>JARQOC010000006.1:31878630-32442317 GCA_033576535.1 Allobates femoralis
TTTCTTAATGAATAGTTTTTATGATTATTTTTCCATTGATGGAGCAGTGTGAGGTTTGTATGTTGTATGTGGAGCTGTAGATTTAGTTGGGACATGTAGGGTGATGGCTGTCTGTGCTGTATATATGTAGTTAGGGATATCTACAGGGGTTTGATTGTTTTATATTTATGAGGGGTAAGGCTCTGTGCACCCAGTGCATTTTTTTAATGCAGATTTGGAGTATCTACAGTACATGTCCATCCTGAGCCCAGCAAAGTCTGTGACAGGTGAGAAGTGCTGTGCACACGTTGCCTATTTTTCCTTGCACATTTGGTTCAGATTTCTGTTTTCTGTCCCAAAATCTGCAAGGAAAAAAGAAGCAACGTGTGCACAGCACTTCTCACCTGTCAGAGAGTTTGCTGGGCTCAGGATGGACTTGTAGATACTCCAGATCTGGCTATGTGCCCACTGTGATTCTTATGGTGGGGTTACACGTCCCGATATCGCGGCGATATCGGAGGCAACGACGCGGGAGCGCGCATTTAGTGCACGTTTCTCCCTGCATCGCATCGCCAGTTTACACGCCGCGATATCGGGATGCAACATCCCTCCGATGTGTACGCCCACCAACCCAGGAACAACCATTTAACATGGGAGTGAATGGGTGACGTCAGCGTGCACATCGTAGTTGGGCTGTCACACGCTGCGATGCTGCTACAACGGCCTTGCGATATCGGAGAGTTGAATAGCTCTGCTATTCAACTCCGATATCGTTTTGGCATCGTTCCAGCATTGCGTTGTATGCTAAAACAGTACAACGCGCGAACGATATCGCTCCAACTCGCGACCCACGTGACTTTTTGTCGGAGTTGGGTCGGAGTTGGACGCCGATATCGCGGCGTGTAAACCCACCATTAGGGCCACTTTACACATACCAACTTATCTGTCCAACTTTTGACCAACTTGCTGGTTGCAGTGAAATCATGGACACATTGCTCCATTTTGTGGCTGTGTACAAATGTAACTATGTGTCCATGATTTCACTGCAACCAGCAAGTTGGTCAGAAGTTGGACAGATAAGTTGGTGTGTGTAAAGTGGCCATTAGTTTTTGCTGCTTTTTGTGCACATATAAACACAGCACAAAAATGTGGCACAATTAAAGGAACGTGTCAGGTCATTTTACCCCCTATCCTATCACTATCTGTCCCTGCACCTTGCTAGCACATCCCTAACCATCCCTGTCTGACTTAAAACTGCCATATAATACTTGAGAAAAATAATTTAATAACTTACAGTGAGGCCCTCATTACCATAGCTAAATGTATGTCCATAGACTGAGATGGGCAGTCTCCAATCTCCACCCTTGCTGCCTTATCACGCCCCGATGGGCGTCATCATTTTTTATTTTCTCGCCCCCAATTTTGCAAAATGCTGCATCCTCTTCATAGTAAGACATGGAGGCGGACATACTATACGGTCCTGCACGGGGGTGTATGGGCTGTACGGTCCATGGACTGGAACTGACATCTGGCTCTGCATCACACAATCAGGAGGAGGTGGGAATTTCAACACAGGGGGTGCACAGGAGAAGGAAAGATGACGCGCAGCGAGGCGTGATAAGAGCAGCGAGGGGAGGAGAATGTAGACCCAGAGACCGCCTGTCCCAGTCTATGCCGTACTCTAGAAGGCTCATTACCATGGGAAAATCTAAGGTATTAAATCGTTTTTCTCAAGCATTATATTGCAGTTTTAGCTTAGACAGGGATGGTTAGGGATGTGCTAGCAAGGTGCAGGGACAGGTAGAGGTAGGATTGGGGGCTAAAATGACCTGACAGATTCCCTTTAAGGGGACACACAGACAGACAATTTCTCACCCTCTCCAGCGATTCTTCCTCTGTGCAGTGGCAAGAGATGTCTTTATCATCCTGCCAGGACCTGATGACTCGCCCCAGTGGGGAGCATGGGTTACACGGAGTCGGGCCTCCATCAATGTCCTCGAGCGTCTAGGGGCTGTCACGGTGGCGTGACCCGGTTCGTGGCCACCTGGGATGGGCTGTCAGTAAATAGGGGAAAAGAGTTTTTGGAATAAAGGGATTTGTGGGGGTGGTTGTCGTGACACTACCCGTGAAATGCAGTCGTTGGTGACCGCAGCTGCAGACCAGGACATCTGGGGATGGGGTGGCAGCAGTGATGGTATCACTCCCCTCGGTTGGAGCAGGTCCCCAGGGCATCCAGAGTAAAGGGGTATTGGAGTTTGTGGAGAGCCAGCGGGGCTGAACTGGCTGCAGGACAGGGTCAGGACTACTCTCAGGCAGGCTCCTGCTGCCTGCACGGCATTCCAGTCTACCGCTCCTCAGGCGAGAAATAAACAGTCTGACACAATGCTGAGTTCCAAACCCAGTTTACTGATCTCTCTTCCACACGCAACACAGTTACAGCTCAAGTATGGTGGCAGTCAAGGTAGTCCTTGGCAACCAGGAGAGCTTGTCCAGTACACCCCCTTCGTGTGCCTTCCCTCATGGGTCACTCTTCCTCAGCGCTGCCTGTTCTCCTCCTTCCTGCACGCGCCTTCACGAACAGAGCCCCAATCCTGCAGCCACAGGCCTTCGTGGGGCGGCTTGCCGTGTCCCCTGGACCTAGTATGGCTGCCTTCTTGGCAGATGTGCTTGGAGTTGGCCACAGATCCTCAAGATCTCATGGCCTCCAGTTCTGTGGTTGGAGCGTGAAGTCTCCTCGCCACCTTTCAGGGTCGGGTCCCTGGTTCTCGCCAGTTCAGATTCGGGCGCACGGGTGGATCGCTCACTGCCCTTGCCCCTAGGGCTCCCTCTGTCTCCTCATAGTCTCTGGCCTTGGGATCCGGGACTAGCCTCATCGCTGCTCATGTCCTCTGGGTCCTTTCTCTCTGTCCTCTGCTCAGCTGACCTCTTCCAACTGCCTGCCACTTCCTGTGGTGTTTTCCCTTTCCTTTCCCTGACCACTTCCTGCTCCCTGTCCACCCACCACCTTTCTTCCCCCGCCGTCCCACCAACTGGATTCACCCGCTCTCCCTGGGACCGGGTATGTTGGGTGTTTTTGTGGGTGACTGGACTTACCAAACCTGGTTGCTGCAGATGGGAATACTACCCCCCAGGTGTGGGTGTAGTACCCCCTTAGTGGCGACCAGACCGCTGGGGCGCCACACTTGCACCATGTGACTCAGTCCTATCGCCTTGTGGTCAGGCTCTGGCTCTGATAGGACAATATGCACAGGTCCTTCAACCGATGCATGGAGGAAAAGTCACCATTGGCTTGCTGGGGAGGGTGACTATTGCAGCTTCTGTGCTGCAGAAATCACTTTAAAAAAGCATCACAAACGCACTGTGTGAATACCCATGTGCTTGTGATGCTTTTTTTTGGGGGGTTAGAATGGAGTCAACTGGAAAACGCAGCCCAAAAACGGGAAATTTTAATTACAGGGACATTAAAAAAAAATGCTGACTATTTCTGCAACAAAAAAAAGTAAGCGCCCAAAAACGGACTTGTGGGCACAGCTTTTAGTAAATCACATTGACGTTCATTACAAAGCTGTTGGTGCTGCATTTTTGGTGCAGAAATGCATTAAAAAACGCACCAAAAACCACACAGTGGGCACTTAGCCTAAGTAAAAGAAAAATCCAGCTTACTGTTCGCTGATTCCTCTAGTGTGGAGCCCAGCTGTCAGCCTCGCCAATGCAAATCCAATAAATGGAAATAGAAGTCCGGCTGAGAGACACAGGTGTTTCTTTTATCACAGGTGCATGTTACAGCAAACGAGCATTTGGTGTACTTTACATGTTCCTGGTGGAACACCCTTAATTATGATTAATCTATAGGTAAAAATGGCCAAAAGGTATAAAATTAGTGTAGTGTAAGCGGCTATTTTTTTTCTTTCTGCTCGTGTATTTTTCTTTTCCTTCTACCATATGACACATTTTTAAATTCAGTGCACCTGATTTGCAATTTTATTTTTTATAAGGAGGTGGTGCTCCCAGGATCCTCAGGGGCGTGTCTTTTGGCAGCACTGCATTATTTCCCAGTGAGCTATGCCTCGTTGGTGGAAATCATTAAAAGTAGCACTAAGTAAAAAAAAAAAAACCTTACTGTGGAACCATATAAAATTAGAAGGCAATGTGAACACGTTGCATTATTTTTTTTTTTTGCCGTGTTTTTCATGGGTGTTAAGCAAATTGAAAGCTGCTTTTTACAGTATCAACAAAAAGCTCTTGAGATTTCAGAAAACTCCTGCACATGATTAATGTATAACTGTGGCCCATTACTGACTTAAAAACCGCAAATCTTTGTAGCGCTCAGTGCGGACACTGGGAGGATTGATAACCTGCAGTCACAGAGAGGCACACAGACACTGCAGAAATTTCAGTTTACATCGGGCAACCCCTATAAAGTTGTGCAGCTGGTAAAGTAAGAGTTCAATTGACGGATAAATATCTGGAGTTCCCCTTTGACAGCAGCAGAGTTTGAATATGCCGGTAAATGCTGTCCCCGGTTCTGAAGTTTGCTTCTGGACCGCGAAAAGCAGCACCCTCACATGCATACAGCCATGCACACACACCCACACGCACCACACTCACACAACCCCCGCATCACTGTCATGCATCAAACACGCTCAGTGATGCATCACAGTGTGACTCCACCCTCACACTGAGACTTGTATGTGGATTTTGCTGAAAAATCTGTGTTAAAAAAAAATCTTGTGTTTTTTTTGCATGATTCCTCTGTTATTCAGGAAGCTCCTTTCTGCCATTCATTCAGTGGAATTTCTTTTCAGACAGTAAAGTTTCATGAATTTTAGGTGCTTTTTTCCACAAGAAAAAAAAAAAAGGAAAAATTGCACTATTTTTTACTACAGGGGCTCTTTTTTTAATCAATGAGTTTTGCTAATTGGATTTAGATTTTTGTAGTTGTCAAAAACTTTATGTAAACGTTCACTCAGAAAGCTGCATGTAGCTTCTTAAGGCTGGGTTACAATGTGTCGGCGAACAGACCAACGATCCGACTTGAGCTGGATCGCTGCAACAACGTTCAATGATCGCTAGTGAGGTGTCACACGTACTGATATCGAGAACGATGCAGCAATGATTCCGCGACAAGCGAACGATACTTGCGGTCGTTTGGTCACCTACGTCCTCCAGTTCTGAATAGGCGGAGTTATAAACGACATCGTTATCAAGGTGTCACACACGCCAATGCTGCAGGTTGGACGGACGATCATCGCTTGGTTTAAGGTCCTGATCACAAACCTCCGATGAACGATCAGCCGACTTATCGTTGATCGGATGTACATGTCACACTGAACGACTGAAAACCTGTGACGTACTAACGATATCGTTTACGATATTGTAGCGTGTAATGGGCCCTTTAAAAGAATCTTATGTGAGACGTTTTCTTGAATATCGATAAAGGCTGAAACTGTCATATGCTTTGTCTCAAGCTATTTTTTTTTATCAATGTTTGTCCTATGAATTTCTCAATATGTTTGATGTGTCACATGACCCTCTTCCCATTGGAAAAAAATAAAGTTGGATTCAAAATGGCCACCATGGTCACCACCCATCTGGAAAAGTTTTCCCCCTCCCTATATACTAATGTGCCACAAACAGGAAGGTGATATCACCAACCATTCCCATTTTATTTAAGTGTATCCATATAAATGGCCCACCCTGCATATTTATGTTTGTGTGTGTGCATATATATTATTTTCTATGTAATTGCTCCTGATGTCCCCAGGTAATGATCAGTGGGAATGAGAAACATCCGGCGCCTTTTCTTGCGGTGCCTTCGCCTGGGACACAGAAGGAAATTCACGTACCTGAGCCTGGTGACGGACTCGCTGCGGTACAGCCGCCTCTGCCTCGTGTCCCTCGCCTATAACTCCTTCACAAACAGCGATGTCGTCATCGAGTCTATGTTTGAGCCCATTTATTGGCTGGTGGATCATGTGACCAGATGGTTTGGCATCGTAAGTATTTCTTTCCTAAACACCTCCCAAACATTTCTTTATTATTATTTTATATTTATTTTTAATTCTATTAATTAATTTTATTTTTGCTATTATTTCATTGTATTTATTAATTATTTATTTTATTTATTTTATTATGATTTTTACATATTGTATATTTTATAAATATATTTGTATAATTTTTATTTTCTATTTTATTGTTTATTACTATTGTATTTATCTATTAATTTTAATATTTATTTTTATATTTTTACAGTTTTTTTTATAATTCTATTTTTTTTCTGTGTTTGTATTTTTTCTACTTTGTATTTTTATTTCCATTGTATTTTTTTTTCACTTGTTTCATATATATTTTTTATTTTTATTTCTGTTATTGTATTTATTATAATTTATTAGCTTTTATTTTATTAGTTTTATTTGTATTCATTTTTATTACTAATTATTGTATTTATTTTATAATTCTATTATATTTATTTATTTATTTTTCAGGTGTTTGTGGGTCTGGTGATCCTTCTGACCAGCTCCATTGTACTGATCGTGTACATCTGCCTCCTTCCGCTGATCCTCCAAACGTATTCCACTGGCTGGATCTGCTGGCACGTCGCCTACGGCCACTGGAATCTCATCCTGATAGTGTTTCACTATTACAAGGCGATCACCACCCCCCCTGGATATCCTCCGCAGGTAGGAGTCACTTGTGAGATACATATGTGCATCTGCTACTTCATTCAGATGGGTCACCCGTCCCTGTGCTGGCGATCAGTTGGGGTCTCGGTGGTGGGTCCCCCAATGATATAGTAATTATCACTTGTTCTGATTAAACTACACCTATATGGAATGTACTTGTATCAAGTATATCTTTTCCCTTATCCTTAGGGGTTTGAATACTGAGCACCCAACTGTCTCAAGCATGTGCACTTCGCTCCATTCATTCTCTGCCAGGGAAGTGCTGCATTCTGTAATTTCTGTCAGTCCTATAAGAATGAAGTGGAGGTGCCTGTGCTTAACCCCTGCTCCATTCAAACAAGTCTCTGTAAATTTATGGGGGTCCACAGGTGGCACACCTAGTGATTAAAGATGAGCGTATCAATTCTCAAGTCTAATTTGTGGCATCCCAAGAGCCTCCTCCAATTTATGTCTTGTGTGTTCCATCCAGAATGACTACTTGTGCGTTCTTACAAATCGCGAGAGACACTAGGGATGACGGCCGGTAAGAGGAGTGTCACAGGGATCCCATTCAGGTGGGCCGTGTTGCTTGCAAATCAATTAGCTCCATTCTGTTTGGGATCAGTTGGATATCCCCTATCCTGCCGAAGGGGAATAACTTCTACGCTTGGTACAACTCACTTTTACTATTGTAAATCTTGCTGCTTTGTCACATATATTTTGCGCATTCTATTCATGCTATAGAATGTATAAATTGTCATACAAACAATGTATTTTCTTCATTTAAAGACCTACGAGTTTAATTTCTGCTGTTTGTGTCCCTTTAGGCTCAGAAGAACATCCCGTCGGTGTCAGTTTGCCGGAAATGCATCGCGTCAAAACCTGCTCGGACTCATCATTGTAGCATTTGTAACAAGTATGTTGCTGCTATTTTGGGATGTTTTGTGGTGTGGCAGTCCTAAAATGTAGGATATTAAATGACTCCATTAATAGCCCCCCTGAATGAAATCAGCTTGGCCACACATTACATAGTCATCTTTTTCTTTAAACATAATGGTGACCATTTTTTAATTCTGCCATTCAAACTGTCTTTCTAATCGCTGTGGTCGGACTAAGCTGCAAGAAGAATTTACTCTAAAAGCTGGAGAGGAGCCGCACTTTGTATTGATTACACAGAACCCATGCATTCAACTATTGTTTTACAACCATAGGCATTTGTATATGCTGCTTGATAATGGCTGCTTGGAGGTGGTCTCTTTTGTGGTCCTCATGGGGTCCCAGAACCCTCTGCCAGTGCAAAAACGTTACTCCATAATTATAATCAATCTCCCATATCAAAATGTCATCAAAGACTGCTTCAAAGCTAAATAACCACCAAATATGAGGTGCAGACCTCACAGAAGGGGATAAAGTGACATATGCAACAATACAAAAATCAACATTGTTTAGTTAATTAAATCTACACAAATACATATAAGAAATAACAAAACAATAACAGGCAATATTTGAGAGGCAGAAATGCAGGGCACCGAACATTCAAGATCCAAAGTAGCGGCACCAGCAGTGTCAACTGCAGCAGGGTGCACAGTCTTATAACAGCCTGAGAGGTATAATCACATTGAAGAAAGAGGCACTCACCCGGTGATAGTTGTTCCTAATGGATGACTTTAATCAGCATTGAGGTACAGGGTGCTGGGGAGGGGGTGTCGAAGGTGCAGACGACGGCACCGTTTCGGATCAACTGATCCTTCGGCTGGTTTGGCTCCCCTCGGCTTATACTGTCCATCAGCGGCAGGGGGGAGCAGTGCATATAACATTGCAGTAGGCATACTCGCCCCCCCTGTCAATCAGTATATGCCCCATAACATGGGTGCATACGCTGTGATGATGATGATGGGGGGGTGGGGTGGAGGCGCGGCGAGTATATTAGTAAGGGAGGGGGGGGAGTTATATACCAGTGATGGGGGCTTATATACCAGTGATGGGGGCTATATACTAGTATTACCAGGATGGAGTGCCATATACCAGTGATGGGGGGCTGTGCACAGTGATGGGGCAATATACCAGGCTGGGAGTCTATATACCAGTGAGGGGGGTATATACCATGATGGGGGCACTATATACCAGTGATGAGTGGCTGTATACAATGATGATTGCAATATACCAGTGATAGCGGCGCTATATATCAGTGATGAGGGATTATATACCAGGATGGGGGTCTGCTGCATTTCCCACCCTAGGCTTATACTTTACTCAATAGTTTTTCCAGTTTTTGGGGTAAAATTAGGGGCCTCTGCTTAATACTCGGGTCGGCTTATACTCGAGTATATACGGTATATACATGAAATATCAGATAGATGGTCCTGCGTCCCTGCTGCCCCGACGTGTGTTTCGTCCTCACTTGATGGAAGAAACAGTTTGTTCTGTACATTGATATTAATAATTCTAAGTATTAAATTTTGCCTGAGTATGTTGAGTTAGAATTGATCTGATAGCATCCCTATGTCTGAGGAAACCTGTTTTTTTAATTTAATTTCTTAAATGTATTTGTGCAATTTAAATAAACTATTGATTTTTCTATTGTTGCATATATCCCTTTATCTGTTGCTGTGAGATTTTTGCAGCAGAAGCCAGTTCTATCCAATCTTTATTTCACTATTGAGGTTCCTGAAAGATTTCCCTACATCGGGGATACAATTGCACACATCTGTATTCATTTTACTTTGCACATGGACATTTCAAGAAAATACCAAGTCATCTTCTATTCATGGGATACGGGATAAGTAGCAGATATTTGGGGTCTGATCGCTGTGATTCTCAGTAATCCTCATCAGTGATGTATTCTGCTTTCTCCAGCAGTGCCATAGACAATGAATGGAGCGGAGGTCAATCACAGGCACATATTTGCGTCATTCAAGGGCCGCAGAGCTCTGTTGTGGGGGTCCCAGCGATCAGCAAGTCTCTCCCTATCCTATGGAATAATGGGAATAACTCTGATTGTGAATTCACTGTATGTGACATATAAACTCTCCTCTATATAATGACACGATCTGTCCTCTTCAGTCACATTCTATACATTCCTACTCCAAAAACATTTTTTCACATCTGAGAGAAGCGTCGTCTTTATAAATAGTTTTTACGCCGCCATAAAACCAATAAAACACAATGATTCACTAGAGAGACTACTTACAAGCCTGAGAAATACAATAACCTTATTTGTGTGTGTGTGTTGGGTAGTTGCAGGTAAATCATTCATTATCTTCTCTTCACAGATGCATATTGAAAATGGATCACCATTGCCGTATCCTTTGTGCATAGATGAGTCTTCTCTTTTGTGAACGGTAAATTACAATGTAGTATACACACCCCCACCCGTCAACAGTGCCCCTGACCAGCGAGGTCTTCTTCCATAGATGAAAACTAATCATAAAAGTTCTCTTGAGCCGATTAGTTTTGGAAGTGTGCAGAGCTCAACCTGTGTCTGGGGTGGAGGTGTCTGCACCAGGACCCCTCTGATCAAGCCTCTAACAAGTCATCAGAATATGGCAAACTTTTGTGAAAGTTCAATAACTCTTTAATCCATGCAGAAATAAAAAGTTCTACTTTTTTTTTATTTTTTTTATTTTTTTTAATATACTCTGCATGTATACCAGTGATTTTGGTTGGGAGTCAAAGAAAGTCATGTCCACCATGTTGGAATATTTGACTTGCACACCTTTTGTATTGAATTAATGTACAGGTGCAAAATCCACTGTATGGCCAATATACAGACATACAATTTCACACACACACACACACACACACACACACTGTGCCAGCACACTGCGATTAATGATGAGGCTGGTTTTGGCACATGGAGCGTTTGGACAACAACGTTTAGAGACCATCCATATTAAAAGCTACTCTACTAAATAAACAGCTACACTCTGAATCACTAGGGTATGTAAACCTTGAATATAGGAATTTAGACATGCATTACTGCTAAGGAAATATATTGAAAAATTGAGACACTTAGCGCATTAAAAAGGCAGTTTTATGTGAGCCCAGCAGCAAGCTACAATGTGTATTTCTTTGCTGTGTCCCTATCTAATGCTTCTATCTGGGTTAAAAGCCTACAATTTATGTCCTGGTAGGAAACTGCTAGAAGAAAAATTAAAATCGCCTAAAACTGATGAAAAGGAGTGCTAAATCAGAAAGCATAATCTAATAATACAATAATCTAAAATCAACTGATGGCACTTCCTAACAAACAAGTGGGTAGAGGTGAAAGCTGAACATGAAATATATTATAACAAATAGACAGCAATATAGACAGTTATTATTACTAGAATTTTTTTTTTTTTTTTTTAAATGTACACACTTAAGTGTATAAAAAGGCCAGTTTTATGTGAGCCCAGCAGCCAGCAACAAGGTGTATCGCTTGGCTGGGCCCCTACCTAATGTCTCTATCCGGGTTCTAAATTTCTGTAGAAGCTGCTTATGTATTAGAGTATACTAAAATATAGGCAGTTCCCTGAAGAAGCCACGCTGCGAAATGCATTGGGGCATCCCTGTTTGGAAGCACGAGCACTTTTTACATTTCTAATAGATAAGCACCAGTCACTTTTATTATTGGGTTGGTAGTCAATTACCGGTGGGAGGGTTCCTGTGCAGACATTTCATGCCTCCAGTGGCTTATTTGCTACCACTGGATTTACTTCTGAGTGGATGCCCTCTGTTTTCCCTGTCTGTTTCTAGTCTGCACTAGGACATAGTGAAGTTTTTTATATATAGATTTATGCTGTTTTTAGGAGTTGTACCTCCCTAGTGTCTGCTCTGTTATTTGCTGCCACATCAATATTTTTAATGGTGCTTGTGTTATTTTTACTTTATGACAAAATGTACTATGTCTGTCTATCTGACCTGTACCTGTGTAATGTATTATATGTATTTGTACTCCCATCTTCTTTTGCATCCTCGTAATGGTATTGCAACCTTAATAAAAGTTACGTTTTACTAGGGCGTGGTATAATTATTAGCTACAAACAAAGCACCATTAATTCCACAATGTAAAATTCCTATGAGTATGTTTTCTTTTGGAGTATGGGAGGAAACAGGACAACGTTTTAAGGAAACTGCAAACACAGGGAGAACATACAAAGTCTTTGCAGATGTGGAATTTGAACCTAGGACCCCAGTGCTGCTAAGTAACAATGCTAACCACTGAGCCACCGTACAGTGCTAGCCACTGAGCCACCGTACAGTGCTAACCACTGAGCCACCGTACAGTGCTAACCACTGAGCCACCGTACAGTGCTAACCACTGAGCCACCGTACAGTGCTAACCACTGAGCCACCGTACAGTGCTAACCACTGAGCCACCGTACAGTGCTAACCACTGAGCCACCGTACAGTGCTAACCACTGAGCCACCATACAGTGCTAACCACTGAGCCACAATACAGTGCTACCGCTGGAGACACCGTGCAGTGCTAACTGCTGGGCACCATGCCGCTTGTATATCTCGTGTTCCGTTTTGCAGCTGGTCACACTTATTAGGAACTGCCATAATTTTTTTTGTAATTTTTTTCATAATTGGGTCATGCCTTCTGACTGCACTCCTTTACACCAGCTTTTGGCAAATTTAAAATTTTCTATTAACAGGCTCCTACACGCCCATAAATTAGTTTTGTTTTTTTTTAACTCAGAGGCATTATAGGTAGGGACCCAGCAAAGAGATACGCCTTGTCGGTGGATGCTGGGCTCACATACAACTGACCTTTTTTTATGTGCTGTCTGAATTTTTCAATGTATTTCCTTAGCAGGAATGCATGTCTATATTCCTATAGACAAGGTTTGCATACTTTGGCGTAGAACAATGTAGCTGTTTATCTACTAGAGTGTATTTTATGTTCAGATTTGCACTTGTTCAATTATTTGGAAGTACGTCAGTTTTTTTTTCATTTCATATTAATAGGTACACCTTGACGTGGTTGGATGACTTTTGAGCTCTTTGATCAAAAATTGCTAACTAAGTACCTTATGTTTTTAACATTCATAGCAATACTGCATTCATTAATTGCAGTGTGCTGCCACACCATGTATGTCTGTGCACACCTGATTTTTTTTTTTTTTTTGACAGTCCATTTAATATGGAGGTAACCCATAATCTTATAGAAATTTTCAGATTACATAAAAGATTACATAAGAGGTCACATCATAGCTCAATAAATGTATAAGACAGTATATTGTCAAACCGACATATTTGTTATTAGATGGCCAGACTTCGTGATGCCAGGCATATAAAATAGATATTATTGTAAACCACTTGTCCTTAGCAGAAATAGAAGTTTGGACAAAATTCCCACTTTCCTAAGGTGAGTATTGCAAAACAAAGATATAATGAAGATTTAATGAAGATAGTGGCACTTATCCGGGTGAAAGTATAAGAAATTCAATTGTTGCTCTTGCTAAAAGTAAACACAGGGTAGTAAGGTGTTCAGGGGAGAAGGTGTGCCCGGAAGGGGAGGGACTACAGCTGTTTCGCGCAGGATGGACCTGTAGAAGTGCAATCAGCGTGACACAGCTGTAGTCCTGCCCCTTCTGGGCACGCCTTTTTCCCTGAACACCTTGCTACCCCGTGTTTGCTTTTAACAAGAGCTACAGTAAAATTTATTTTACTTTCACCCGGACGATTCCCACTATCTTCATTGAATGTTTACACGGACTGTCCCTTTTGATCTGGTATTACATGGAACACCGCCCGTGATTTACCTTGGATTGCGTCCATCCAGAAGAAATGATGGTATGTGATTACCCTACCTTTTGGTTTTGTGCTGGTGGTGCCGTCTCTTGGGCTTATGTTCTTTGCTATTTCTAAAGATATAATGAAGACAGATGATCATTATTTTGTGTTAATAGCTATTTATTTTTACCTTTATGCACTCCTTGAAGAAATGGAACTATTTCTTTCACAATACTCCCCACACCGACACCATAGTTACATCACATGAGAGCTGCAGCCAATCAGCGGTTGCTAATCGGCTGCAGCGCTCACATGGCGTTACAATGTCAAGTAATGGACAAACAAAACCTAAGTTATGTTTTCGTCTTCCTTGTCCATATTGTTCTTTAACGTGTTCCCGTCTTAGCCTGGCTTAATAACTGTGTTGGGCACCACAACCATCGCTACTTCTTCTCCTTCTGCCTCTTTATGACCTTGGGTTGTATCTACTGTAGTATCAGCAGCCGCGTCATGTTCCGGGAAGCCTACGCCGCCATAGAGGTAAGAACCACTCTCTTTGGGCCATAATTGACTAAATTGTGAAAGCCTGTGTAGGATGGTACGTGTACTGGTGTTTGATGTGACAGCCTCACTTCCCTGCGTACAGAAACTGAAGAGGCCGAGGGTGCAGGGTGATTTGTGTTCCGGAGTCAGAGTGATTAATGATGCAGATCTGTATGAGAATGGACTGTATACTGAAGAGTGGTTTCAGGTCCTCACTTGTCAACCCCTCTGATTAGTTTGGAGGCGAGTCAGTGGGTGGTGTTACACTAGCTCTATAAAAACACCTTATAATTGCAGAGTATGTTAAAGAAAAAAGGTGCGGAGATTGAGGCAGTGTCATCTTTCACGCCCCTACCCATTCCAAGAGGGAGCCTGCAAGTCACCCGCGACTCCTCTGCACAGTTTTGAGTGTTTGCGGGTTGTCCAAGACATGTCTTTGCCCAGTTTTGAGAGCTTGAGGGTCATCTGCCACACCCCTGCCCAGTTTTGAGAAACTGAATCACTGGATATGCCACTGCCCGGTTTCGAGAACCTGCTAGTCACAACCATGCACCTGCTCAGTTTCGAGAGACTGTGAGTTGTCCGCTATATCCCTGCCCAGTTTTGAGAACCTGCTAATCAACCACCATACCAGTTTTGATAGACTGAGTCGCCTGCCACATCCGTGCCCAGTATAGAGGGCCCGAGAGTCATCTGCCACATCTCTGCTAAGTTTGGATAGATTGTGAGTCATCCACTATGCCCCTGCCCAGTTTTGAGAGCCTGCCAGTTATCCTCCAACCCCTGCCCTCTCAGAGGGGAGAGACTGTGAATCCCCCTCCGCCCTCTTGAACAGCCTGTGAGTCGTCGTCTTTCCCCCATTGCTGTGTGCGTTTTGCGCTGTCGGCCAATCTGTGGTCAGGACAGACAAGCTGTCCACTATTTAATCAGATGCTTCTTGTGTCTGTAAGTGAAGTCCATCACACCTTCCTCGTATTTCTGTTGCTCTGCGGTTCTGCACAGCGTTGCTCAGCTCCACTAGACGGTAATTCTGGTCATATTTCCCTCCTATTAGAAAATGAAGCACCAGGAGGCGGAGAGGCTCCAGCTTGCAGGCAATGAGGTGGGCAATGTATGTGACACAAACACTAACACGGCCTTGGGTCCTGCCGATCACGTAGGACCCCACTGTTCTCTGCTGGTGGGAACTTCCTGTCTGTATATTGTCTGTCTCGTGGAAAGCTGCAATGTGACTAACCTGTGTACCGTGTCAAATATTACTTCAGGAGTCTATATGATACAAGGACCTGGGATAGAATGTCTTAACCCCTTCCGGACCTGTGACATTGTGCAATGTCGTGCTTTTCGGCTACTTTCTGACCTGTGACGTTCCACAAAGTCATGGCTGGATCGCGGTCCTGTAGCCCCAGTGACCAGGGTTAGCGAAAAGTCACCAAAACTACAGGAAGGAGGGGACCTCTGCTTGACCTCAGGTGGGGCTGGCTCTGCAATCGCTGTGATTGGCTTTTGAATGTCGTACAGCCAATCACAGTGATTGTCACTCTCCAGCTATGGAAGGGGCTGTCATAGCCCCTTCCATAGGATGCAGTGCTGGAGAGGGCGGGCATCACCCCCTGAAGGGCTGATGGGAGTGATCTGATGGTATTGATGACTCCCATCAGCGCAAGCATGGCGGCGGTGCTGCCGCTCCACAGCCTGCCCCCGCTACACTCTTCCTCTTTCCGCTCCACTCCTCCTTCCTCTTCCCTCCGGTCCTAATTCCCCTCCCCTCCGGTCCTGTGCCCGCTGCTCCTCTGCTGCCATACAGTACACCATCACTGTGACCCCAGAGACTGCAGCAAGAGGACACTTGATCCCTTGCTGCAGTCTCTGGGGTTACAGTGATGGTGTACACTCCCTGACAGAAGTTCTGTCGCTTATCCATGTTATGTAAATAAAAGCTTATAACCTGACGTTAACTTAATCCATTGGTTGTATAAATTATTCTTTTGAAAGCTGAAACCCTCTGAAATGTGGTTTAGGTTAAGAAAATAAATTGTCATCAATGCTGAAATATTGATCATTTAATGAACACAGAATGGTCAGATTTTGGCAAGACAAAAGTTTTGTCGTTCACAGAAAGTAATGTGATTTTCAAAAAATGTTTTACTTAAAATACAAATATATGTTGCATAACATTTTTGAATGATGATGTGGTGCTATTAGTCATATTTAATATTTTGTGTGACTTCCATGAGCTTGAAGAACTGCATCCATGCGGTTCAACAATGATTCATACAATTTATTAATGAAGTCATCAGGAATAGCAAAGAATGCAGTCTTACATGCCTCCCAGAGTTCATCCAGATTCTTTGGTTTTGTCTTCCAAGCTTTCTCTTTCATCCTACCCCAAACATGCTCAATGATGTTCATGTCTGGTGACTGGGCTGGCCAGTCCTTGAGCACCTTGATCTTTTTTGCCTGGAGGAACTTTGTTGTAGAGATGGATGTATGAGATGGAGCACCATCCTGCTGCAGAATTTGACCCCATTTATGATTTGGAATATAAGAGATAGCTAATACTTCTTGATATTTTAGGCTATTGATATTGCCTTCCACCTTCCAAATGTGGACACCCCCATACTGAATGTAACCCCAGACTATGATCTTTTCACCACCAAATTTAACTGTTTTCTGGGTGTATTTTGGATCCAAACAGGCTCTAGTAGGTCTCCTGCAGTATTTGTGGCAGCTGTGGTATAATTCTACTGAACATTCATCAGAGAAATCCACCTTCTGTGACTTTTCCAGCCTCTGTTTAGCAGGCTGTGGGACTTAGCAAATGCCACACGGTTTTTTATTTGCTTTTTGTTAGTGCTGGCTTCTGGGCACTGATTCGACCATGGAGGCCATTTCGAGATAGAATCCTACAAACTTTTCTAGTTGACACAGGGACTTAAGGTGACCAGGCCTGTTGGAGCTCTGCTGCAGTGGAAGAGGGGCTGGCTTTGGATTTTATAACCAATAAATGTTCCTCCTGAGCAGTTGTCTTGCGGGGTTTGCTGGACCTGGGCTTGTCAAACACATCTCCAGTCTCTTCAAATCTTTTTTTTTTTTTTTATTCTTTGTACTTGACGCTGAGACACATTAAAGGTGCCAGCCACCTCTGCAGTGGATCTGGTCTTCAGCCTCTTTATAATCAAGGCGTTGGTCGCAGGGTGGATTTTTGGCATGTTGTCCGAGCTCAAGTTGCAGTTCAAGTGAATGTCTGGGGTGCTGGGTTTCTTTTTAGACACACTCACTAATTAACCGCTTATTTACTGAGCACAGGTGAGGATGTAAACTAGGATTGGGTGCATTATATGACCAGGCGACAAAAACTTTGTCTTGCCAAAATCTGACCATTCTGTGTTCAATAAATGATCAATATTTCATCATTGATGCCAATTTATTTTCTTAACCTAAACCAAATTTCGGAGGGTTTCAGGTTTCAAAAGAGTAATTTATACAACCAATGGATGAATTTAACGTCATGTTATAAGCTTTTATTTACATAACATGGATAAGCGACATAACTTCTATAACGTTTGTGAGGGAGTGTACTGTATGGCAGATCATTGCCATACAGTGCACCATCACTGTGACCCCAGAGATTACAACAAGAGGATACTTGATCTGTTGCTGCAGTCTCTACATGTATCAGAGGAGTAATAAAGATTGAGTCTGAATTTGATTTTCTTTTTTTTTTTACTAATAAAAAGATTTTTCTCTGGTGAATCTTTTTTTACTTTTTATTAGAGATTCCTCTATGGCTGGGTCTAACATTGACCAGACATAATGAATCTCAGGCTTAGTGCCAGGTGTCAATAAAAAAGCTGGCATTAACCCCTTTAGTACCCAGTTTGCCACTGGCATCAGGGCAACTGGAAGCATCTGGGTACAGTGCTAGTAAATGGCGGTTCAATGACTTCATTATTTTCTGGGTCGGCTGCGCGGGGCCCAAAACGCTTGGGCCTCTCCATGCTGAGAATTCCAGCCCCCAGCTACCTATTTGTACCTGGCTGGCAATCAAAAATACAGCAAAGCTCCACGTCATTTTTTTTTCCAAATAATATCTATAAATAAAAAAATATTGTGTCGGGCTTCACTGTATTTTTGTTTGTCAGCCAAGTACAACTAGGCAGCTTGGGATGGGTGGCAGTCTGTAGCTGCCAAGTTGTACCTCATTGGCAACCAAAAATACGGCAAAGCCCCACGTCGTTTGTTAAAATTATTTCTACAACTAAAAAAAAATTACGTGTAGCTTTGCCATATTTGCGGTTGCCAGCCAGGTACAACTTGGCAGCTGGGGGTTGGAATCCTCAGCGTGGACAGGCCCAAACATCTGCCCCCCCCCCAAGCTGCGAATTGTGTGAACAACCACCCCAGAAAATGGCGCATTCATTAGAGGCGCCATTTTCTGGTGCTGTACCCAGACTCGTCCAGTTGCCCTGGTGCTGGTGTCAAACTGGGTAATAAAGGGGTTAATGCCAACTTTGTATTGGCAGCTGGCACTAAGCCCGAGATTTATAATGTCGTGCCATTGTTAGACCTGGCCATTAGGAATCTCTAGTAAATAATACACAATACCCAGAGAAAAATAGTTTCTTTTGTTCTAATTATCTCAACTCCATCTTTATTACTCTCGCGTAACCCTCCACGATCCTTCATCCAGAGTCTGCAGGTATCGGTGTACTCTGAGAAATTGCCCAACAAATTTTAGGATTCATTTCATCCTGTTGCCCGTGTGAAAATGAAAAAAATTGAGGCTAAAACAACATTTTTGTGGGGAAAAAAAAAGTACTTTTTATTTTCACGGCTCAATGTATGAAGCACCTGGGGATTCAAAGTGCTCACCTTGCATCTAGAGAAGTTCCAAAATGGGGTCACTTGTGAGGGAGCTCCACTGTTTAAGCACACAGGGGCTCTCCATACACGACATGGTGTCCGCTAATGATTGCAGCTGATTTTCCATTCAAAATTAAGCTCCTTCCGTTCAGAGCCCTGCCGTGCACCCAAACAGTGGTTTTTGACCACATATTGCGTATCGGCGTAATCAGGAGAAATTGCACAACAAATTTTAGGATCCATTTTGTGCTTTTCCCTTTGTGAAAATGCAATAATTGAGGCTAAAATAACATTTTTGTTGGAAAAATGAAAATGTAAATTTTTTCCTTCCACGTTGCTTTAGTTCCTGTCAATCACCTGAAGGGTTAATAATCTTCTTGAATGTAGTTTTGAGTAGCTTGAGGGGTGCTGTTTTTGGAATGGTGTCACTTTTGGGTGTTTTCTGTGATATACACCCCTCAAAGGGACTTCAAATGTGATGTGGTCACTAAAAAAAATGGTTTTGCAAATTTTGCTGGAAAAATAAGAAATTGCTGATGAACTTTGAACCCTTATAACTTCCTAACAAAATTTTTATTTTTTTTTTCCAAAATTGTGCTGATGTGAAGCCGACATGTGGGAAATAAAATAGTTAATAAATTATGTGTCACATAACTCTTCGGTTTAACAGAATAAAAATTCTAAATTTGAAATTTGCAAAAGTTTCAAAATTTTTGCCAAATTTCGTTAATTTTTGCCTTTATTTGTGAAAAAAAAATCGACCTAAATTTACCACTAACATGAAGCCCAATATGTCACGAAAAAATAGACTCAGAATCACTGGGATCCGTTGAAGTGTTTCAGAGTTATTACCTCATTAAGGAACACTGGTCAGAATTGCTAAAATGGCAAGTTCAGTAAGGCCAAAACAGGCTGGGGGGTGAAGGGGTAAAGTGGATCTGTCACTAGATTAATAATACAGACTGCATACATTATTAAATAGACCTGATGGGGCTGCTGTACTTACTTTGGGTAAAAAAGGACAGCAGCAGGGAGGTGGAACACTGAGAAGCTGTGAAACAAACGGAGAATAAACAACAGGGAGGCTGGATAATGAGGCTATGTCAATCAGGCTAGATGGTCACAGTTTGAGTGTAAAGTTACAAAAAGGATTATTAAACTAATCCTATGTGGATATCGACAGTAAGTTCACTGCCCCACCAGGCCCAATATCTATTTAGTATCGTATGCGGGATTTAGGGCTATAAAGTGAAGCCACTACCTTACAGGCACTGGGATACTGAGCGCAATCATACCTTTACTTCAATGATTCCATGCGGTGAGATGATGGATATTTGATATCTTTCTGGTTTATTTCTTCCAGACGTACAGCCAGACGCCACCTCCAGCCTTCACCTTCCGGGAGAGAGCGTTTCACAAGTGCATCATTTACCTCTGGGTGCTTTGCAGGTGCGATTTTTGCAGACCACCCCCCCCTCCAGATTTTTCTTGTTTGTGGTCAGGGCTGGTAAACCTGGAATTTATGAATCAAACACTTGACCCCCGTAGATGCCACATGCCACTATCTTTTGGACCCCAGATAGAACAATAATTAAATTTTTTTTTTTATGTATAAAAGAAAAAAATATATAAAAGTCCAAATTCCGCTCTCCCCTTTACCAAGAAAGTAACTAAATAAAATAACTAAATATAAAAAAAATAATGAAAAAAATTGCTTATTTGCAGTCACTGTCCAAAATATGACGATGTAATATTTATCCCATTTGATAAGCACACAAAACACAAAAAAACACTGGCAGAATTCCTGTTTTTTGGATTATAGTCACTTTATCTTCCAAAAAGGGAGTAAAAAAAAAGAGACACGATAACTGCATCATTTAGGGGTGCAATCTACGGCTTGTACCTCCCCAAGAACAACCTCATATAAAATCTTCAGCTTAAAGATAAAGTCATAACTTCTGAATGAAATGCAAGGAGGAAAAGCTATCCCAAATATTAAGAGAAATATCCCGTTTCATGAATGCAATAAAAAAGTCTAATGGCAGAATTGCATTTTCTTTTAAGTCACTTCATCTCCTAAAAAAAGATTAAAAAAGTTATATAGCCAAATTGGTAGCCCCGTGCTTATAAGTAGCCAATCTGAACAGTAAATCATGGGGGTGAGGCAGGAGGTGGATTAAGACCTCAGGAGCCAAATTAATGGAATCTGCCAACTTTTCTGATCTTTTCAGTTATAGTAAATGTATTTTTTTTCTAGTTGTTCTGTATCATTCACTTTGTGCTGTTCCTCTGTTATTCCTCCTGGAAATGAATGCATAAATTGACAGGCCTGACCATGCCCCTTTTTAGGCCCCTTTCACATCAGCGTTTTTGTCTGGATCCGGACAAAAACAACGCCTTGGCCGCCTAACAGTCGCACTTGCGGCTTACTTACGACATGCCCCATGCATTGTCTATGGGGCTTGTGGCAAGTGCGGTATTGTTGTGATCTGATACTTGTGACAGTGGCGGCCACAAAAAAAAAATGCAGTCAGCTGCGGTTATTTTGCGCGGCGGCACCTGCCGCAAGTGCCGGATCGCCACAATACCACACTTGCCACAAGCCCCATAGACAATGCATGGGGCATACCGCAAGTGAACCGAAAGTGTGGCCGTTAGGCGGCAGATGCGTTTTTTTTGGTCCGGATCCAGACAAAAACGCTGATGTCAAAGGGGCCTTAGCTTGGTTCACTGATCAGAATAACTGTCTTGTTTGATGAGTTTGTTGACAAGCGGAAATAGATCATCTGCAGGAGATTGGATTATTGTAATATTGCTATTTTGCAGCTCGGTGGCGGTGGCTCTCGGTGCGCTCACACTTTGGCACGCCATGCTCATCACACGGGGAGAGACCAGCATAGAGAGACACATCAACAAGAAGGAGAGAAAGAGACTGCAGGGTCAAGGGAAGGTGCGTGACGTGTGCAATGATAATAAAAAAAAAAAACATTCTATGAAATAAGTGCAATGTTTTTGGGATGGATTCATGACAAAGGGAACAGACTTGCAACACCCATTGGCGTCAGCGTGAGTCGGTGTCACAGGCTGGTGTTTGTAAGGCCGAGTTCACATTAGCGTTAGGAACGCAGCGTAACAGAACGCAGCCAAACTCATGCGCATTGCGTTCCTATGTTTAACACGGGAACGCATAGTAGCTGCGTTTGGCTGCGATCGGATGTGCATAATGTGTGCGCCCTCCGAACGCAGCCTGTTACATTTCTTGTGCGTTTGCGGGCGCTTGTTTTATCAGCAAGCGCCTGCAAGTACACAAAAAAATGCATGGATCACAATTGATCCGCAGTGTCCTCCACATGACAGCGCAGGAGAACGCTGCGGATCATATTGAAATCCCTCCTGCTGGCCGATCTCAGTGGTGGCCAGGAGGAGGAGATCTCTGCCGCTGATCTCCGCTGCCGAGATTGCTGATTGGCTGGCCGGGCACCATACTGATGTGAACGCATGCGAAGAATCTCTGCTGCGTTCACATCAGTATGGCAGCGTTTGCATGTGCATGCCCTCCGCACGCAGGCACAAACGCAAATGTGAACCCGGTCTAATACTGTTGATAGCCAATTATTTCCGGCAGGGGTCAGGGCATTGTCTCTGTATGGCAGGCTTGCTGCTGCGCGGGCACAGTCTGCGGCCTCTACTGAGCGTCACACCTACATCTGTGCCCTCATCACTCTAAATGGTCCATATAATCATCGCCTCTGGCAGATGTGATCAGCACCCTTCTCCCTGTGTAAAGCAGGACATTATGGGATGTGTAGTTCCCAGAGTGATTGCCCGATTTGTGTTGATTGCAGGTTGTTGAGCTTTGTTCAGATGTGACTGCATTTTGGCATCATTTCCCAAACATTTCGCTGTAGTTTTTCATTTTTTTTAATTGTCCATAATTGTTTTTTTCGCCCTGGTTACCAATGTTTTTCCTTTTTGCAGATATTTCATAATCCGTACAGTTACGGCCGCTTCAGCAACTGGAGACTTTTCTTTGGGGTTGAATCTCAATCGTAAGTTTTCATCAAATCTCATGACCAAAGCAAACTATAGGACATGTTTTGTTTAACATAAAGGCATGCAATTTTGGTTAAATAATCCCTTTTGCCATTGGGTTTCATGAAAAACTTTAACCAGTTTACTGTTTTCAAGTGTTTTTGCTTAAATAGGACCTGTCACCCCCCGTGCTGCCTGGCAATCTAAATGCAGCACTATATGCTGCTTGTCTGCTTCATTCAAGGAAGGGAATCCCCATGTGTCTGTGTGCTGTGTATCCCGAGATATAGGCTTAGGAAAACTCCCTGTGGCTGCAGTGAGCTCTATTCACAGGGGCCATTCCCTCCCCTTGCCTCTCTGTGCTGCTTTTGCAGTGCAGGCTCTGCCCTCCTCCTCTTCTTCTCTCTGTCGCTCATCCTGCTGCACACAGCATGCAAATCATTTGTGCTGACGTCAGTGCCAGATTCCTGCACTGCTGTCTGAACCAAGCATAAGCAGCACAGCAGGAGGCGGCACAAACAGGCAGAGGGGAGGGAATGGCCCTCGTCAATCGAGCTGGCTCCTGCACCAGGGACTGCCCTCATGGCTTCTAACAGTGAGTTTTCCTAAGGCTAGATCTTGGGGTACACAGACACATGGGAGACACCTACCCAGAATGCAGCAGACATGTCTGATTGCCATGCAGCGGGGAGGGGGCGGTGTGACAGGTCATCTTTAACTTTTCATTCTTGACTGTAGAAAGAGTTAACTGAGAATCTGTCAGCGAGCTTGTTGTAGAGTTTTTATTTTTTTTATCTCTTCTCCTGACTTTCTTATATGCTGATTTCTGACCACATAAAAGTTAAGGCGAAGGTCCTAATCTGATTCAGTGGAGATTAAAATATAGGCGCTTTTAAAAGATTTTTTTATTTCTATAGCGCCAATTTATTCTGTGGATCGTTGCATTTCAGAGGGGACATGTACAGACAATGAGACAATACTGAGTTACAAAAAATTCAACCGATACAAGAGGAGTCAGGTCTCTGCTTGCAAGCAACAATCTATGGGCAGCACGGTGGCTCAAGTGGTTAGCACTGCATCCTTTGCAGCACTCAATTCCCACCAAGGACACCATCTGCAAAGAGTTTGTATGTTCTCCCTGTGTTTGCATGGGTTTCCTCCCACATTGCAAAGACATACTGATAGGATGTTTAGATTGTGAGCTCCAAGAGAGACAGCATTACTCATGTATGTAAAGTGCTATGGAATTAATAGCGCTATATATATGAATAAATATTATGAGTAAATGGAACAAGCTCGCCGATGGATTCTCAGTTAACTCATTATGCAGCCAGCAATGTAAAATGAGGCATAGGGCCTTAGTGTCCCAAATTTTTAATAAAACCAAAATTGCAACATTGTTCATTAGGCAAAAATACAAGCATTTATATAAAAAATGCCACCAAAGAGCATATTTAAATAAAACGTAATAAAAGCAAGCTGCTGCTGTTTTTACTCCAAGTCCACTTGGTGGTCCCTAGAGAACCCTAGGGGGCGCCATAATAAGCGTGTAACAGCAATATCTGGGCATTCGTTGTTACTTTGTGTTTTGTTTTGTCTCAGGCAGTGGATCACTCGTGTCCTCCTCCCGTCCGCACACCCCGCTCACGGAGACGGTCTGACATGGAG
This sequence comes from Allobates femoralis, assembly GCA_033576535.1. Lineage (NCBI taxonomy): Eukaryota > Metazoa > Chordata > Amphibia > Anura > Aromobatidae > Allobates > Allobates femoralis. The sequence goes on from JARQOC010000006.1 coordinate 31,903,104, forward strand.
CGCTCCACATTGGATCCCCATAAAACAGACATCGGTCCTTGCAATATAGAAAGGAAACGTTTTCTCCAGGGGACGGTGCGATGAATCACCGGACACTTTGTAATGTCTATATGATTGTGTTTCTGTTACACCAGCAAAACAAAAAAGAAGTAACGTGACTGACAGGAGGAAGCCCCCTGCTTGATCAGCCGCCCCGTCCTGCATAGACACCCGATAATGAATCTTACGGTTTGCATCAAGTTTTAGAAAGGGAAAATTAGATGTATTTTTTTACGCTGATATGAAGTTAAAAGAAAAATGCCACTGATGTATATAGGCTGAGCCTGGTATTGCGCCATTAAAATAAATAGGGCTGATTTGCAATATTAGACACAGCCTATGAATAGGTGTGGCGCTGTTTGCAAAAGAAAACAGTCATGGCTTTCTAATCTAATACAACCTGACAGCATGGTGCCCCAGAGTCTGTAATTGCTGATGGCTGTAACCTTAAAGGGAACCTGTCATGTCCTTTTATTGTCATTAAACAACCTCCAATGGAATTGAGATCATGTAGTGTTCAATAACTTCTTTTTAAACATATTCATCCCAAAAAAGCTTTTTAGATACTTACATATTTTCATTACCTAGCTGGGCAAATGGTCAAGCAGTCATCAGGCTGGTTAAGTTACCTGAACTTGTAGAAAATGCTGAAAGGACCTGTGTGATGTCACGACTGTGTGACTATAATAGGCAGAGCATAAACCGTAATGATTTAGCTTGCTTAGCTCCGCCCATTATGGTTAGACGGTCGTGACATCACATAGAGCTCTCTGCATTGCTATAAGTTCAGCGACATCTGTTAACCATCCAGATGACTGCTTGACTGTCTGCCCAGCTAGCTAATAAAAATATGCAAGCATCTAAAATCCTTTTTTGGGATGACCACAATGATGTATATAGTTTTTATTTTGTTTGTTATGAATGAATACTACATGATCTAAATACTATTGGCGGTGCTATAATAACAAAAAAGGACATGACAGGTTCCCTTTAAAGGGGTTGTCCAGTGCTGCTCACATTTACATCAAGGAGTGAGTGGCATTAATGACAAACTAAAGGCTTTAGACAATTCCTTGTTTAGAGTTCCTCGGCTTATCATATGGCGTCTTCAGGCTTCTTTATTCTGCAGCAGAAGTTAGCAGCAAGTCGTCTGTTTCCCTACAGCTCCCCTGCAGGCAAAACGAGGTATTACACATTGAAATCAATGAGATGTCCATGTGATATATAGATGTGCAGGTCCGTAGCGGTACACTGAGCAATGCACTAACTATATTAATGCAGGAATTCTTAATTGGGTATTTTGACTCCCTTTAAAGGGGTTATCTATAATTAGGAAACTGTCCACCTTCTTCCAAAAGCACCATCTCTACCTACAAGTTTTGTATTGCATTACAGCAAAGATTCATTAAATAATGCAGAAATGCAATGCCAGACACGACCTGAAGGGTGGTGCTGTTTTTGGATGAAGGTAGACATATTCTAATTTTGGGGAACCCCATTAACAATGCCAGTGCAGCTTTTTAAAAAAAAAAAAAAAAAAACATAGACAGCACCACTTTTGGCTGCAATACATAACACAGCCTGTCTGAATTAGATGGAGCCACATGGACAAAAGGGGTGCAGTTTCTGTAAAATAAATATTTCTATAAAAAAATTACTGTATAACATTGCGCTCATCATTCTTCTTATAGTTTTAATATTCCCATCACTGCTGGTTAGTATTGAAAGTGGAGCATTAGACACTGCTCCAAAATTACTGGCTGATTTTTATATTTTTAGATGATTATGTAAATTTTGATCCCATTATAATATTAAAAAGGGCCAAACCAATATTCGCCTGGTGATCCGCGTCATAGCGAGGGGTAACATGTACTGTTTTATTGTTCATTTGCACATTTTACTTCTGCACGAACAGGGAACAATTATATCTGACCCTTGAGGGTAACTGCAGTTTATCATCTCTTGGCCAGTCTCAACTTTTCTTAAGTTGTGAAGGAACACACTGAGGAGCAGACAAGTGGTTTGGCCTACAGGCGCCATTGTGCATCATAGTTTGGCACTGGTTTAAAAAGAATCTGTTAGGTGATTTTCTCATACAGTACTAATGGTATCATTAAATAGGGCTTAAGCAGCTCTTACAGGACAAGTAACCTTTATTACTCTACCTTCTGTTATCTTGTTGTAACCTCCGGAGAATTGTGAGGTGCCAATCAAACATATGTAAACAGAAATTGCATATGCACGGCTCCCTCCACCTATTGCTGGCATCAGTGATAGTAATTCCAAAACTGATTTTGCACCGCTGACCCCATCCATACTCTCTCCCACCTCTCAGCAGTGATAGTGAATGCACTGAGATGTGGGGAGCAGAGAATAAGCAATTTCTATTTACCTATGCTTTACTTGCCGACATCTGGCACTGAATGCTTCGAAGCTTGCAGCAGCACTCTATCAGGAGAAGGAAGAGCAATAAGTTACTGATCCTGAAAGGGCTGCTCAAGCCCTATTTAAAGATACCATTGGTATTGTGCTTTAAAATCACCTTACAGATTTCCTTTAAAAGAAGCTACTTAAGAGGCAACATTAATTACTATTAGTGATTAAAGAGCACTCCCTGGTACACTGTATTCAAAATCAGCAGGTCGGACACATTGGACGGCGCAGCTCCAGTGCCAAGTATAATAGAAGTCAATGGGACACGATCTTCCCAAAAAATGATTGAGTTCCCCATTGACTTCGATTACTCTCGGTACTTGAGTTGACCGGGTCCTAGCATCTAACTGCTCATTACAAGTACGAGCATGGTAGTGATGAGCGAGCACTGATATATCTGGCTGAGCTGTGGACACCAGTCATCTGCTGTGATATGTTGGGCCCATTTTGTTTAGCTAATCAGATTTTTATGTTAAAATTATGGATTTTTTTTGCAATTTTTATTTTTAATACATATCAAAAACAAAAACCAAAAATGGTGTTTCTTCCACACTAATCCCTGCAGCTAATCTATATTCTTTCCTGTTTCAGGAAATGCACATGTACATTAGCAGCAATAGACTGATCAAGCTCTATGAATTGAAGCATCTAAAGAGCGTGTGCAGGGGTCATTGTACAGGAGGAGGTGATTGTGACATCGCCTATTGTGATTGGTGGATTCTGTGTTATCAGCTGGGTGTAGCCTATTTGATAATGAGCCTGCTGAAAACCTCCTGAAAGGGCAGGACATACGAATCTAAAATGGCCACATTAGACAAAGTTCAAATTGCAATATTTCATTATTATTTCTTTTTAATTTGACAGTACTTTATTAGCTCATTGTCTGATGACCTTTAAGACCACAATAAATCTTCCTTCTCCTATGGTCTGTAGAAATGGTCCTCAAGGCCCACCAACAGGTCATGTTTCCAGGATTTCCTTAGTGTTGCACAGGGGTTGGACTCATCTCCTGTGCAGGTAAATTATCACCTGTGCAATGCTAAGGAAATCCTGAAAACATGCGCTGAGGACTGGAATTGGGGACTTCTGGTATAGTGTAAGGAGCGTGCAGTATGATGGTAGCAATGAATGGGGACAGAAAAGTGGCCCAATACAATAATGTAAGTGAAGAGATGCAGTACACCCCTCCTCGCCATTGAGAGCCTCACCTGGGTATTGTGTATAATGCTGCTCTCCTGCCTTATCTAGGCCTTCAGCAGTAAGATAGCACTGGCAGAATACAGTTCAGAAAACGCTAATGAAAATGAGAATATTCTGTCCAGCAAAGCTGAAAATTGAGCTAAACAAATCGGATAACGTCTGTCCATTGTAAAATGATTTATATTTGTAACCTGCATTAGTCAAAAATATGTTAATGTGATGTTAACAATGTCCAGAATTAATATGTATACATTCCCCAAAATATGGTACAGGCTATTAAAGGTGGCAGCAGATTTGGTATTTGCAGGTAGATTGTGTGGACTATTTTTGCTGATGAGTGTGACCCTTACCAATCATGGACTTGTAGTGCGGAGTGACAGACCATCATTAATACAGCGGCTCGCCGGAATCCTCACATCTTACTTTACCCTCATCAAGAGCAGATTTCAGTAATTTTTCTTCACTTTGAACCCTTACTGTTTGGTATGGAGCATATGCCGATTGTGGAATATTGATGTGATTTATTTATTAAAAATCTTCTATATAAATCATAGGAATGTTTTATTGACTGATTTACTGTCTGGGGGTTAATAAGCTGGTGAGGACTTTACCAAAAACAAGATCTATTCAGCCTTCCATGGAGCTGACCATGAGGTCCACGGCGCCACACCCAGGATAAAGGCAAAAAGAATCCAGCAGGCAATACCAGCCTGCTATCTGTGCTCCACAGTGGAAAGAAGAGCGTGGTAAGAGGAAGCAATGGGCCCGTCCCTAGGATACAGGAGGCTCCCTGACACTCGGGCCCAATAGTGGCGGCCGTGTGGTGTGTGTCCTTAGTCATTGCAATTCCATCTAAGGCTACATTCACACAGTGTGCTATTTGCAAGGTTACGGTAGAGCTTTGTACGGATCCGCGATTGCAGTGATGTCTGTCCCAGCCAAGTCAATACATTTCACAATTCTGCATTCACACACTGCACTTTTTATGGGTCTCTTGAGCTCAAGAACAGATCCGTATAAAGCACTGATATGTCAATTAATGGGCGCTTTTTACTCACCTCACCGTGCTCCCCTGGTAAACTCCAGGGATGTCCTCTCATACGGACACCACAGGACCTGGCACTGCTCCATGTGACATCACTCAGTCACCTGTGTTGGCCACATGCTCCTAGAGGCACCAGACGTTGTGGCCTCTGAGGATAAGGGAACATCGCTGGAGATCAATGGGGGAGTGACACCTGAAGAAGGAAGCAATTCACTGCCGAAACATGTTGTGAGTACAACTTTTAATAACCGACACACAAAGCTCCACAGACCGCGTCGTCTCTAAGGCAGGTTTCACATTTGCGTATTTGAACGCAGCATACTGAGCACAGCCAAACGCATGCACACTGCGTTCCTATGTTTAACATTGAAACGCATAGTAGCTGAGTTTGGTTGCGTTTGGATGCACATAATTTCTGCGCCCTCTGAACGCACCAAGATGCATTTTTTGTGCGGTCGCGGGCGCTTGTTTTATCAGCAAGCGCACAAAAAAAATGCATGGATCTCAATGGATCCGCAGTGTCCTCCGCATGACAGCGCAGGAGAATGTTGTGGATTACATTGAAATCTCTCCCGGTGGCCGCCGCTGATCTCCCAGAAGATCAGCTGGAGCAGCCGCTAATGTCCCGACAGTGTCGGCACCATCGGGAGATTGCCGCCGCTGATCTCCACCTCAAGGCCATGGCCGAGATCACGGATTGGCTGGCCAGGCACCATACTGATGTGAACGCATGTGGAGATTCTCCACTGTGTTCACATCAGTATGGCTGTGTTTGCACTGTGTGTCTGCATGCACACAAACTCTAGTGTGAAGGCAGCCTAACCTCTGTTTATTGAAACCATGGATTGTTCTTGCTGTGTCTAAAGGTGCTGTCACACATAACGATTGCTCCAACGATCCCAACAGCGATAACGACCTGCCGGGATCGCTGGAGCGTCGTTACCTGATCGCTGGGGAGCTGTCAAACAGGCAGATCTCCCCAGTGATCAGGCCATGGGAGCCACCTCCGACATCGCTCCCTGCTTAGCGCTGGTAACTATGATAAACAGCGCGGTATCCAGGCAGCGTGCGCTGCCTAGATACCCGCTGTTTATCATAGTTACCAGCGTTCTCCCTGCTTACAGGCAGTGCTAAGCAGGGAGGACGCTGGTAACCATGGTAAACGCCGGATATCTAGACAGCACGCGCTGCCTGGATACCCAGTGTTTACCATAGTAACCAGCCCTGTGAGGTCACAGATCGCTGGTTTCTTGCAGTCACACGCAGCGATGCGTGCTGACCAGCGGGAAACCAACGATCTAAAAATGACCCACAGCACTTTGCAGCGATCAGGCCCCTGCTGTGTCACACATAACGATATCGCTGGAGAGATCGTTGTAACGTCACAGTTACAACGATCTCTCTAACGATATCGTTATGTGTGACTGGGGCTTAATTCCTGAGGTTGATTATCCCACAGATTTCAGGGAGGATCAGCAAGATTCCCCCAAAGAAAAAACAAAAAACACAACTAATTATATGCATAAGTTGCACTTTTTACACAGCAATACCTGTGCCTGGCTGGTTCATTCCTCCATTAATAAGAAATCATTGCTTGAATTGATATGTAAATGAGCCAGTAGAACTGAAACATCTGTCACTCCAACTCTATTCACAGCCAGTACCTACTGCTTGGTTGACAGCCCCTGTGCTATGTGACTTCAGGGAAATGGGCGTCAATCAAGCAGGAGCTGGCAACGCTGAGTGTGGAATAGAGCTGGAGTGACAGAGGCTTCAGATCTACAAATGGCCCTTCAGCTTCAATTGTCTATTATTTCAATTCACTGATTTCTCAGTTATGGAGGTACGGATTGATCAAGTAAAAGTTATTGCTGGACTTGTTTTTTGAAAGCTTACATGTGCATATAAATAGGGGTGTGAAATCCTGCTGACAGATTCCCCTTAATAGTTGTTATGATACTAAAGCCTTGATCCTATCTCCAGAGGTACTCTTTTCTCCTAATGGAAGGAATGCAGTCTTATCTTTCACGTGAAACAGCATTTGACCATACTTTTTGCATGAGCCATTCATATACTTATACAAGTTAATCAGACTAAAAGAACAGGAGGCAAAAAAGCACAAATAGGGTCTTATCTGGGAGTAAGGTTTGAGGATGAGAGGTATCAAGGCTCACCTTACATGGTTTTGATAAGTCACAACTACTATAAAAGCATATCACAATCGCAGCAGTCCCCAGCGAAAAACATAGAAACCAACGGTAGAAGGAAGGGTTAATGACCGCGCTGCCGAACCCCTGAAGACATCAGACTCCAGGAGACTTTAAATGATGAAATAGAGTTGTGGTTTATTTATCAACGCGTGTCAAGGCTCTTAGGCCCCTTACTCAGGACAAACCAGTTGCTGGTTTAATAATGCCTCTTGGAATCTGATGTCTCCTGGGGTCCAGCAGTGCGGTCATCACCTCAAGGGCCACCAACAGTGCAGGTTTTCAAGATTTCCTTAGAATGCACAGGTGATGATTCCAAACCCTGTGCAATGCTAAGGAAATCCTGAAAACCTGCACTGTTGGTGGCCCTTGAGGCCTGGAGTTTGAGATCCCTGCTGTAGAACATATGATGCCAGCAGATTATTACACCCAGATCTTTTTATACAATTGACTTTCCTTGTTGTACTTACCCTACAATATATGATACCAGATTATTACACTCACACCCTTCTATACAAGTGACGCCTAGTTTGACTCCCCCAACAATATATGAGGCTAGATTATTACACTCACGTCCTTCTATACAAGTGACTCTCCTAATTTTTCTCCCTCTGATGATGCCAGCAGATTATTACATCCAGATCATTCTGTACAAGTGACTCTCCTAGTTTGACTCACCCAACAATAATATAAAGCTTACACCAAGATCCTTCTATCCAAGTGACTCTCCTAGTTTGACTTCCCCTATAATATAGGATGCCAGCAGATTACTACACCCAGATCAATCGATAAAAGTGACTCTCCTAGTTTGACTCCCTCTAGAACAGAGGTTCCCAACTCCAGTCCTCAAGGCACACCAACAGTGCAGGTTTTCAGGGTTTCCTTAGTATTGCACAGGTGATAATTGAATCACCTGCACTGGGGATGATTCCAATTTCTAAGGAAATCCTGAAAACCTGCACTGTTGGTGTGCCTTGAGGACTGGAGTTGGGAACCTCTGCTCTAGAACATATGATGCCTGTATATTATTAGTGCCCATATGAATACCTTTATATTTCTCCACATTGGACCTCATTTGCTCTCCGGACTCACAATCACGTTGTCCAAGTTTACCTGTAGTTTATGAACATCCCCCATTGACTGCATGATGCTACACAGCTCGATGTTAGCTGCAAAACTATGATAATCATTAACTATTAACCATCTCTTCTATACGAATAAATACATTTAATAATATCAGGTCCAGCAATGGACCTTGGGGTCACCACAACAGCATTCAAAGAAGGCATCATTCACCCCAACTCTCTGGCTGCGGTCGATCTGAGCCAGTTTTTGATCTAATTACAAATCTTACTTTCCAATCCTAAACTTTAAAACAATCGGCCATTTTCGGATGACACATTCCCTTTAAATACTCTTCCACCAACAGAATATATAGTAGCCACCTTTCTAGTAAATCATAATCAGGACCCTCCTATGTAAGTAACATAAAAGTAAAACTTCTGATGAGCGGATTGAATGTAGCGGCTTTATTTTGTGAATGTAAACTGATTGAAAATTTTTTAATTAATTTTTTTTCACTGGCTGGAAATTTTTGGAAAACTGTTAAGTCTGTATTTCTCTATTTTTCTTATATTTTACCTCATTTAGGAACACGTAACAGCTATAACATACTCTATGTTAAATTGCAAAAAAAAAAAAAACTATTGAAATGACGTGTGCAAAATAGTTTGAGTCGTCATTGAGCTAGAGATTAGGTGATGCCATCGGCGGCGTCCTGTGACATCACTACAGGGCCGTCAGCCGCTAAGACTACAGCCTGCGAAGGAGGCAAGAAAAGTCACTCAGCCAAGAACAGTCTTGAGCTTCCGTCTTAAGAGATCGACAGTGGATATATCTCATGGACTCGTCCTTCTAGGCATACCCGGGTATTTTATGGGCGCTTATTCAAATGCACTAAAATCCATACAGCTCCCGGAGCAAATATTGAGCGCAACGTAAATCTGGAATGCAAGAAAAAAAAAATAAAAACTCTTCTGGCTGTCAGTCAGGATCGATGTGGCTAAACAAGATGGCACTGGAGAGGCGACGGCGGTGATCTATAGGTCAGTAAATAAGTGGCATCCTGGTTAGATTGTCTCCGTGCATATATCTATCTACAGAAGGAGTCTCAGCTGCCGGGGCTTCCGATCAGGAACCTAGAGATGGAACAAAAACAAGACCCAAAATATGAGACACACTCTTATGGCTAAGATACAAAACAAAAATACCAAACTGTGCCAAGAAATAAAACCGTAAAGCTTAATACTGACTACCGCTGTAACTGGACTAACCAATGATTAAGGTCTTTCCATGCCTGACCATTTAAGGATTAAAGTCCAGCATCCAGGTTGGACACTGGAATGGGCGCGACTCAAGTACCAAGTATAATGGAAGTCAATGGGAAATACAAGCATTTCTCAGGAAGAGTATTCCCATTGACTTCCATTATACTCGGTACATGAGACGGGCTCATCCGAGTGTCCAACCTGCTTGTTTCGCGTATCGAGCATTGTACTCATCTCATGATAGCATTTTGGGATCCTTATGACTTTCTGATTAGTTTTTTTGGGGGGATGCCGAAATGACAAAACAAAACACAACTCTGACCTTTTGACCGCACCATCCACGTTTGGAGTTCATAAAATATCATAGTTTATTAGTTTGACTAACTACATAAGCGGTGATACCAAATATGTTCTTTTTTTTTTAAAGTCTTTGTTATTTAATAAAAATGTGAGTGAGTGTGAGTGTGAGTGTGAGTGTGAGTGTGTGTGTGTGTGTGTGTGTGTGTGTGTGTGTGTGTGTGGGGGGGGGGGGGGGAGACTTTAAATAATGTTTATTTCTCCTTCGCCTCATTGGGGGACACAGACCGTGGTGTTATGCTGCTGTCCACTAGGAGGCGACACTAGGCAGAATCTGCAAAAGAGTTAAGTTGACTCCTCCTCTGCAGCATTACACCCCAGAACAGGAAGAGATTCTCCAGTTTTTGCTTAGTGTCGATAGGAGGTAGACATGGTCCAAAGGACCACACTAATTACATAGTTAGATATTTTTAATCTTAGATTTTTATTGTTTTTTACCAAGGATACGAGAGGGCGACGGTATCTCCGCATACCGATTTCCCAAAAACAACAACAGGCGGGAACGCGGGGTGTTACCTCCACGTATCCCCTCCTGCCACGATGGATAGGGAGCAAGGCGACGGTTCCATTGCGTTCCGATCTCCTTGTCTTTCTCCCATGGCCGGTGCTCCCACATTTTCCCCTGTCCCCACTGGGAACCTCAGGGTGACTTCTGCAGGCTTGCAGAGAATCACAGCAGGAAAGCGCAGGATCCTGCTGGGCACATCCGGACGCCAGGCCAGGCACAGACTTCCCCATCTCCCCTCTGGGTTATGGGTCGAGCAAGCCCAAGATGCCCCTCCCCATTCCCTGCCTAGGGTCTGGGTTGAGGAGCCTACGCAGGTAATCAGGGCTCCCTTGGGACCCTGCATGGCTTTTTTCCTTCTTCGCCCCCCTGCTTCCTCCTGAGCCAACCAACCTGGGCTCATTTAATACCCTGTGCTCCTGCCAGCTGCGGACACAATCACAGGCTGCAGCATACTCTAGGCTGCAGCACACTTGCAGGGGCACCCCTGGAGCCCGGGGCCTCAGATGTGACCCCGAATGCAGCCATAAATCGGCACATGGCTTTATGCCGAAGGCAGTGGCGTCTCTAGGAGCGGGCCCGGGTTCGTCCCGCATACTATTCATGCTGCGCCATTTCCCCAGGAGGGAGCACAGCAGCAGCAGCTCACTCAGCGGGCTCTGGGTGCCGCCGGAGCATCTGCCCTATCGTGGGCGCAGCCTCCGGTGCCTGGCGGCGTTGTCCCCAGTTCCGGCCCCGGACATCCGCGCCAGGCCTCCGCCATTCCCCGGCCCGCGATTTACGCGAGGCCCCGGCTTCGGCCTAGCCGGACGTCACCGCCCTTGTCCCCGCCCATATGCCCGCCTCCCCACCGGACGTCGGAGCCTTGCGACGTCAGCAAGGGAGGCGGGACAGGACTAAAAAAGGCGCCCTCCAGCTTCTCTGCGCGCTCTCGCGCTGGCTCCGCCCCCTTCCTTCTCGGCACCGCCGCCATTACAGCCCCGGCGCTGACACCGCTGTATACAGCGGCGAACAGCGCTTGGGTACCGGGGGGCACAGGCTGACCAGCCATCAGGCACGGTTCTCAGATGTATGAGCTTAGAAGCCCAGCAGGTTTTCAGCCCTAGGGTTGAACCTAGGACTCAGTGCTGGGCGGAATGTCTGCAGGGGCACCCACGCAGGGGTACCCACTAAGGGGCACCCACTAAGGGGCACCCACTAAGGGGCAGATGGCAGCAGGCTCATGCTTGCCACTGCTGCGGTAGCACTTGTCCCCATCCTCCCAGCTGGAGGTAATGGGGATATAGGGATTCTTCTCAGGATCCTTGCACAACATTACAGCAATTCCAGCTTCCGCTGTGCGGTGTACACAGAGACCCAACACAGTACAATTAGCACAGCTTCGCTGTGCTGCGGTCTCCGGTAGTTACTGAAGGGCAGCCAGCAGGATACAGCCAGCTGCAATCTGTCGTCCTCCCCCCTCCCTGTACACCATGCATGGAACTCGTAATACTCCCTCTGAACACAGTGTATAGAGTAATATCATACTATGAGGAATACTGCTAATTCCCAGAGCAGTACAGGCACAGTCCCTCTATCCAGCGCACGATCCGATTACAGTGGTTCCTTCCATCGTGCCAGATACAGGTACCTGTTGGTACACCTGGCCAACCTAAGGGGAGTTGCTAGGTTAAGCGATATACCAGCACACCCTTATTTTATCCTCGGTCCCCCAACTTTGGCAGACCCCTGTTAATATTCAAACATCAAATACTCATCCATCATACCACTTCCAGGCACCTACACAGTTCAGAACCAGGTTGTGGTGGAATTGCTACGAGTTTAATTCACATGTTTCTTCCTCACCCCCTACATTGCGGGAGAGTCCAGTTAGAGTGGTGTAATCTACAATTACCTGACAACCGCAAGGTCCCAGGACCGTTTGCCAATCCTCCCCACAGCTGCAGTTCTGGTTGGCGGTGATGACAGTCCAGTCTCACGAGACGCAGGATGAAACACCGTAATCCGCAGCTGCACTATGAATTTAGCTGCTGGTCTCTGGAACCTAAGACCCATAGCATACTCCCTCCTCAGCTCTCCGCTGTTGGAGGCGCTGGGTAGTAGCCAGGTTTGGCTAATTGCCTTACCCCTGTCTCAACTCCCCACTGTTGGAGCTTTGGTTGAAGCTATGACGGCTCAAGGCCTGGCCGGCCCCCGTCCCAGGAGCTCTGTTGCTCATCTCCTCACTATACCTATATTAGGTATTTGGGTTGAGGTGACATGGGCGAGCGCTTTGCACAGCCCGCTTCAAAGCAGGACCTCGCAGACCCTCGACCGCACATACAACAAGACTACTCCCATGACGGATGGGCCCTTCTGGACCCCGTATGTCCGTGGCCCAAACCTTCTTCACGCAATCTGTCCCTTCTCGACTCAGGAGTCAAAAAAAAAAAAAAAAAAAAAAAAAAAAAAAAAAAAATAGAATTCTCACAGTGGGATAGTGTTCGCCGTGTGCAGCGCAGGACACCAGCGACTGCACTATCGTGGGCACAGCCTCCGGTTTTCAGCCAACGCTACTCCTGATTTCCGGCTACTTCCGGACCTCTGTGTCGGGCGTCTGCCGTTACTGAGCCCCGCGATTTCGCGAGCCCCCGCTTCGGCCTAGCAGGACATCTCTAGCTTACCCGCCCGCCTCCTGCTCGCCATACACACCCTCCACCTGACGCGGAGCCTCCGAAGCGTCAGCACAGGGAGTGGGGCAAGGCTAAAAGGACTGAAGCACAAAGAATACAAAGACTTTTCACAGCCTAACGTTGGCAATGTTTATACTGCATTCAGCAGTCCACCGTATCTGGATGACTCTTTTACGGATGCATGACTTTCAAGGACTGCGAACACAATGGCATTTACACCGTGCTCGTTAAGAAGATTCGGTACGATCGACCTCCATAGGTCTACCGCAATTCCATAGCACGTGTTGCAACTCGGCACACACATTCTGGGAGTCCCAGCTCTGCTGCGTACTCCGGACGGCCACATGCTACAGCATCACGTATGGCGTCTCAGCCATATGGAAGGCACAGCATCGCATGAACACGGCGGCCTTTAATTGCAACACTTCCACAGCTCTTGTTAAATTTCCCCAGACAAGGCACAGATCTTCGTCTTGGAATCCGCAGTCTCCGTCGGAAGTCCCTTCAATCCTTCACACCTGCTATAAGAGTCCTAGACAGTATAGCGGCAGCTTGAAAGTCAGTCCTATTGACTCAGCTTAACCGCCGGCCTTTGCAATTATCCATGCTCAGGCATTGCACGAGAACAGGATGGGGGGCGACGTGCCCCCATCACAATGCACATGGCAGTAGTCTTGCCCTGTCTCGAAGATACCCCTCAATCTACAATCGTTCGTGCAGTATCTCTAGTACTGAAAATCTTTCAGTCACCTTCTGGCATTTGAACATGTCAGAATACAGTCAAACAATGCTACAGCTGTGGCATGGGTCAACCACCAGGGTGGAACCCGCAGTCCCTAAGCGATGACAAGTTCGCCACATCCTTCACTAGATGGAATCCTGGAACACTGTACAGCCAACTGTTCTCACTCCAGATGTACTCCTCTAAGAGGCGGTTTTCCTAATCCACCAAGGGAAGGACTCAGGGGTCCGACCCCTTCGTCTCGGCGTTCTCCGTCGAAACGCCAATGCCAGGAAACCACAGATATGGACCTGACGGAGTCACGCCTCAATGCCACGGTCCCGGCCTTCCTTTCCTGGTCTCAGGATCCACAGTCAGTGGGCGGACGCATTTGTCCAAGCCTGGACCGGTATCCGTCTCTCCTATATTCTTTCTCCACTAACAGATAGTCTTGAATATCAAACGATAAGGTTGCCGGATCATCTTCGTGGTCTCAGACTGACCCACACGCGCTTGGTCCGCAGACTCGTCCAATTTTATAGCAGCAGTATCAGGACTTCTATCAGAGGGTCCAGACCTGCTAGTTCACAGCCAGTTCTTCCTCAGACTTCCTCGCTTCCGAGGTTAATGGTGTAGTTTTTGAGACCTAGAACTTAACCCAAGAGGTTTTTTTCCCAGGATATTGTAACGGCCTTAGTCACAAAGAGGACACCAGCTTTATCAGCGTTATCCCATCACACATGTGTAACTGTTTGGGGGGGGGGGTTTGCCTTTGAGACCTCCAGAGGTCCTTCCCCTTGGCCCTACTTCATACCAAGGACTGTCCGTTTCTTCCACTCAGACCTAGACTCAGGTCTGTCCTTAGGGTCTCTCACACAGCAGGTTTTCAGTCGTTTTTCACCATCTTACAAACACGTCTTGCCACCAGATGTCTATGACATCCTTCCTTCGAAGGGTCGGCTATTTAGAGTCTCCATACAACAAGACTACTCCCATGAGGACCTGAAGTTGGTCCTCACGGCACTACAAGAGTCACCTTTTCAGCCTCGATGGGGTATTACCTTGAACATCTTCATCCAAATAGTAGTATGGTTTGGTGGCATTTCTTTGTCTCTGCAGAAGTATCGGTACTTGCAGCGGTCTCATCTAATCCATCCTCTTCTGTCTTCCATCTGGACAAGATTGTCCTGTGGCTGGTTCCGTTCTTCTAAGATAGGTTTACTCCTTCCACCTACATGAAGACATCTCTCTGCCATCACTGCGCACGACTCCAGTCCGGCCAGTCGCGAAGGACCTACATATGCGGGACCTTGTCAGAGCCCTACGCGTCTACATTTCCAAGACAGTGCCCTCCTAAGAGGTCGGATTCTCCTTTATCCTTCTTCCAATGGGCAGAAATAAAGACACGTCAGCCTCTAGGCTCTTCTAACCAGATGATTTCCTCTAACCATCCAAGACGCTTATGCCATCGAAATCTCGTCTCTTCCGGCAGGTCATGGCATATTTTACTACGGCCGTGGAAGCCTTCTGGACAGTTCGGTAACAGGTATGGGAGCAACAAGTGTATAGGTAACCTAGGGTTGGCCTACACCCATGCCCAAGCCACTATAGTGCTTGCCCTCAGTCCTCGACAAATGCAGGTCTGGGGACACGTGCCCTCCAGGCGGCTGTAGCCCACCTGTCGGTACATAGTTCTTCACTGACCATGCTCAGTGTCACTAGTTCTATTGTTCTTTCCCACCCAGGGACTGCTTTAGGACGTCCCACGGTCTGTGTCCCCCAATGAGGCGAAGGAGAAAAGGAGATTTTTGTGTACTCACCGTAAAATCCTTTTCTCTTAGCCTCTAATTGGGGGACACAGCACCCACCCTATTGACCTTGTGGGCTTTTTCTACAGTTCTCACATAGCTTCTCAGCTGTTACATGGTTAACATGTTTACACATGTTTGCCTATTATCACTCTGTTAACTGTTGACTGTTTAAACTTGTGCCTGTTTAGTTCCAGGCCTTATAGTACTGTGAGCCTGTTTAGTTACAGGCCTTGTTATATGATTATTACTTCGTTAACTCTTCACTGTTTTCCACATGCGCCTGATTAATTTCAGGACTTGTGGTACTAGCATTACCCTGCTAACTTTTAACTGTTTACACACGTGCCTGTTTGGTTTCAAGCCACGTTACACGGTTATTACCTTGTTACCTATATTTGTTTACACAGGTCGCCTGCGTAGGCTTCCTGTGTCACTGTTATTATCTGTTAACTCTCCTACTGCTTTAGCACAAAACTGGAGAATCTCTTCCTGTTCTGGGGTGTAATGCTGCAGAGGAGGAGTCAACTTAACTCTTTTGCAGATTCTGCCTAGTGTCGCCTCCTAGTGGACAGCAGCATAACACCACGGTCTGTGTCCCCCAATTAGAGGCTAAGAGAAAAGGATTTTACGGTGAGTACACAAAAATCTCCTTTTTTTAATGTTCTAACAATTTTACTTGATCCTCTTACAGGATTTGAATCTGCGATCACTTGATCGACATTGCACTGTAATCCTGTAATATTGTTATCAGTTTCCTATCAGCCACGGTCACCATAGTACCAACATGGCAAGCACAGGGGCTCCTGGCTATCTGTCAGCGCCTCCGATGGCTTGAGTGAAACCAAATGTATAACTGTATCTAATGTCTGTACTCACCACTGGCATCGGGCCTCGACAGCCTCTTTCCGAACTAATCTCTTCTTATCATCCAGTGGTTTGGCTAAGGCACGGATCACTTGATGCTTGTAAGGCAGGAGCTGTGAGGACAAGTCACCCAGACATTTACTATACACGTGCTGTTTGGAACATACGAATTTCATTAAAGGGGTTTCCCACCCTTTCTACTTTTTGCATAATTCATGCAAAGTATTGTCTGATTCAAAGCTTAGCGACAACACAAGAATAACGTGTCACAACTGGAAGTACAAGCCGCCCTGCTGGCCAATGTAAATCCATCTTGCCTGAGCACAGCACTGATTTTAATTCTCTATTAGCAGGTTCCTTATCCACCTATAAATTGGAGTTTTTTTTTGTTAACCCACAGAAAGGCATTAGCTTAGGTAAGGACCCAGTGAAGAGATACGCCTCGACGTTGGTTACTGGGCTCAAATAACACTGGCCTTTTTTATATGCGCAGTGTCTCATTTTTTATATTTTTCCTTAGCAGTAATGCGTGTCTGTGTTTTTATATTCATTGTTTGCATATCTTAGCATTTCAGAGTGCAGCTGTCTCTTTATTATAGTATATGTCATATTCTGCATGCACCTGTTCACACTTACTAGGAAGTGCTGTCAGCTTTCTTATTTAGGTTATGGGGATCATGCTTTCTGACTGTGCACTCCTTTCCATTAGTCTTAGATGACTTTAATTCATTAATTAGCAGGTTCCTATCTGCTCATAAGAGAAAAAACAAATGCAAAAACCGTATAAGTGTCACACAAAAGGCGCTCTGCTGTAAAAATTATAAATGGCAAGTGCCGTGACAAAAAACAGGGCCTTTTGGTTTATACATATAAACCAAAAGGCCCTGTTTTTTGTCACGGCACTTGCTATTTATTTTTACAGCAGAGCGCCTTTTGTGTGACACCTATACAGTTTTTGCATTTGTTTTTTCATGTTTTTGGTGGGGATTGGTCGCAGTTCACACTGCTGCTTCCAATGTGTGCAGACTCATATTCTTTGGTTTCATGTTTAACCCTGCTGGTTCAGCAGAAATTGGAGGCACCTGCCCCTATGAAGTCTGCACACAGAGCTGCCAGCCACACACCCTTACAAGGTGAGATTTTCCTGTGCTCTCCCTCGTCCTGCCTAGAGGTATGTACACATTGGCAGGTTTTAACGTAGTATTAGGGACAGAGTTAGGACTGTCTCTACCAGGGCCCACCTTGATGTGGTGAGGCAGCTTACTGTACGTTTTCTTGCAAAAACGTATAAACCAAAAGGCCCTGTTTTTTGTCACGGCACTTGCCATTTATATTTTTACAGCAGAGCGCCTTTTGTGTGACACTTATACGTTTTTTGCATTTGTTTTTTCATGTTTTTGGTGGGGATTGGTCGCAGTTCACACTGCTGCTTCCAATGTGTGCAGACTCATATTCTTTGGCTTCCTGCTCATAAGAGAAGCAGCATTGACTTTGGCAGGGACGCAGTGAAGAGATACGCCTTGATATTGGCTACTGGGCTCACATAAAACTGGCCTATTTAATATGCTAAGCATCTCATTTTTCTTTGTTTTTCCTTAGCAGTAATGCATGTCCATTTTCCTATATTCATTGTTTGCATTTAGAGTGCAGCTGTCTCTATTTATTATGACATTGATGAAGTGTCCTAAGAATAAGTTGTCATTTTTGAAAAGCTGGATTATCCCCTGTAAATCAGACGTAATGAACGAATACAAAATTACCATAAGCAAAGGGAGCTTTGTGAGGGCCAGAATACATTTCAGAGCTGTAATCCTCACCGTCTGCAAACACAAGAACATGTACAGAAAAAAATACAATTAGGATTAGAGGGGTTATCCAAATTACTATGAACAATAATCTTGTGAGCACTCATGGTGCAGGAAGGCATCAAGACAAGGGGATACTGCTAAAGGCTGCATACTGTGAAGATGAGGACAGACCTATGGTCTCAGAGATACTGTACAATGAAGGACAGACCTATGGCTCCAGAATATACTGTACAATAGAGGACAGTCCTATGGTAGTAGAATATACTGTACAATGGAGGAGAGACCTATGGTCCCAGACTATACTGTACAATGGAGGTCAGACCTATGATCCCAGAATATAGTGCATAATGGAGGTCAGACCTATGATCCCAGAATATACTGTACAATGGAGATCAGACCTATGGTCCCAGAATATACTGTTTAATGGAGGTCAGACCTATGGCCCCAGAATATACTGTTTAATGGAGGTCAGACCTATGGCCCCAGAATATACAGTACAATGGAGGTCAGACCTATGGTCCCAGAATATACAGTACAATCGAGGTCAGACCTATGGTCCAAAAATATATTGTACAATGAATGACAGACCTATGGCTCCAGAATATACTGTACAATGAATGACAGACCTATGGCTCCAGAATATACTGTACAATGAATTGACAGACCTATGGCTCCAGAATATACTGTACAAAAGAGGACAGTACTATGGTCCCAGAATATACTATACAATGGAGGAGAGACCTATGATCCCAGCATATACTGTACAAAGGTCATCAGAACTATGGTCCCAGAATATACTGTACAATGGACATCAGACCTATAGTTCCAAAATATACTGTACAATGGAGGTCTTTATGGATTGAGCACCTTTGGGGGATATTTTTTTTACCTAAATGCATGCAACGGACACTGAAAATATGTTTTGCTTTTGGGGTTTCATTAAAAATGTTGAATCTTTTTTCCTTTCTATATTAATATATAGGTCATATAGCATTACAGAGTTAATAGCCATACAGGACTATCTAATTGTCCAGAGCAAAATTCACGAAGGTGGAATATGATGTATGGCATCGGTGAATCCATCCTACCATGCTGGGGCTGGATGTTAAGCGGAGGAGCTTGGAGATGAAGGAGTCTATGTGAGCGCTGAGTATTTCGGCAGCATCTAGCAGCAGCGGCTCCAGACAGGTCAATGTGGACAGCTGGACAACGTCATCAGGGCATGATAAAGCCTCAAGCAGCAGGGAAATTAGCTACAGAGAAGATGGAGATAATAAAAGACAAAAGTAAACATTCTCTATAGCGACGTCCGTAGAAATTCAACCTCTGAAAATAAAAAATGAGTCAACTAGAGATGAATGGATCGATTTGCAGGATCTTGGTCAGTCGCGGTAATCTATCTGACCAGGAGAATCATGAAACCGTAAAAATGGAGCCCAAAAAACATTAGTGGAATTTTTTTGAACTAACAACTTTTTCCCAGTTTTTGAGTACATTATATGGTAAAGTGAAACCTCACACCACACCAGATACAGCTGTCATGCTCTTACCGATGGCAGCTCTGTCATGAGAACTTGCTTTGGTAGACAGTTCAGCACGTGCGACAAGGCTTTAAGGTAATTGGGTTTATCATCTGTATGAAAAAAACGTGTAGAAAGTTAATCCGTTAATTAAGGATCAACCGTCGCGGTCGTGCATCTTCCACCACGACGTATAATCTGCAGCGTGGCGCAGACGTTACCTCCGCTAGCAGCATGGAAACCCTGCACCAATTTGGGAACGTTCTCGGTGAAGAATCTCTGGCGGAACATGATGCGGATGTCGGCGTGACACGCTTTGTTAAGGATATCGGGGGAATCGGAGACCAGAAGAGAGAAAAATGTCTGCAGTCAGGGGTCCGAGATCTCGGTCAGACAACAAACCAATCATCTGCAAAACAACACGTTTATTTTATTCTATTATATTGCAACGTCATATTCCACAGCATTATAGTCGTCATCATCGCTGTCCCCATTGTGGCTCACTATGTAGATTCCCTATCCCTATGGAGTGTAGGAGAAAACACATGTAATGCAGTAACAGGTCTAGTATCCCAAAAATGACTTTAATTGCAATAAATTCAGCATATGCAAGAACTTTGTTCCAGTGAGCGGTTAGTTACAGGGAAGGTGTTCAGCATCAAAAATATAACATACACAGTATATGATTTCCATTATTCCCAATGAGGAAAGGTGGTTAAAAAAATGCATGCAACTTATAAATGTATATTCTGAAAGTGAAGAGTTAACTGGATTGCTGTAGTGTAAACGTTGGTGTTCCATCAGACCTTGGCAAGAAAGTAAGGCTGCGTTCACACATTGCGTATTTTGAAAAGCGCGTGCAAAAATACGCAATGTGCTTTTTGTCAGCCGGCAAAGTGAATGGGAAATCACTTTGCCGTGCAGACAGTGCATAAAAATACGCTGCGCTTTTATAGGAAAAAGGGCCTGTGTAAAAAGAATGACCGTGTCAATTCTATACGCAGCAGCGCCGGCGCTTTTTCCCACGGGGGCGGCGCTGCTGCATCTGACGTCACAGCCTCCTCCCCTGTGACACCTGTGACCGCCCATTTGATTTTGCAGTGTATTAATTATACACTGCAAAATCAAAGTTAAATAAAGACAAATGTATGAAAAATAATAAAGAATTAAATACTTACCTCTCTGACGGGTGTTCCAGTGTCCGGGTGCCAGGAGCCACCGCTATTATGCCTCATTATCGTCGCGTCACACTAGGCGACGCACCAGCGATGTCGGCGGCGATAGGCCACGCCCTTGCATCGCCGCCGATGTCACCTAGTGTGACGGTACCCTAAGAGCGAAATTAAAAAAGCTTCCCTAGCTCTTCTGACCTGTCAAAGGAAACCATCATGTTGAGGAAATCATTAGCCTATTTCGCTTAGAGAGAAAAATATACCGTGTAGACGGGGATATCCAACAAAAATTCTAATTTCATACAAGGGAAGGATTACTCCTATATTTAACCATGAGGAAGGGATGAGTTTCTTATTTGGCTTTGGAAAAGAAAGATGGTCTAATCCCAAAAGATAGGATTATCCATTTCATAATTCTCTAGTTATCAGTCGAGTTCCACAAATCTGGGTATAAGGTATAGTATTGTGATTTCTATGTGAACTTTTATACTTCTTACTCGGTTTTGGATGATTGCATGGGAGATATTGTAAATCCACGAACCTTACCCGTTCGGAGGTGAACCAGCAATGTGGTGCCGTATGTCATATACAGTGCCTACAAGTAGTATTTAACCCCCTGCAGATTTAGTGATTTGATAAGATGCAAATAAGTTAGAGCCTTCAAACTGCAAACAAGAGTAGGATTTATTAACAGAAGCATAAATCTTACAAACCAAAAAGTTATGTTGCTCAGTTGAATTTTTAATAAATTTTAAACATAAAAGTGTGGGTCAATTATTATTCAACCCCTAGGTTTAAGATTTTGTGGAATAACCCTTGTTTGCAATTACAGCTAATAATCGTCTTTTATAAGACTGATCAGGCCGGCACATGTCTCTGGAGTTATCTTGGCCCACTCCTCCATGCAGATCTTCTCCAAGTTATCTAGGTTCTTTGGGTGTCTCATGTGGACTTTAATCTTGAGCTCCTTCCACAAGTTTTCAATTGGGTTAAGGTCAGGAGACTGACTAGGCCACTCCATCACCTTGATTTTTTCCCTCTTGAACCAGGCCTTGGTTTTCTTGGCTGTGTGCTTTGGGTCGTTGTCTTGTTGGAAGATGAAATTACGACCCATCTTAAGATCCTTGATGGAGGAGCGGAGGGTTCTTGGCCAAAATCTCCAGGTAGGCCGTGCTATCCATCTTCCCATGGATGCGGACCAGATGGCCAGGCCCCTTGCTGAGAAACAGCCCCACAGCATGATGCTGCCACCACCATGCTTGACTGTAGGGATGGTATTCTTGGGGTCGTATGCAGTGCCATCAGTCTCCAAACGTCACGTGTGTGGTTGGCACCAAAGATCTCGATCTTGGTCTCATCAGACCATAGAACCTTGAACCAGTCTGTCTCAGAGTCTTCCAAGTGATCATGAGCAAACTGTAGACGAGCCTTGACATGACGCTTTGAAAGTAAAGGTACTTTACGGGCTCGTCTGGAACGGAGACCATTGCGGTGGAGTACGTTACTTATGGTATTGACTGAAACCAATGTCCCCACTGCCATGAGATCTTCCCGGAGCTCCTTCCTTGTTGTCCTTGGGTTAGCCTTGACTCTTCGGACAAGCCTGGCCTCGGCACGGGAGGAAACTTTCAAAGGCTGTCCAGGCCGTGGAAGGCTAACAGTAGTTCCATAAGCCTTCCACTTCCGGATGATGCTCCCAACAGTGGAGACAGGTAGGCCCAACTCCTTGGAAAGGGTTTTGTACCCCTTGCCAGCCTTGTGACCCTCCACGATCTTGTCTCTGATGGCCTTGGAATGCTCCTTTGTCTTTCCCATGTTGACCATGTATGAGTGCTGTTCACAAGTTTGGGGAGGGTCTTAAATAGTCAGAAAAAGGCTGGCAAAAGAGATAATTAATCCACACATGTGAAGCTCATTGTTTTTGTGCCTGAACTACTTCTTAATACTTTAGGGGTACCAAACAGAATGCTGGTGGTTTGAGGGGTTGAATAATAAATGACCCTCTGAATTAACTTTTAACGCTTTAAAAAAAAAAAAAAAAAAAAAAAAATTTAAAAATCTTTTTGGCTGCAGGCATTTCCCACTTCCAGGCTGATCTACAGTCCAAATATCACAATGCCAAGTTAATTCCGCATGTGTCAACCACTAAATCTGCAGGGGGTTGAATACTACTTGTAGGCACTGTATTCTCGGTTCCATTTTGCAATAAGCCAATTGTATTTTTCCCTTTTTTTAGAAATCTTCCCACTGCACTAATGCGGGGCCATAGTCCCTATATAGTGCTCTAGTGTGCAGCAGATTCACTTTTTGTATTCAGGTATTTTTCGGTTAGCACCTATTCACATTGGCTTGGTGTGCCAGTCAGTCTTTTATTAAATCCTTTGTTGCTTAGGTCATATTTTTTAGAGCTAAAATGTGTAAGTGATCTTGTATAATTTATGATATTTATGTAAATGCACACATTATTTGTAGACAGAAATACATTTTTCATTGCTAGAAATATCACGGAGTATGTCTATGAAAATTCTTTCCTGTAATGTAAAGGGCCTTAATTAGTCATAAAAAGAGATATTTGGTCTGGAGGGACATGAAAAATTACTCAGCAGATGTGGTTTGTCTGCAAAGGACAAAATTGGAGGAAGATGGTCACCTCCCCCCTAAGGTTGAAAACATAAAAAATTCCCCATTATAATATATATAATCTTAATAATAATAACAAAGTAGTTATCACAGCTATTATAGAAGACACTATCCCATTTAGGCATGTTTCAGAGTAGTTACAGATACAGAGGGGAGATACATCATCTTAGTCTGTTTTATTAACAACCCACCCATGCACAGTAGTTAATGTGTGTGCACCCAACAAGGGTCAGAATCGCTTTCGAGATAAACTAGTGGAAGTTATAGAGGAAGTTAAGCGAGGTGATCCGATAGATTAGGTGACTTCAACCTAGTTCCTGATGGAATTCTAGACTCTTCAGCACTAATTAGGCAATTATTCCCCACGCTAAAAAGCTGGCTGGACAGGCAGGAATATTATTATTATTATTTATTGATATAGCGCCATTTATTCCATGGCGATTTAAGAGGCATACATAGATCAGTACAAAAATCATAAACAATACAAGGCACAGACAGGTACAAGAGGAGAGAGGAAGGAAGAGGATACAGATTAGGAGGAGAGGAGAGAGGACCCTGCCTGTGAGGACTTACAGACTACAAGGATGGGTGAGGATACAGAATGTGAGGAAAGAGGACCCTGCCTGTGAGGACTTACAGTCTACAAGAGATGGGTGAGGATACAGTAGGTGAGGAGGACCCTGCCACGAGGGCTCACAGTCTATAAGGGATGGGTGAGGATACAGTAGGTGAGGAGAGAGGACCCTGCCTGCGAGGGCTCACAGTCTACAAGGGATGGGTGAGGATACAGTAGGTGAGGAGAGAAGACCCTGCCTGTGAGGACTTACAGTTTACAAGGGATGGGTGAGGATACAGTAGGTGATGGGAGAGGACCCTGCCCGCGAGGGCTCACAGTCTACAAGGGATGGGTGAGGATACAGTAGGTGAGGAGAGAGCACCCTGCCTGTGAGGACTTACAGTTTACAAGGGATGGGTGAGGATACAGTAGGTGATGGGAGAGGACCCTGCCACGAGGGCTCACAGTCTACAAGGGATGGGTGAGTATACAGTAGGAGAGGGACCTTGCCTGTGTGAGCTCACAGTCTACAAGGGATGGGTGAGGATACAGTAGGTGAGGAGAGAGGACCCTGCCTGAGGGCTCACAGTCTACAAGGGATGGGTGAGGATACAGTAGGTGAGGAGAGAGGACCCTGCCTCTGAGGGCTCACAGTCTACAAGGGATGGGTGAGGATACAGTAGGTGAGGAGAGAGGACCCTGCCTGTGAGGACTTACAGTTTACAAGTGATGGGTGAGGATACAGTAGGTGATGGGAGAGGACCCTGCCCGCGAGGGCTCACAGTCTACAAGGGATGGGTGAGGATACAGTAGGAGAGGAGAGAGGACCCTGCCCACAAGGGCTCACAGTCTACAAGGGATGGGTGAGGATACAGTAGGAGAGGGGAGAGGACCTTGCCTGTGTGAGCTCACAGTCTACAAGGGATGGGTGAGTATACAGTAGGAGAGGGTAGAGCTGGTTGTGCAGTGGTTCAGTAGACTGAGGGTCATTGCAGGTTGTAGGTTTGTTGGAAGAGGCGAGTCTTCAGGGTCCTGTTGAAGGTTTCCACGGTAGGCGAGAGTCTGATATGTTGAGGCAGAGAGTTCCAGTGTATGGGGGAAGCACGGGAGAAATCTTGTATGCGATTGTGGGAAAAAGAGATAAGAGGGGAGTAGAGATCTTGGGAGGATTGCAGGTTGCGTGTAGGTGAGTACTGGGAGGCCATGTCACAGATATATGGAGGAGACAGGTTGTGGATGGCTGCATATCATGGTTAGGGTTTTGAAAGGCAATGGGAATCTAGTGAAGGGCTTGGCCGGGAATAGCGAGGAGGCATATCTGGACATATAGACTACACATTTTACTCCGATGCCACAATACGTTTGTGCTCATTGACTTTACGATTAAAACTTAAAAGATAGTGTATGAGTCAGTAAAGTATTACAATTCTCCAGAAGACATTGTCAGACCCTGCTCCTGGACTGGGTGGTGTTTTTAGAAGCTCCACTATACTCAAAATGTCTATGGAGATGCAACTCATATCTACTGCAATCCCCTCAATTCAATAAAGAGATAGAACAAGCTGTTAACTATGATTTGGATGGTATATGTCCTTTCTCTCTGGAATGCTGCGCATACGGCAGTTATTACAGGACCTGTTAATGACAATTTCAGACAGACAAAATAAGCAGAATAGAGGTAAAAATAAAGATCTAGAACAACAAAAACTTGATTGTCCACATCATATTTAATGGATTATTGATTTTATGGCCCCAATGAGGCACAAGATGTCACCTTAAAAACGCCAAGTGTGGTCCGCCCTAACCTTGAACCTACAGCTGCAAATTGTCCCATTTACCCACAACCTAGAAAAAGCATCTCATCCGGGAAGAATGTCGGCATTTCTTTTGCTAATGAGCAGGAAAACAAATCAAAAAAAGGACAATTAAGCTGATAACCCCTGGATTTTACCCCTTTAATAAAAACTATATTGCATGTTGTTATGCACACATACATATTATTGTTAATCGTGTGAAAATTTTAATTGTTTGTTCCTAATTATAAACCCTGGTATGTACAGTTTTATAAAAACTTATAGCCCATTGTTTCATTTAAGGGAACAGTGCAGCACTAAGGGTACCGTTACACGTTGCAACATTGAATGCAATTTCACTGGTAATTTGCTGGTTGCAGTGAAATCATGGACACATTGTTCTATTTTGTTGCTGTGTACAAATGTAACAATGTGTCCATGATTTCACTGCAACCAGCAAATTGCATGTGAAATTGCAAGCAATATTGCCGCGTGTGACGGTACCCTTCTGTATGAACAGGGGGTGTAACCGACGGCCCCACTACAATTCAGCCCCTTAAATCCATCCTATGCAATGTAGAGCCCCCGTCACACATAACGACGCATCAGCGATACCGATACGACCTGGCCGAGATCGCTGCTGTGTCGTTTTCACATCGCTGGTAAGATGTCAAACAGGCATCTCACCAGTGAGGTCACCAATGACTTCAGCAACGATCCAGAATTACACCCAGGTCGTTGGGAATTGTCACTCCATAGCGTAGCATTGAAATCATTGGTCGTTGTCCTTTCAAACACAACGATGGGAGCACAACAACGTAGAAATGACCCAGAGCAGTATGTAACGATCAACAATCTCACAGCAGGGGCCAGATCGTTGGTACGTGTCACACATAATGACATTGTTAGCGGGATCGTAGTTACGTCACAAAATCTGTGAAGTTACAACGATCTCGTTAACAATCTCGTTATGTGTGACAGGACCTTAAGAAACAGGGGTGTTTTCCCTTCAAATAGCAATCATGTCACCGAGAAGATGGAAATACACACTGTGATCCTCTGCTGTATAACTTGTTATAGTGAGTAATGTGTGCTGTCATGCATCAGGCTAGGAGCAGAGGCAGACCACTGCACTGGTTAATTCGACATTGCCATCGTCTCACCTCCACATATCAATTTGGTTGTGTCCGGCCCCCCAAAATCTTAGCACTATGGAGTGTCCACGCGTCTCCTCAGTTTCAGGAAAGCAACTAGCCATCTGCTGCAGCATCATGGTATAAACCCCAAGGCGCCATTATTATGCTCTGTTCCTTAGACTGTGCACCAGACATATGTGGGCATAAAAATATCTATGTATCTATCCATTATCATCTCTCACATGTCTGTGCATTTATCATCTATCTATGAATCTATCTATTGTTAAAGAAATGACCATTTTGTATTCGTAGCTATCTAGTCTGTCCTCAGTTATCATGTTCTATTCTCTCATGTTGTTAGCTCAGGAGGACGAAGGAGTGACCGATATGCGCATTGGGCGCACGGCCAAGGTGTTAGGACTTTTACTGTGACCTCTCCAGCCACCTCCAAGGTAAACAAACTTGGTTGCTTGCATTTTTCACCCTCAGTGGTATATTTACTCATACCATCAGCACTTTAACCCCTCAATAGGATACACACTTATGCTACCAGCACTTTAACCCCTCACTTGGATGCCCCTATTATATACCTATGGGGAGTGAGTAGTTAATACCTTTTAAAATAGGTAGGGTTATGAGGGTGTAGAGGGGTGATTTATAATATTCCGGGATGGTGGTGTATTTATATTAGGAGTGTCCGGTAAAATCTAGGACTGAGCATGTCACTATACTGTGTTACCTCTGTGTATGATTGATAGTCACCATATATTAGTTGGTATATTTCACAGATATGTATATATTGGTGTATATCTAGATATATAAACTATTATGTGACCTCTGCTATAGAATTCTGTACAGTCCTACTAACCCTGTTACACCGTGGTTGTACAGCACTTGTTGCACTTTATCCTGCACCTTAATAAAATTGAATTTTTATTAATATTCATGAGTTGTGTCGCAAAAGGTTTTTGTTGATGTGCTCTCTGGTTGAACATGTGGACGGTGGATTCCACATCTAAGATGCGCCTTTGTTCCATTCCCTTTAAGGGGGATTTGGTTTTCGGACCGGCCCTGGATGACATCCTGGCCAAGGCCTTAGATAAGAAGGCCCTCCCCGAACAACGAGTGGCAAAAAAGTCGTTTTTTTCGTCCCCAAGTGCCTCAGGCCTCCCAGCCTAGAGGTAAAGGGAAGGGGGGGTCGATGGTCCTACCCAAAAGGTAGAGGGAGGAACATCTTCGTTCCCTCCCAACAACGTCCTAAGCAGGACAAACAGTGACTCGGTGAAGGTTGGGGGCAGGCTCTCCGCCTTTATTCCCACCTGGCGCGGCATTACCAGCTGCCAGTGGGTGCTCAACATCTTATCGGAGGGTCTCTTGATAGAGTTTGTGTCTCCTCCCCCACCAGGTCTTCGTGTCACTACCCTGCCCTCTCGGGGGTCTCAGGATCTCCTGTTCTCCAACCTTCTGGACCTCTTGGCTTCCAATGTCATCTCCAGGGTTCCGGAGTCGGAACTTGGCAGCGGCCATTACTCCCGGCTCTTCATGGTGAAGAAGCCGTCAGGGGCTGCCCGGATTATAATCAATCTGAAGCAGCTCAACCGTTATGTCCGCTACCGCAGATTCAAAATGGAGTCCATCAGGTCTGTGATCCCCTTGATAGGGCCCCACTTCCACATGGCCACCATAGATTTGAAGGATGCATATTTCCATGTGCCTATTCATCCCAGGCACAGGAAATACCTACGGTTTGCGGTGTCTTATCGGGGGGAAATTCACCACTTTCAGTTCGACGTTCTCTCTTTCGGTATCTCCTCTGCGCCTCGGATTTTTACCAAAATCATGGGAGAGGTGTGGCCTTCCTAAGGTTGCAAGACGTCTGTCTGATTCCATACTTGGACGACCTCCTTCTGGTCACACCTTCGGCGGAGGTCCTCAGGTCGGACGTGGACAGGGTGTTGTTCACACTTCAGTCGTTGGGGTGGCTCCCAAATCTACTGAAGTCTCAGCTTCTCCCCTCCTCAGTCAGGAGATTCCTGGGGGTGCTTCTGGACTCGGACAGACAGATGTCCTTTCTTCCGGAAGATCACAAAACGTCCCTTACGTCGAGAATCACTACCCTGCGGGCTCAACGGTCCCCGACGCTCCGGGAGTCCATGTCAGTCCTGGGGAATATGACAGCGTGCATCCCTTCGGTCATGTGGGCCCAGGCACATTCCCGGTGCCTTCAGGACCACATTCTGTTGAATTGGAATCATCTCCCCTCCTCCCTCAACAAAAGAGTTTGCTTGTCGGGGAGGGTAGTGTCCTCCCTCGGGTGGTGGTTGTCCCCTGTGAATCTGGCCAAGGGAGTCTCTTGGTCTCGGAATCCTCTGGTTACTGTGACGATGGATGCCAGCCAGCGGGGCTGGCGGGCGGTGGTATCGGGGTCCCCGTTTCAGGGTCTCTGGGGTCCTCTGATAAGCTCTCGATCCTCCAACTTCTGCGAACTCAAGGCGGTAGAAGAAGCTCTTCTTGCAGTGCAAGAGCTGGTCCAGGGGTCACATGTGTTGGTGTATTAAGACAATGTGACCACAGTGGCCCATCTTCGGCATCAGGGCAGCACCCGGTCTCGCGAACTGAAGGTGATCTCCCACCGCATCTTCCTCTGGGCCGAAAGGTCTCTGCAGTCTCTCTTTGCCTGTCCATCTCAAAGGAGAATTGAACTCGCAGGCGGATTATTTAAGCCGCAAGGATCTCCATCCGGGGGAATGCGGTCTCGACCAGGCGGTTATTTGCAGCCTGGTGGCACGCTGGGGAGTCCCGGAGGTGGATTTATTCGCCTCGGGCCTCAATTGCAAGGTAGGAACATTCTTCTCACTCAACCCCAAGGACGCTGCGATTGGGGTGGATGCCTTCTCCCACGCACGGCCGTTTCGGCTGGCCTACGTGTTTCCTCCGCTCCCTCTGCTAGCCAGGGCTCTGAGGAAGATCAGGGACGAGGGGGTTCCTACTATCCTGATTGCCCCCCTCTGGCCAAAGAGAAGTTGGTTCAATCTGGTCATGTCTCTCCAGGTAGACGGTCCTGTGCGTCTGGGAGAGGACCCGAGCCTCCTCTTGCAGGGTCCGTTTTTCCATCCTGCTCCTCAACACCTCAGTTTGGCTGCCTGGCTTCTGAGGCCCGAGTGCTGAAGGCCCAGGGCCTTTCGGATCGCGTTGTTGCCACCTTGCAAGATTGCCGTAAGCCAGTTACTAATTCCATCTACAATAAGATCTGGAAGAGGTTCTCCTCCTGGTGTAGCCCCCGGGTGCCGGACCCTTTTGCTCCGAATGTTTCCCAGATTTTGGATTTCTTGCAGCAGGGTTTGGATCTGGGCCTTAAACCTAGCACCCTTAAGGTCCAGGTGGCAGCACTGAGTTCCGTATTTGATGTGAAACTGGCGGAGCATCGTTGGGTCAAGCGATTCATGGTGGCGGCTTCCAGACGGTGTCCCTGTCGGAGGAGTGTCTCCCTCTCGTGGGATCTGAATATCGTGCTTACGGGCCTGACTCGTTCTCCTTATGAGCCTCTGACGGATTGCTCCATGAGGTCCTTGTCTCACAAGCTCGCTTTCCTGGTGGCTATTACTTCAGCGAGGAGGATAGGTGAACTTCAGGCTTTATCGATACGTGAGCCCTATTTGACGGTGCGGGATGACAGCATTGTTTTCCAGTTGGATCCATCTTTTCTGCCAAAGGTGGTGTCGGAGTTCCATCGGTCTCAGTCGATAGTTCTCCCATCCTTCTGTCAACATCCTAGATCGGCGAAGGAGGTGGAGTTTCATTCTCTGGATGTCCGTCGCCTGGTGTTGCACTACCTGGAGATCATGGCTCCCTGGCGTATCGACCAGAATTTGTTCATTCAGCACTTTGGTCGCAACAAGGGCCAGAAGGTGGCTAAAGGCACTATCGCCAATTGGATAAAGAAGGCGATAACGGATGCCTATCTTGGGCAGGGCCTCTCGGCTCCTACTGGTTTCACGGCCCATTCTACCCGGGCCACTTCTGTCTCATGGGCTGAGCGTGCAGGGGCTTCTCCGGAGCAGCTCTGCAAAGCGGCTACATGGTCTTCGCTACATACCTTCACCAAACACCATCGTTTGGATGTGATGGCTGGCAGGCACTTGGCCTTCGGCCGGAAGTTCCTGCAAGCTGTTGTCCCTCCCTAGGTAAGGATTCGTGGGCATTCCTCCTATGCTGTCGTGGAAGGAGACTAGAGAAAAAAGAATTATTTTTACCGTTAATTCGGTTTCTAGGAAACCTTCCACGACAGCACTTATTTCCCTCCCTAAATTCCTGGTTTGTGGATTATATGCTAGTTTCTTATGCGTTCTGGGTTCGTTGTAAGACACTGGCTAATGGGAGGTGGGAGGGGCCTTTTAACCTCTCTTGTGTTCCTGTCCCGATTAGGGCGTGGCGAGGCTACCTCCTATGCTGTCGTGGAAGGTTTCCTAGAAACCGAATTAACGGTAAGAATAATTACTTTTTTTGTGGCCCTCCGGCAGATTCCTGGGGACCACAGTTCTCAGGTTGGCAGATGCATTTTGCCGACTGTCTGCCCTTTAAATCAGCTCTCCAGTGATCTCTTTGCCCCAGCCTTGGCCTCCCCAGTGAGTATATGCTCCAAGCCTCTGCAGTGAGGTATATGTCCCCAGCCTCTCCAGTGATCTCTATGCCCCAGCCTCGGCCTCCCAGTGAGGTATATGCTCCAGCCTCTCCAGTGATCTCTATGCTCAGCCTCCAGTGAGTTTGCTCCCAGCCTCTCCAGTGATCTCTATGCTCAGCCTCGGCCTCCCCAGTGAGGTATATGCTCCCAGCCTCTCCAGTGATCTCTATGCTCCAGCCTCGGCCTCCCAGTGAGGTATATGCTCCCAGCCTCTCCAGTGATCTCTATGCCCCAGCCTCGGCCTCCCCAGTGAGGTATATGCTCCCAGCCTCTCCAGTGATCTCTATGCCTCAGCCTCCCCAGTGAGGTATATGCTCCCAGCCTCTCCAGTGATCTCTATGCTCTCAGCCTCGGCCTCCCCAGTGAGGTATATGCTCCCAGCCTCTCCTGTGATGTCTAGGGCTCAAGCAAACTTGGAAAAGCAGCTGAGAAGCAACATGACCAATATCACCCACACCAAAGAGGAGCAGCTCCAGCACCACAGTAGGGGTGAGCTGATTGTGTAACCAAATATAGCAGGTAATTTTCAAGTTGATAATTTTGTACGGCCCCGAAGGATTGTAGAAATTTCCAAAATGGCCCCCGGCAGAAAAATGGTTCCCATTCCCTGTTCTAATTCATTGAGATGCCCCTGTAAATCCCCTAGTAGAGAACAGACGGCCTGTCATTTCTGGTTTCATCAGAGTCTCGGCACATGGACGTTATTGGATAGGTCTCAGAAATTGTGTATAGCAGATTATAAAACAGGATTACAGGGGAGTCTCGGTGCATATTTACCTTATTTGTAAGTTGCCTGTTCATGGGATGGTACCGTAATATCAAAGCTTTTGTTACCTAGATAAAATAAAAGATCTGTCATCAGTTCTATGGTCTGTATGGTGGTTACATGTTCTCACAATTGATTAATGGAAAGTGATCATCAGATCCATACTACATAAACTGAATGAAAAAAGAAATTCAGCACTGACTTGTTTAAGACACTAACTTCCTGTTGTATCAAGAAACAACACATGTACATAGCAGCAATGGCCAGACCCTGCCCCATAACACTGTTACAAAGGTTGTGTCCCTCGGACAGTTTTGAGTGTTCCTGATAGATTTTTTTCATGCTGATTTCAGAAATGTCTTCAGATTTTTCCCATCACGGAAGGTTTTTAAGAAATGATACGAAACATTATAATATTGTTATTCTGAAAAATCATATATAAACTTTTTCTGAAACAGTATATTCTGAATTTTCAACTGAGATAATATAAATCGCTGATCTGCACATCTGCAATAACTTATTATGTGAAGTATATTGAAATTCGGCCACATGCACATGTATGTAGTGTCTCGTACGTCATGAGCTACAGGATGGGCCATTTATATGGATCACCTAAATAAAATGGGAATGGTTGGTGATATCAACTTCCTGTTTGTGGCACATTACTATAAGGGAGGGGGAAACTTTCCAGATGGGTGGTGACCATGGCGGCCATTTTGAAGTCGGCCATTTTGAATCCAACTTTATTTTTTTTCAATGGGTAGAAGGGTCATGTGACACATCAAACGTATTGAGAATTTCATAAGAAAAACAATGCTGTGCTTAGTTTTAACATAGCTTTTTTCTTTCATGAGTTATTTTCAAGTTTCAGTTTTTTTCTTTGCAGCTATTGACATGTTGCAGAGGTTAATACATGAGGAGGGGATAGAAATTGTGCTGATGTCTGGTGAATGCTGTACCCGGGTCATTGCAGAAAGAAAACTCACTAATGAAGAAACATCAGTGTCTGTCCTAGCTTCATTCAGCAAGAGACCACAGCGTAGCACTCACCGCATGTCACTGGAGAGTGGCATCAAGCGAGCATCCCTTCAGAGGATATTAGCAACTCACAAATGGCTCCTTACAAAATCCATGTGCTGCAGCATCTCAATGAGGATGACCCAGATCAGCGCACTGAATTTGCAGAATGGGGAAATCAAAAATTGGACCAGGACCCTCAGATTACACAGAGCATTATGTCAGTGATGAGGCAAACTTTTTTATGAATGGTGAAGCTAACAAACAAAACCAGCGCTATTGGTCTGACACTAACCCACAGTGGATAGATCCCTCCAAGACTGCGGGAAACACAAACATTAATGGTATAGTGTGGTTTATGGGGTACAAAGATGCTTTACTCACCTCCACCCCATTCATTGTCTATGGTATTGGCAGAGATAGCTGAGGATTTTTAATTTCCACCAGTTCTATAAAGAATGAATGGAGCAGAGCAGGGCATCCTCAGCCTTCCGCTCAATTTAGATCCCCTTTCCTGGCATCGGTGGGGCTCGAATCAATCAATAGGTCGGCAAGTAGCAGTTGTAGGAAAATGTATATGAACACAGCAGTATAAGTCCATACAGTCAGAGCAGCGCTCATCTTCAGTCTCACCCAAGCCAGGAGCGTCACTGCCGGAGTTCTTCGGTTCTCTTCTTCCAGTCCTGACTCCATCTTTTCTGATGCACTCTGAAGAATTTCATCAAGCTGCTCCCCTAAAATGGAAAAACCACAAATTATAATATTCTGCACCTGCATGCAACTTTACCTACCGAAATAAAACCCCAGCACCTACTTAAAGGGGTCAGATCTGAGCCGACCAATGAAAGAAAGTGCCAGAAATGCACATTTGCATGACTCTACTCTAGCAGCCATGGCCCTTAAATCTTTTTGTTAATGTCAGCAACTTATCGCATAATGTTATGAAGCGCTGATCATCATTTTACACAAAGATAAAATCATGATAAAAAGAAATGATACAGTCCAGTCCTTTAACCCGCATCCTATAGCACAGAAGCAAAACATTAAGCTGCAAAATGACTGACCTGCAGGACATTTGTTTATCAGGCCAGCAAAGCATTTAGCAGCAGATGTAAAAGCGAATGTGCAGCCTCCCGCCAGGCTCAGCGACAGCAAATCCTGCAGCAACCGGCTCAGATGGGGAATCTCCATCTGCAGGAAAGTTTAGAATAAGAATTATTTGACTTGAGCAAATACAAGCTAAATAATGGCGTATCATCGGATGAAGAATATACACATTAGTGCATTTTCCATAACATCACATCTATCACAGCGTCTTGCTGGATCTTGGGTGTTTGCAATTCTGACAAAACTAATGGCAGGGATTTTGATGCACCATGTATAATATTCACCACTGCACCCGCTGCAATGCTGTAAGGATCTGAAGACTCACAGGATCCAGAATAACAAGCATCATTGTGAGCTATGAGGTTCCTGTAACTCCCATTTATTTCTGTAGGACTTACAGAGACAGAGACGCCTAGGCACGCTCCGCTGTTTCCATAACCCCATATCCTGAAGCCGACACATCTCAGGGCAGGGACGGAAGGAAAGGGAAGGAAAGGAAGGAGGTAGGAAGGAAGAAAAGGAGAAAGGAAAGGAGGAAGGAAGAGGAGGCGGCAGGAAGGGAAGGAGGAAGGAAGAGAAGGAGGAAGGAAGAGAAGGAGGAAGGAAGAAAGGAGGAAGGAAGAGGAGGAAGGAAGAGAGGAGGAAGGAAGAAGGAGGAAGGAAGAGGAAGGAGGAAGGAAGAGAAGGGGAAAAAAGAGAAAGAGGAAAGAAAGAAGGAGGAAGGAAGAGAAGGAGGAAGGAAGGGAAGAGGAAGGAAGAGAAGGAAGGAAGGAGAAAGAAGGAGGAAGGAAGGAGGAAAGAAGAGAAGGAGGAAGGAAGGAAGAGAGGGAAGGAAGAAGGGAAGGAAGAAGAGGAAGGAAGGGAAGAGGAAGGAAAGAGGGGAGAAAAGAGGAAGAAGAAGGAGGAAGAAAGGAAGGAAGAAAAAGAGAAGGAGGAAGAAAGAGGGAGGAAGGAAGGAGGAGGAATTACGAGGTAAGGAGGAAAAGGAAGGAAAGGAGGAACAAAAAGGAAGGAAAGGAACAGAAAGGAAAGGAGGAACAAGAAAGGGAAGAACGAGAAAGGAAGGAGGAAGGAAGAGAAACGAAAGGAGGAACGAGAAAACGAAAGAAGGAGGAACGAGAAACGAAAGGAGGAACGAGAAACGAAAGGAGGAAGAAAGGAAAGGAGGAAGGAAGGAAGGGAGGAAGGAAAGAAGGAAGAAAAGAAGGGAGGAAGAAAGGAAGAAAAGGGAGGAAAGAAAGGAAGGACTGGAGGAAGCAAGAGAAGAAGGAAGGGAGGAGGAAAGGAGGGAAGGAGAAGGAAAGAGGGGTAAAAGGGTGGGAGAGAGAGGGAAGGAAGGAAGAGAAGGAAAAAAATGAAGGAAGAGTACGAAGGAGGAAGAGGAGGGGGGAATAAAGATGGATGGAAGGGAGCGAGGAACAAGGGAACAGAAATGGAGGGAAGAAACAAAGGGAGGTAAGAAAGAAAGGAAGGAAGGGAAGGAAGAAAAAGTAAGGGAGGGAGGGAGAAAGTGAGGGAAGGAAGGAATGGAGGGAAGGGAGGGAAGGAGGTTGAAAGGAGGGAGGGAAATAAAAAAATAAAAAAGGAAGAGGAGAATACCTTTTTAAAAGGGCTTTTCTGTTTTGCAAAACCCTTGCCCTCTGGTTGCAGATTAAAAAAAAAAAAACAACCTCTCCTTTATTCACGCTCCCCAGGTCCACACCTTCCAGAGTGTGTCTGCAGAGCTGAAGTCATGTCAATAGCGCTGTAATCACTGAGCTCGGCCATCACCTTGAGCAGAGCCGCCGAGCTCACTGACTGGCTGTAGCGCTGTCATCAAACACCAAGACTGGACCTGAGCAGAGTAAGTAAAACAAAGTGTGGAGACAGTTTTCCTCCTTTTCCCCCTTCTGGGAGAGAGCCATTTTGCATACTGTTCCCCAGGTAACATTTTTCTAAAGCATCCTCACCAGCTAGATTTCTGCAAGGAGAACCAAGACCTTCTCGAGTGGTATTAGAGATATAAAGTGCAGATGATATTAGGCTGCACATAAGGATCCACCAGTGTTACATATGGCAGGTGTGGGGTCTGTGCTCCCCAGTTGCACTTACATTTTTTGGCAATGAGCATACAAAAGCCATGAGCAGCGCGACGAGACGGCTCTGAGGGGCTGTGGGACCATCAATCTGGAATCAGAAAAGGACACGTCTTAGTGTTACCGTTAACATAGCATACATTTCATTTAATCGGGCACCTGATACTCCGGCACCAGAGAAAACCAGTCCAATAGTGACTACAGATTTTGTATTGGTGCAGATTAAATTATTGGTGACATTCCAACATGTAGGATAATCCCCCTTTGCTCATCAGTCCACATAAATGTGACACAGACGTCCGGTCCTTCCCATTTTAACACCATAGTTGCACCAAACTGCATTCTATGGCTCTATGGGAGTGGTCAGCTGATTAGAAGCTGTGCAAAGTGACAACAGAGAAGGAACAAGGTCAGAGAGTGTGAGCTGTGCAGGGAACCAGCAGCCAGATGACAGATCAGAGAAGCTTGTGCCAAGTAAAGGGGAGAGGAGTTTGCAGTGATCCTGACATTGCTCAGCACTGTGCTGTAGCCTGAGCTAATCTGATACATTTTTTCACTCATCAGCTGCAGTCAACAGCTGCACATTGTGCAGGCCCTGCCCCCTTAGCATTGTATGGTTACCTGCCCCGTGTTCTGTCTTGAGAAGCTTGAAGACGGATCTGATTGATAATGAACATATGTCTGCTTCACACACAGTGCAGTGGGGACGCCGTGTGAAAGGTTTATGAATGGTTCCTTCCAGATATCATTAATAAAGTATATCTGAAAGCTTAATATTATATTTTGCTCTAAATTATTATTTAATAAAAATGTGAACAGCATTTACACTTTCAAGAGAACTTGTCAGCAGGTTTTATCGCTACAAAGTAAAGCTTCGCCATAATCTGGCTGCGATGGTGATTACACCGATACCTGTGGTGAAGGAATCTGGTTGAGAATACTCATCCTCTAAAGTTTTTATCTGATGACGTCTTCTGTGTATTGGGGCAGAACTTCAAAGTCTGCTCTTCTTCTTCACCCCTCCACCTGCCTCCTTTGTTTGTTTTACAGATAACTGATTATCCACCTGCCTCCTTTTTCAAACTCTGCGCCAGCCACCCTAATTGCGGTGGATGGTATGTGTGCAGTGTGATTCTATGTTCGGATTGCAGGTCTTCAATAAAATAGCGCCACAAGTGGTTTATGCACAGATGAAGATTTCAGCTAAGTGATTACATCATTAAGTTGAAGTCTCAATTTGCGCATGCGCTGACTTCAGATCCATTTTATTGAAGAGCTTGTAAAATCACACTGTAGAAGGTCCTCAATAAAATGGTGCTAGAGGCAGTGCATGCGCAGATCGAGACCGACTTATTGAAGGGGTTATTGAGAGGAAATCTCGATTTGCAGCATGTGCCGCCTCCAGTACCATTTTATTGAAGTCCTGTGCCCACCAGAAAACACTGTGCACATGCTCCATCTACCACAATGCTGGAGGCAGGTGACTGAATAATCAGTGATCTGTAGAGGAAACCAGAGGAGGCAGGTGACTGAATAATCAGTGATCTGTAGAGAACAGAGGAGGCAGGTGACTGAATAATCAGTGATCTGTACAGAAACCAGAGGAGGCAGGTGACTGAATAATCAGTGATCTGTAGAAGAACCAGAGGGGCAGGTGATGAATAATCAAATGATCTGTAGAAGGAACCAGAGGAGGCAGGTGACTGAATATAATCAGTGATCTGTAGAGGAACCAGAGGAGGCAGGTGACTGAATAATCAGTGATAGTAGAAGAACCAGAGGAGGCAGGTGACTGAATAATCAGTGATCTGTAGAGAACCAGAGGAGGCAGGTGACTGAATAATCAGTGATCTGTAAAGGAACCAGAGGAGGCAGGTGACTGAATAATCAGTGATCTGTAGAAGGAACCAGAGGAGGCAGGTGACTGAATAATCAGTGATCTGTAGAGGAACCAGAGGAGGCAGGTGACTGAATAATCAGTGATCTGTAGAGGAACCAGAGGAGGCAGGTGACTGAATAATCAGTGATCTGTAGAAGAACCAGAGGAGGAAGGTGACTGAATAATCAGTGATCTGTAGAAGAACCAGAGGAGGAAGGTGACTGAATAATCAGTGATCTGTAGAAGAACCAGAGGAGGCAGGTGACTGAATAATCAGTGATCTGTAGAAGAACCAGAGGAGGCAGGTGACTGAATAATCAGTGATCTGTAGAAGAACCAGAGGAGGCAGGTGACTGAATAATCAGTGATCTGTAGAGGAACCAGAGGAGGCAGGTGACTGAATAATCAGTGATCTGTAGAGGAACCAGAGGAGGCAGGTGACTGAATAATCAGTGATCTGTAGAGGAACCAGAGGAGGCAGGTGACTGAATAATCAGTGATCTGTAGAAGAACCAGAGGAGGCAGGTGACTGAATAATCAGTGATCTGTAGAAGAACCAGAGGAGGCAGGTGACTGAATAATCAGTGATCTGTAGAGGAACCAGAGGAGGCAGGTGACTGAATAATCAGTGATCTGTAGAGGAACCAGAGGAGGCAGGTGACTGAATAATCAGTGATCTGTAGAGGAACCAGAGGAGGCAGGTGACTGAATAATCAGTGATCTGTAGAAGAACCAGAGGAGGCAGGTGACTGAATAATCAGTGATCTGTAGAGAACCAGAGGGGAGGTGACTGAATAATCAGTGATCTGTAGAGGAACCAGAGGAGGCAGGTGACTGAATAATCAGTGA
Organism: Allobates femoralis; assembly: GCA_033576535.1. NCBI lineage: Eukaryota > Metazoa > Chordata > Amphibia > Anura > Aromobatidae > Allobates > Allobates femoralis. The sequence goes on from JARQOC010000006.1 coordinate 31,942,284, forward strand.
TCTGTAGAGGAACCAGAGGAGGCAGGTGACTGAATAATCAGTGATCTGTAGAGAACCAGAGGAGGCAGGTGACTGAATAATCAGTGATCTGTAGAAGAACCAGAGGAGGCAGGTGACTGAATAATCAGTGATCTGTAGAAGAACCAGAGGAGGCAGGTGACTGAATAATCAGTGATCTGTAGAAGAACCAGAGGAGGCAGGTGACTGAATAATCAGTGATCTGTAGAAGAACCAGAGGAGGCAGGTGACTGAATAATCAGTGATCTGTAGAGGAACCAGAGGAGGCAGGTGACTGAATAATCAGTGATCTTTAGAGGAACCAGAGGAGGCAGGTGACTGAATAATCAGTGATCTGTAGAAGAACCAGAGGAGGCAGGTGACTGAATAATCAGTGATCTGTAGAGAACCAGAGGAGGAAAGGTGACTGAATAATCAGTGATCTGTAGAGGAACCAGAGGAGGCAGGTGACTGAATAATCAGTGATCTGTAGAGGAACCAGAGGAGGCAGGTGACTGAATAATCAGTGATCGTAGAAGAACCAGAGGAGGCAGGTGACTGAATAATCAGTGATCTGTAGAAGAACCAGAGGAGGAGGTGACTGAATAATCAGTGATCTGTAGAGGAACCGAGGAGGCAGGTGACTGAATAATCAGTGATCTGTAGAGAACCAGAGGAGGCAGGTGACTGAATAATCAGTGATCTGTAGAAGAACCAGAGGAGGCAGGTGGACTGAATAATCAGTGATCTGTAGAAGAACCAGAGGAGGCAGGTGACTGAATAATCAGTGATCTGTAGAAGAACCAGAGGAGGCAGGTGACTGAATAATCAGTGATCTGTAGAAGAACCAGAGGAGGCAGGTGACTGAATAATCAGTGATCTGTAGAAGAACCAGAGGAGGCAGGTGACTGAATAATCAGTGATCTGTAGAGGAACCAGAGAGGCAGGTGACTGAATAATCAGTGATCTGTAGAGGAACCAGAGGAGGCAGGTGACTGAATAATCAGTGATCTGTAGAGGAACCAGAGGAGGCAGGTGACTGAATAATCAGTGATCTGTAGAGGAACCAGAGGAGCAGGTGACTGAATAATCAGTGATCTGTAGAAGAACCAGAGGAGGCAGGTGACTGAATAATCAGTGATCTGTAGAAGAACCAGAGGAGGCAGGTGACTGAATAATCAGTGATCTGTAGAAGAACCAGAGGAGGCAGGTGACTGAATAATCAGTGATCTGTAGAAGAACCAGAGGAGGCAGGTGACTGAATAATCAGTGATCTGTAGAGGAACCAGAGGAGGCAGGTGACTGAATAATCAGTGATCTGTAGAGGAACCAGAGGAGGCAGGTGACTGAATAATCAGTGATCTGTAGAGGAACCAGAGGAGGCAGGTGACTGAATAATCAGTGATCTGTAGAAGGAACCAGAGGAGGCAGGTGACTGAATAATCAGTGATCTGTAGAGGAACCAGAGGAGGCAGGTGACTGAATAATCAGTGATCTGTAGAGGAACCAGAGGAGGCAGGTGACTGAATAATCAGTGATCTGTAGAGGAACCAGAGGAGGCAGGTGACTGAATAATCAGTGATCTGTAGAAGAACCAGAGGAGGCAGGTGGACTGAATAATCAGTGATCTGTAGAAGAACCAGAGGAGGCAGGTGACTGAATAATCAGTGATCTGTAGAGAACCAGAGGAGGCAGGTGACTGAATAATCAGTGATCTGTAGAAGAACCAGAGGGGGCAGGTGACTGAATAATCAGTGATCTGTAGAGAACCAGAGGAGGCAGGTGACTGAATAATCAGTGATCTGTAGAGGAACCAGAGGAGGCAGGTGACTGAATAATCAGTGATCTGTAGAGGAAACCAGAGGAGGCAGGTGACTGAATAATCAGTGATCTGTAGAAGAACCAGAGGAGGCAGGTGACTGAATAATCAGTGATCTGTAGAAGAACCAGAGGAGGCAGGTGACTGAATAATCAGTGATCTGTAGAAGGAACCAGAGAGAGGCAGGTGACTGAATAATCAGTGATCTGTAGAGAACCAGAGGAGGCAGGTGACTGAATAATACAGTGATCTGTAGAAGAACCAGAGGGGCAGGTGACTGAATAATCAGTGATCTGTAGAGGAACCAGAGGAGCAGGTGACTGAATAATCAGTGATCTGTAGAGGAACCAGAGGGGCAGGTGACTGAATAATCAGTGATCGTAGAGGAACCAGAGGAGGCAGGTGACTGAATAATCAGTGATCTGTAGAGGAACCAGAGGAGGCAGGTGACTGAATAATCAGTGATCTGTAGAAGAACCAGAGGGGCAGGTGACTGAATAATCAGTGATCTGTAGAAGAACCAGAGGAGGCAGGTGACTGAATAATCAGTGATCTGTAGAGGAACCAGAGGAGGCAGGTGCTGAATAATCAGTGATCTGTAGAGGAACCAGAGGAGGCAGGTGACTGAATAATCAGTGATCTGTAGAGGAACCAGAGGAGGCAGGTGACTGAATAATCAGTGATCTGTAGAAAACCAGAGGGGCAGGTGACTGAATAATCAGTGATCTGTAGAGGAACCAGAGGAGGCAGGTGACTGAATAATCAGTGATCTGTAGAGAACCAGAGGAGGCAGGTGACTGAATAATCAGTGATCTGTAGAAGAACCAGAGGAGGCAGGTGACTGAATAATCAGTGATCTGTAGAAGAACCAGAGGAGGCAGGTGGCTGAATAATCAGTGATCTGTAGAAGAACCAGAGGAGGCAGGTGACTGAATAATCAGTGATCTGTAAAGAACCCAGAGGAGCAGGTGACTGAATAATCAGTGATCTGTAGAAGAACCAGAGGAGGCAGGTGCTGAATAATCAGTGATCTGTAGAAGAACCAGAGGAGGCAGGTGACTGAATAATCAGTGATCTGTAGAAGAAATACAGGAGGCAGGTGACTGAATAATCAGTGATCTGTAGAAGAACCAGAGGAGGCAGGTGCTGAATAATCAGTGATCTGTAGAAGAACCAGAGGAGGCAGGTGACTGAATAATCAGTGATCTGTAGAGGAACCAGAGGGGCAGGTGACTGAATAATCAGTGATCTGTAGAGAACCAGAGGAGGCAGGTGACTGAATAATCAGTGATCTGTAGAAGAACCAGAGGAGGCTGGTGACTGAATAATCAGTGATTATTGAAATTTCAGCAGCTGCAGCTGGGATCTGAGATTCCGTCAGAAAACAGGATATTTGCCCTCCGGTTCTGTCCGTGCTTCCTGCAAACACTGGACAGAACCTGATGCACCACACCTGTGGTGTGAAACCGGCCTAAGATGGCTTCATCAGGGAACCATAATGGAAGGGAGGATCCCCACATGCGGGAAGGGGGTTACCTGCATTATCCTTCCCTGATTAAGCTATGTTAGCGAAACACATGGGATCAGGTTAATGTTTTAAGTTCTTAATTGCACCAATACATTGTGAATATTTTACATATTTTTGGGTTGAGTGCTCTGTCTCTTTGCTCCATGCTTGTCTTTGTTCTCATATCATGTTTTCTGGTATTAGAGCACCCTCATCTATCTCTTGAGGCTGTGTGGCCCATTTCTATATAGCTTCTATTTAAATATTCTCAGTTCGGCCTCGTTGGTTTTCTGAATGCTCCTTCTAGACAGGTTACTATCTGCAGATTCGCTGCTAAGAAGCACTGCAATGTCAAGTGCAAGCAGCAGATTCCAGAGCCACATTAACATTACCCTTGTATTTCATATATGTAAAAATGGCATTTCATTACCTGGAAAGGCAGGAACTTGGAGGTGAAGCTGCCTTCACTAAGAATGGAAACATCCCCGTCCAGAAACAGGTTCACAATCTGAGATACGCTCGAAGACGATAACCTGTGAGTGCAGAAGAGAAGGTGAGTGACCGATCTGTGCACGGAGAACCACAGCGACCGTTATATTACACAGATACTCACTCCGGACCGAGCCGCGTGCTGGACGCAATGATTAATGATGCCATAGCGGTAAGGACACTGTCATGAAGGAGGACGTGAAGGTCAGCCATTTGCCCCCTGTCTGCAAGAGGAAGTAATACGTGTTCATTTCTGATGGGAGTTAATAAAGCTGGTGTGAATCGATTTGTAGGACCTGGCCAAATGGCCACATTATTGGATGGAAGATCTGAGATCCGCCTCCTACCTGCAGATCTCCAGATGATTAACCAACCTGGTGTGACAGCACATGTGCATCACACCACAGCAATGACACTGCACCAGGCCAGCTAATGATGGACTGGGTCCTGCGAGTCAATTTGCACCAACTCTAGGAGATACATGCGCTTCCTTCACGTTACCTTGGATTGCAGCTTGCACGGTGAGGGACAGCAGACAGGGCATCACTTTCTGGTGATAATAACATAGAGATTCGGCATTTTCTTGGCATAGTACGGCCACGTGATGAAGGCTCTTGCACACAGCGACCACGTCTTCTGCGCTTATTTCTTCTTCATGCATTGAAGGGGGAAAAAAAGTGTTTAAGTACATATATGTAGCTGGAGAGCACACTAGTAAATACAGAAGAAAATAGATTTTAAGGGGTTTACTGTAAAGATAATGTGGCGGTATTACATATACCTCTTTGTGTTTGGCGGACATAATCGAGTAGTATGGGCACAGTCTCTTGAATGATACTGTGATGCGTAGAAACAGCAGCTAAAGCTTCCAGACAGCGCTGCCATACAGTGTGCGGGGGTACAACGCTGCCCAAGGTGTCTGGACCATCCATGGGTACTGTAAAATAATATTAGGTTAGTGAATGAAAAAGCATAAACATCACAGCAGAAGGAACACAGAGGCGCAGTGGGGGATGGAATGGCCACAGTCAATCGAGCTCCCTCCAGCCACAGTGATTGCCTCCATGTCTTCTAACTGTGAGTTTTACAAAGGCTATATATTTTGGGGTACACAGCACACAGACACATGGGGGACCCTTCCTGAATGGGTACTGTGCCTGCAATGGGGGCTACTGTGCCTGCAATGGGGGTCTGGCCGCAATGGGGGCTACTGTGCCTGCAATGGGGGGCTACTGTGCCTGCAATGGGGGCTACTGTGCCTGAATGGGGGGGCTACTGTGCCTGCAATGGGGGGGCTACTGTGCCTGCAATGGGGGGGCTACTGTGCCTGCAATGGGGGGGCTACTGTGCCTGCAATGGGGGGGCTACTGTGCCTGCAATGGGGGGGGCTACTGTGCCTGCATGGGGTACTGTGCAGCATGGGGGATATATATACCAGTATTGACATATATATGATTTGTAAGATGGACACTGGCATTATAAGATGGACCCCATTTAACATAAATTATTTTTTTCTCTTTTCCTTCACCAAATTTGGGGGTGCGTCTTATCAGGTGCGTCTTATAAAGAAGGGGGCCCAGTGCTATCGCACGGGGAGGGAGGTTATGTCATGATAGGGGCGGGGCTCTGTGGCACTGGGGTCGGTGGTTGGATCACCCCCACCCTGCCCTCGTGTGTTCTCCCACCTGTCTGTTCTCTCTCCCCACTGTGGTGTCTTCTCCACCCTGTGAGCTGTCCTTCCCCCTCATGTGCTGTCTCCATTTAGCTGTCTTCTCCCTGTATGCTCTCCACCATGTGTGCTGTCTCTCTCCCCTCGTATGCTCTCTCCTTTAATCTGTCTCTCCATGTGCTTTCTTTCTCCCACTGTCCACTCTTTCTGCCCCCATGCGCTGTCTCTGCCCTTGTGCTTCGTCTCTCCCCCTGTGGAGTACAAAGATAGCGTCAGCGTGTCGCGGCATGCGCACTTACTCATGCAGCTGCCATCTTAGCATACCAAGATGGTCGGCCACTTGAGTGAGTCCACATGCGCACTTACTCAGGCATTGATGATCAGTACAAGCGGTGGCAGTTGCGGGAGAGGTTGCAATGTGCCAGATCGCCAGCGGGCTCCATATTTGCACACCCAACTCTTGGGTTTGCAAATATGGCTGAGGCTGCAGGTGCATGATAGGAGGACAACCTGACACTGGAAGTTGACGACAGACAGGACGGCACAATTATGTATGTAGATGGATTTTTTTAATGTATATCCATGTTTGCCAAACGAACGGTGTCTGTTGTTCATTCCATGTTTATTTAATTGGGTCCAATTATCGCCTTGATCTTTTTATATGCATTTTATTAATGTTATGAGTAAGGGCCTCTGCTTTGGCCTGAAGCACATTTTTATGGATACCAATCAAGTTATTATCTAATGGACATAGCCCGATATCCTCCTTATCCATGTGCATGGTTGCTGGACTTCTTCCTACTATTACACGATCGTTCGCTTACCTGTCTGTAGCCTTGCACAGAGCGGTGGCACCATACGACTAATAAAACCGCAGGGTGAACTCTGGCCAATGATCCTGAGGATTCAATCGCTGCCTGGCTGCAACAAAAAAAGGACAGAATATCATATAACACTTATATACAATGGAGATAAAAGAAGAAAGGAAGAGCCAGGCTCTATATCCCGCGCAGACCAATAAATGTCAGTCCAATGTCATTCGTTATTCTGTATTTCCACCAACGCGTTTCACAGCCGGACTTGCTGCTTCATCAGGGGCTATGAACATCCCTGATGCCTGATGAAGCAGCAAGTCCTGCTGTGAAATGCGTTGGTGGAAATACAGAATAACGAATGACATTGGACTGACGTTTATTGGTCTGAGCGGGATATAGAGCCTGGCTCTTCCTTTCTTCTTTTATCTTTATCCCATAAGCGAGGCACCTGCAGCGGCCATTGTTCCCTAAGTTTCTTCAGTTGGTTGTGACTCACACAACCCAAAAAGGTGAGTCTAACCATTGAGGGGCGATTACCATCCTAAAAAAAGATAAAACCCTATGTGTGCTCCCTTTCCTCTCTTTTACTTATATACAATGGCAGGAACGTCATTCAGCTAAATTAGTACAGCCAGCCTGACACCCTCTATAGGGGCTGTTTGTATAGCTTCTTCCTGAGTACCAGGTCAGGACCCCCCATATATCATGATAAAATATATGAACATGGTGTTGTCCAAGCCAAAAATTAAAATGATGCAACCCTACCAGTGGTGTTGTGTCAATGGCGGCAAGCCACGCGCCCACCATAGGGCCTGTGAGTTGGGGGAGGGGGGGACCTCTGTGTCAGTGTCAGCACCAGGCCCCCTCTCACTCCCCCGCCCAGCACCACACCTTCAACTGTATTGGCATCGTGGATGCCGCTACCGTTAAAAGCACGAGGAAAGAGAGCACTCCACTGTCCGTTCCTGCCCCATTATCTGAGATAAAAGACTATAGGGGTGCATTATACTATATAGAGGACAATAGGGGTGTACTATACTATATGGAGGACTGTATATTTGCATTATACTATATAGAGGACTATGGGGTGTGCATTATAATACATAGAGGACTATGGGGGGTGCCTTATAATATATAGAAGACTATAGGGGTGCATTATACTATATGACAGACTATGGGGGTGTATTATAATATATGGAGGACTATAGTGTGTGCATTATACTATATGGCAGACTATGAGGTGCATTACAATATATGGAGGACTATATGGAGGCCAACATAATATTTAGAGGGCTGTGAGGGAGCGTTTATACTTTATGGATGGCTATTTGAGGTCCATTATACTGTATGCATGCAATTATAAGGTGTGCAGGTTTGTATTGGGTCCATTATACTGTACAGAAGGCTGTGTGGGGGTCACAGTTGGTGTTGGGGTCAACATTCATTTTTTCCAAGGGGTTGGGCGTTTCAATAAGAACTTCTTCCATGGGGCCCCATGGTTTCATTGTACGCCTCTCAACCCTTCCCCTTAGAGGAAACAGGAATACCAGCTCTGAGACTCTGCTTCTTCTAGAATAATCCGGGTCAAATGATCAACAACCAGATCCACATCACCAGACGACAAGAAACCTTTGGGAAAGAAGAACAGATATATGTCAGAGAGCAAGCAAAGGTCAGCAGAAAACGATTCTCCATTTTTAAATCTCTGCTTGGTGTCGGTGAATAGAAACTAACACCTTTCCGAGTCCTGCTCGCCCTGCCATCACATAGAGAGAGCCTGTGAGTCCTGCTCACCCTGCCATCACATAGAGAGAGCCTGTGAGTCCTGCTCACCCTGCAATCACATAGAGAAAGTCTGAGTCCTGCTCACCCTGCCGTCACATAGAGAGCCTGCGAGTCCTGCTCACCCTGCCATCACATAGAGAAAGCCTGTGAGTCCTGCTCACCCTGCCATCACATAGAGAGAGCCTGTGAGTCCTGCTCACCCTGCCATCACATAGAGAGAGCCGGTGAGTCCTGCTCACCCTGCCATCACATAGAGAGAGCCTGTGAGTCCTGCTCACCCTGCCATCACATAGAGAGAGCCGGTGAGTCCTGCTCACCCTGCCATCACATAGAGAGAGCCTGTGAGTCCTGCTCACCCTGCCATCACATAGAGAGAGCCGGTGAGTCCTGCTCACCCTGCCATCACATAGAGAAAGTCTGTGAGTCCTGCTCACCCTGCCATCACATAGAGAGAGCCTGTGAGTCCTGCTCACCCTGCCATCACATAGAGAGAGCCTGTGAGTCCTGCTCACCCTGCCATCACATAGAGAAAGTCTGTGAGTCCTGCTCTCCCTGCCATCACATAGAGAGAGCCTGTGAGTCCTGCTCACCCTGCCATCACATAGAGAGAGCCTGTGAGTCCTGCTCACCCTGCCATCACATAGAGAAAGTCTGTGAGTCCTGCTCACCCTGCCATCACATAGAGAAAGTCTGTGAGTCCTGCTCACCCTGCCATCACATAGAGAGAGCCTGTGAGTCCTGCTCACCCTGCCATCACATAGGGAGAGCCTGTGAGTCCTGCTCACCCTGCCATCACATAGAGAAAGTCTGTGAGTCCTGCTCGCCCTGCCATCACATAGAGAGAGCCTGTGAGTCCTGCTCACCCTGCCATCACATAGAGAAAGTCTGTGAGTCCTGCTCGCCCTGCCATCACATAGAGAGAGCCTGTGAGTCCTGCTCACCCTGCCATCACATAGAGAGAGCCTGTGAGTCCTGCTCACCCTGCCATCACATAGAGAAAGTCTGTGAGTCCTGCTCACCCTGCCATCACATAGAGAGAGCCTGTGAGTCCTGCTCACCCTGCCATCACATAGAGAGAGCCTGTGAGTCCTGCTCACCCTGCCATCACATTGAGAAAGTCTGTGAGTCCTGCTCACCCTGCTGCGACATAGAGAAAGTCTGTGAGTCCTGCTCACCCTGTCATCACATAGAGAGAGCCTGTGAGTCCTGCTCACCCTGCCGTCACATAGAGAGAGCCTGTGAGTCCTGCTCACCCTGCCGTCACATAGAGAGCCGGTGAGTCCTGCTCACCCTGCCGTCACATAGAGAGAGCCTGTGAGTCCTGCTCACCCTGCTATCACATAGAGAGAGCCTGCGAGTCCTGCTGCTCACCCTGCCATCACATAGAGAAAGTCTATGAGTCCTGCTCACCCTGCTGTGACATAGAGAGAGCCTGTGAGTCCTGCTCACCCTGCCGTCACATAGAGAGAGCCTGTGAGTCCTGCTCACCCTGCCGTCACATAGAGAGAGCCTGTGAGTCCTGCTCACCCTGCCGTCACATAGAGAGAGCCTGTGAGTCCTGCTCACACTGCCATCACATAGAGAGACTGCGAGTCCTGCTCACCCTGCCATCACATAGAGAGCCTGCGAGTCCTGCTGCTCACCCTGCCATCACATAGAGAAAGTCTGTGAGTCCTGCTCACCCTGCCATCACGTAGAGAAAGTCTGTGAGTCCTGCTCACCCTGCTGTGACATAGAGAAAGTCTGTGAGTCCTGCTCACCCTGCCATCACATAGAGAGAGCCCGTGAGTCCTGCTCACCCTGCCATCACATAGAGAAAGTCTGTGAGTCCTGCTCACCCTGCTGTGACATAGAGAAAGTCTGTGAGTCCTGCTTACCCTGCCATCACATAGAGAAAGTCTGTTAGTCCTGCTCACCCTGCCGTCACATAGAGAGCCTGTGAGTCCTGCTCACCATGCCATCACATAGAGAAAGTCTGTGAGTCCCGCTCACCCTGCTGTGACATAGAGAAAGTCTGTGAGTCCTGCTCACCCTGCCATCACATAGAGAAAGTCTGTGAGTCCTGCTCACCCTGCCGTCACATAGAGAGAGCCTGTGAGTCCTGCTCACCCTGCCGTCACATAGAGAGAGCCTGTGAGTCCTGCTCACCCTGCCATCACATAGAGAGACTGAGTCCTGCTCACCCTGCCATCACATAGAGAGCCTGCGAGTCCTGCTCACCCTGCTGCGACAGAGAAAGCCTGCGAGTCCTGCTCACCCCGCCATCACATAGAGAGACTGAGTCCTGCTCACCCTGCCATCACATAGAGAGCCTGCGAGTCCTGCTCACCCTGCTGCGACAGAGAAAGCCTGCGAGTCCTGCTCACCTGGCCATCACATAGAGAGAGCCTGTGAGTCCTGCTCACCCTGCCGTCACATAGAGAGAGCCTGTGAGTCCTGCTCACCCTGCCGTCACATAGAGAGAGCCTGTGAGTCCTGCTCACCCTGCCGTCACATAGAGAGAGCCTGTGAGTCCTGCTCACACTGCCGTCACATAGAGAGACTGAGTCCTGCTCACCCTGCCATCACATAGAGAGCCTGCGAGTCCTGCTGCTCACCCTGCCATCACATAGAGAAAGTCTGTGAGTCCTGCTCACCCTGCTGTGACATAGAGAGAGCCTGTGAGTCCTGCTCACCCGGCCGTCACATAGAGAGAGCCTGTGAGTCCTGCTCACCCTGCCATCACATAGAGAGAGCCTGTGAGTCCTGCTCACCCTGCCGTCACATAGGGAGAGCATGTGAGTCCTGCTCACCCTGCTGTGACATAGAGAAAGTCTGTGAGTCCTGCTCACCCTGCCATCACATAGAGAGAGCCTGTGAGTCCTGCTCACCCAGCCATCACATAGAGAAAGTCTGTGAGTCCTGCTCACCCTGCTGTGACATAGAGAAAGTCTGTGAGTCCTGCTCACCCTGCCATCACATAGAGAGAGCCTGTGAGTCCTGCTCACCCAGCCATCACATAGAGAAAGTCTGTGAGTCCTGCTCACCCAGCCATCACATAGAGAATGTCTGTGAGTCCTGCTTACCCTGCCATCACATAGAGAAAGTCTGTGAGTCCTGCTCACCCTGCTGTCACATAGAGAGCCTGTGAGTCCTGCTCACCATGCCATCACATAGAGAAAGTCTGTGAGTCCTGCTCACCATGCCATCACATAGAGAAAGTCTGTGAGTCCTGCTCACCCTGCCATCACATAGTGAAAGTCTGTGAGTCCTGCTCACCCTGCCATCACATAGAGAGAGCCTGTGAGTCCTGCTCACCCTGCCATCACATAGAGAAAGCCTGCGCTATTTCTCTCTATTTTATATAAGGGAATTCCTTTTCATATAGCGATTTGACACGTTGAAGATGTCCTTATTGGATATAATGAGACTGTAGAGCAGATACCTTGGTGAGTGCCGAGCACAGTGAGGACCTTTACTGCCACCTGGTGAAGATGTGTACTGGGATCAGTCACCGCAGAGAACGCCATACTGCACAAGGGGTCTTTAAAGCTAGCCAGGCCATTTCCATCTACAAAAAAAATAAATAAATGAACGCTCCATTTAATTGGCAATTGAAGCCAGATATTTTATTTACCAAATTGGCTTATATAATTGGCTTATAATTCCAGAAGTTTACAGCCATTACATTCACTGTCCCTAATGGGGTTCACAATTTAAATTCCCAGCCTTCAGCGGCATCGGAAGAGCAAATCTATATTGCCCACGTACATCCATTCCATGCAAGGATTCGCAGTTAGGAAATACAATATTTTTCAGATTCTAAGACATAATTTCCCCCGAAATTGGAAAAAATGAGGGTGCGTGTTATAATCCGAACATAGCATGGCAGCAGCATAACATCTTACCGAGGGTGCAGGGTCACAGAAGGCAGGGTCGCAGTGGTGGGAATTGACGGTGACACGGTGGGCCAATGCTGCGGGGGGCTCTGATGCTGTGTGGATGGGGTCTCCTAGCAGATGTTCGCTGAGCGCCATTAATCATCCAGCAATTGACACGATGGGTGAAAGGAAAATGGTTGTGGAGGCAGCGCAGATGGAGATCTCAATCTGTGCATGTGATGCTTCCAACACATTGAACTTCTGGAAAATGGCAGCAAGGCAGGGCATGTACAGATTGAGATCTCGGCCAACTGAGATCTCCATCGGCGGCCTGCGCTGTCTCCGCAGCCATTCTCCTTTCGCCCACTGCGTCAACTGCTGGAAGATTAATTGCGCCTGTCGAGTGCCTGCTTGGGCACCCCATCCACACAGTGCTGGGTGCCCCGCAGTATTACCCCACTGTGCCACTGCCGCTGACCCCCCCCCCAGCGCAACTCTACCACCTGTGACCCGGCTCCACCACCACTGTGCCCTCCCTGGGTAAGCTACAGTGCTTATAAAACGGACCAAATATTATAGGGCGGACCCTTTTTTTTTTTTACATCAAATATTCTTTTATTTTTTCTTCCCTAATTTCTTCCTCTAAATTTAAGGTGCGTTTTATAATCTACAAAATATGATACTCAGCGTAGGATGTACATGGTACCTTCATCTTGAAGCCACTTGCTCTGCAGTTTGAGGAATCCCAGCGTCATCTCCAGTATCGTCCTACGATGGCTGCTCTGGAAGTAAAGCACATGATGGGGTCAGCACAATCCGTTAATGGAGAGCTTTGCACTCTGCGGAGTCCCCGTCCTTGGCGAGGCGCTGCAGGTTTCATTATTTGCTGAGAGCTCCTGATGAACAAACCCCTTATCTGGCTGCAGAAGTTACTAAAAAATATATTGCTGCAGTTCTGTGCATGCTGACATTGAGTGCTTACCAATTAGTGACCCAACACTGCACCCGCTCTGCTGTAGGTTTGTATGGACATCACCTGACATATCCACAAGGGAATGTCACTCATTTTTGCAGGCAGCCGCCTATAGAAACTCATGATAAATCTCCCTAAATATCCAACAACACATATTTTCTCATTATAGGAAGTGATAACCTATCATGGGATATCATGCTTGTTTCTGCAGCTCTACTTTATTAGTGTTGCTTCTTTGCTGAGTTACCCTATACAGCAAGGCCCTGGATCACTAATTGTATAAAGAACTACACAACCTTTTAATGGGGCAATTTGACCAGCAGAGGGCGCTGCAGTGTTGATGAATGTCTACCCAGATTACAAAGGGTGCACAGAGCCCGTTCAATCTGATGTAAAAGGCATATGATATAGCCTTGAATTGCGTTGTGACCTCCATTGGGCTCCTTGAAACACTTGTCGAGCTGCCGTCAGGCCACAAATCACCGAAGACCGACAAGAGCAGTGGTGACATCAGAAGAAGATGGGGGCAGGTGAGTACGAGACAGGGGGCAGGGGACTTAGGCTGTGTTCACACACAGCTTAATTTTCGCTCTTTTTTCGTGCGCTTTTCCCGCAAAAGCGTATCTGCGTTTGCCGGCAAAGTGAATGGAACGGTTTTGGCGGGACGATTTAAACCGCTCAGCTGATGATGTCACGTCACGATCAGCTGATGATGTCACGTCACGATCAGCTGATGATGTCACGTCACGATCAGCTGATGATGTCACGTCACGATCAGCTGATGATGTCACGTCACGATCAGCTGATGATGTCACGTCACGATCAGCTGATGATGTCATGTCACGATCAGCTGATGATGTCACGTGACATCATCTGATCGGTTTTGGCGGGCGGTTTGCCGCCGGTCAGCTGGTTCACGTCTTGCAGTGATTGGACTTGGTGCCTCACATCCCGGGAAAGTAGGTGGAGAGGTATTTTTAATTTATTATTTGTAATACACATTGCTTTCTTATAGTTCACTTTTGCAGTGTATGTACATACACTGCGAAAGTGAAAGTACATAGACATGTCACACGGGGAAAGGAACACAGGATTCTTCCTCTCCCGTGTCACATCACTTCACTTCTGCGCTCCTGGGGGAAAATATGAGGCCGTAAAAAAACGTGGTATGTGAATGCACAGGTTTGTTTTTTTTACCTGCGCTACATAGCGCGGCCGCAAAACACGGGAAAAACGCCTACAACAAATACGCCGCATGTGAACGTAGCCTTACATTTAAAACACCACTACAGCACTGGAATGAAAAAAAAAAAAAAGCCACAAGAGTGTTGCTTTAATGAAGTTGTATGGGGTTTGGTCTCCATACTGCTGTTTCACCCCACCCCAGGGAAGCTATATTAAATGGATTGTCCCCTTTAAAAGTAGTGGACAACCCCTTTAAAAGCTTATAACAAGCCCCCGTGTACCTGTGCATGTTGGTTATATTGGTCCAGAAGCAAGGGTAGGACATTAGCGGTCACTTTCAGGCACGCCCGGGGGAGGCGGCAGCGGCAGCCTGCAGCAGTTTAGCGCTGGGCCAAACCAGCTTCATATCCGGCTCACACAGATGATGTTTGCAGTCTGAGAAAACAGTAAAATTAGCTGAGTACACAATAAGTGTGGACTATAGAGATCACACAGTGCCCGGGGCTCTTACCCTGCAGAATATTAGTTAGGAAGGTGTCTAATAAATCTTCAGATCCGGACCCAGGACAGAGCGGGACAGACAGGCGGACAGAGCGTGGAGGGCGGCCAGACCTGCGGCTTCAACCTTGTCACTCGCTGTCTGAAACACCTAGGAGAAAACAAGAACCATTATTCTGAATACATTATAAAATATATCACTGAATCATTCAGGACACAAACAGAGACAGAACGTTTAATTTTGCATTAGGGATTGTTTTTTTTGATGTGTGGCGAGTCATAATTTTAAAAGACATCACTAATTTTTCCATATGATTTATTTAAAACAGAAGAAAAAAATTCCAAATGAGGCAAAATATGGGGAAAAAAAAAACATTCCGCCCTGTTTTTTGACTTTGTTTTTACAATGTTCATTGTGCGGCAAAAATGACTGAGAAACAGGATCTTTCCGGTCAGTAGGGTTACAACAATATCAAACTTAGGCAGTTTTTTGTTTTCTTCTTAGTGGCTTAAAAAAAATTCTAAACTTATTAAATACTAGATGGGAGCCTGATGGTATTGCATTGACATGGCGGTGATGTCATGATAGGGATGGGCTCTTTGGGCTGGGGGTGGCTCATGCAGCGGTGGCGTCCTTGTTAACATCGAGTTGGGGGCGGGTCATGCGGAGTGGCGCTTGGGGTATGAGGTACGTGGGCGGCGTCGTGACTGGCCTCCTTGTTGTTCACTCTGTAATGTGTAGTAGTGGACTGAGTGTACAAACATGGCAGCTGCATGGAGGCGGCTTATGAGGGATTATGGAAGGGTTGTCACAGCAACACTGGTGGTATGTAGTATGCCCATCGATTGTGCAGTACCGCCAGCAGCTGCCATCTTGGCACAACCACCATTGGATGTGCCAATATGGCGGCCACAACTGATTTTTGTAGTTCATGCTGGCCAATCAGGTGGTCTTTATCGGGAACTGCCAATGCATCAACGCCTAGAATACATTGTGTTGAGCGCTTTAGCCAGCTGCCCGCAGTGTTTTCCTTGGACTGGTCTCCCTGAGATTCGTGATTGCTTCGTGATGTTGGTCTACTAAGCCTTGCTCACCAGCCAGAATCCTACTCCACACTGATGAGGAGCAACACCCGAAAGAGCTGTCTGTGGATGGATACCTGGCCTTGGTATTCCTTTGTCATATTTTTAAGCTCGTAAAGAGTTGGATATTGACTGAAAGGGCCACTTAATATGGTGGTTATGATGGTCTCCTCAAGGAGTCACCCCATGGAAGGTCCTTCCCTGGAGGGATATCTGGCCTAGTCCTGTGTTTGAGACTTCTAAACGAGGCTCCACAGACTCTATTTGTCAATGCATTTATGTAAGTAGATACAATTTGGTTTGTCCAACACCTTCTGAGACCTATGTATTCCCTCCTATATACAATCTCTCACCCACTCTTGCCACTTGCACCTGAAGAACAGCTCTAGAATCTACCCCTTTCTCATCATGGAATCAACAAAAACCCTCACTGTAGCCCTGATCCACCCCGCCTTGAGTATTGTAATTCTTTGTTAATTGGCCTCCTCCCTTCTCCAGTCCATCTTTAATGCAGCAGCCAAGGTCACCTATCTGCTAACCATTACTCGGATGCTTCTGCTCTGTGCCAGTCATTGCACCGGTTGCCCATTCACTATAGGATTTCTCACCCACAAAGCTCTTCACAGTGCAGCACCTCTGACCTCTCTATCCTCATCTCTGTCCATCACCCCACCCAACCTCTACGTTCTATAAGCGACTTTAGACTCACTTCTGCATTAATCTGAACCTCCCAATCTCGGTTCCAAGACTTCTCCGAGCTGCACCAATTCTCTGGAAAGTTCTACCCCAAGAAATTAGGACTATCCCCAATTTACATAATTTCACGTGCTCTGTAAAAACACATCTATTTAGGGAAGCCTATCACATTCCCTAATCAAAGTTATTTAGACATACCTACAGCCCCATAGCCTGTTCAATCCACCAGGCTCAAAAGCATTACAAAGAATGGCTGGTGGCCACTCAGAAGCTCTTATCTAATCCCCATTTCCTCTAGATGCGTAGACCATCACTGTAAATAAGCCTGTGTCCACCCCCACCTCCTTGTAGATTGTAAGGGTGGTTTCACACCACGATTTTGTGCCTGTCCGTGGGATCCGACTTTGAAGGAGGATCCCACGACAAGCACGGATCCTGCGGACCCCTGTCATCATGCAAATAGCCATCCTCCAAACCGTGTTCTTCCCTCTCTCCTATTCTCCTCCATGCTTCTGTCCCCTCTATTTATTCTGCCCCCATCTTTTTCGTTATATCCTCCTCTATCCCTATCCTGTCCCTTCCCTTTCCCTCCGTGAGTATACATCACCTCTCACGGCTCCAACGCTGCAGCACCATCAGGGCAGAAGAGCCTGTGATGATGTCACAGATCCGGTCACATGACCTGTCAGCTGACCGGATCTGTGACATCATCACAGGTCCTTCAGTCCTGATGGTGCTGCAGCGTTGGAGCCGTGTGACAGGTGATGTATACTCCGGAGGAGTTTTTTTTTTTTTTTTTACACACAGGGAAGAGGACAGGGGACAGGACAATAGGGATAGAGGAGGATATAGAAGCGGGGGCACAGAATAGAATAGCGGGGGCACAGAATAGCATAGGAGAGGGAAGAAGATGGAGGAGCAGAAGCAGGGAAAGACAGGGAGTACAGAGCCGACATCGGATCCGAGGTGAACTCGAATCCGATGTCCATAGGCTCCCATGCTGTGGGCACTAGGATCAGCCTCGGATCAGCAGTGATCCGATCCCATCCGATGTGAGTCACGGACACAAAATCGTAGCAGGCTACGATTTTGTGCCCGTGATTAAATCGGATGGGATCGGATGGTGCCAAAATCGGATGCCAATAGTGGCACATCCGATCCCATCCGATTCCCATAGGGGAACATGGGCCGATTTCGGATCCGATGTATCCGTTTTGAACGGATACAATCGGATGACCGAAAATCGTTATGTGAAAGCAGCCTAAGCTCTTATGAGCAGGGTCGTCATTATTTTTGCTTTAATTTTTGTATTTTTATAACTGTTACTTATGACTGTGTATGAGCCTCTGAATTGTAAAGCGCTGCGGAATACGTTGGTGCTATATGAATAAAGATTATTATATTATTGAACTTTTTAGAGGAGGTATACGGACAAAAAAAAAAAAAAGCATTTCTGCAATTTATACAGATTTTTTTCTCTATGTTTCTTTCATAGGCTACATTCTTATGTATCAGACTGTGTACAGTGTATACATATTCCATGTGTTGAGTACGGACAGATAAGTAAATACCATGAAAGAATACAAACCTCTCTACGGATGGAGGACCACAGCCCCGAGAGAAACTCCTTCAGGTCTTTCTGCTCATACGCTGCACACGCGTCCGTCTGTTATGACATATTCAAGGACATAACAACATGAGTCTGTATTTATATAGATTCATATACATTATTGCACCCTCAAAGGTATTTGAAAGCATTGCTGACTTTTTATCCATTTAACAGTAAGATTCGCAGTTGTCACCTGCAGTCCTATATCACCTTCCATCCTTATCTTTCGCTCCATGAACGGAATGCTTGGATGACAGTGAAGACTGACACTGGTACAGAAAAGCAATAACTATAAAGAGAAGAGCCCTTCCTATGAAGCCCTGCACACAGTATATTATGTAGGTAATGTTTGTAGCGTCCTTTACTCTAAGCTGCAAGTAAACATCGTCAGGGTCTATAGCCTGGGCCGCGGCTTCCCTATAGTGTTTACCTACCAATGTTTGCAATGCGTCCACTTTAGCACTTTGTACATCAGAATCCATTTTCTCAATAAGCAGCGGAAGCAGAAACTGTAAAACCCAGAGAAGTGGTAATGTCAATAACAGACACGGACGCTGGAGGCCATATTTCTGCATAAAACCGCAATAGATCATATAGCAGCAAAGAGAAAACCAAAGTAACATGATTTTGTTAAACCCTTGTGCCCATCCTGACGATTGCACTTCTGAATGGGTCCAATTGAGCAATTGGTATATTTAAAAAAAAAAAAAAAACATTGCCTAAAAGTGGAGATATAAGTTACATCTGCTAAATTACAGGTGGTCTCCTGCATATGGATATCACAAGGGGGTCTTCTTGGTACACACGGACCTCCCTGCCTGTCCATGCATTTCATGCTGAACTGTTCTGCCCATAACAGCTGATTGCATGGGTTGGAAAAATTAGCCCTGCTTTAAAGGAGACTGTCCAAAACTCCTTTAAGACAAACCAGCCAAAAACATATACATATGTAAAGTCCTACATATGCTAACTAATTGCTAACTAATATCAAGCCCAAAAAAAAAACTTCACCTCTGCAAAACGAGGAGTAGCGGCCAGCACGGCTCGAAGGCCCAGGATCAGGTCTTCTCTGGTAATCCCATGTGGATCATTGGGCGGCTGCAGACAAAGCAAATATGTGAAGAGATTGCAGAAGCAACATGGATATAAAGTGAAGAAGTCAGAAACTTACAGGGGTGAAGTCAATGGGGAAGTAACAGGACGTCACTTCAAATAACTCTTCACAAATGGACCTGGCCAAAGAAAAATAATATAGTCATATGCAATTAAAAAAAAGTATGTTTTTTTTTTGCCACTTTCACATTCTAGATGGTAACTTACCGAGGCTGTAGTTTTTCACAATGATGCTCTGCACGATCTGGAAAGCCACCAGCAGATTCCTTGGATCCTTTTCTCCATCCATGACCTGAATGAACCCAAATGTGAAATCAGCTCCAAGACTCTTGAGTTCTGTAGAGAGACAGGTAAATTAGTGTCTTTAAAGAGCAACATACTAAATAATGATGTCCCATACCCAGTTGCAACTAATTAAGGTCCCATATACATTAGACTAACATCCAGCTAATGTGTAGTCTTCTGGGCTCAAGTATGTAATGTGATAGGTTGGGGGGGCTCTTAGCCAGCTGAAATTTGCATCAATACTAATGTTTGCGTTTTTAAGGTTGTGTCTGAGGGTTTGTGCAGCTATTTAGTTGAACGTACACTCCTGAAGTCAATATATCTGATGCTGGTTGCAATCTCCTGTCAAAGGTGACCAAAATAGGGTTGTTCAGTACTAAAATAGTGATTCCCTCCAAAAGATAGGTCACCAATATCAGTTCGGTGGGAATCTGACAAACAGCGCCCAAACGGATGGCTACTTGCACCTTCGACAGCGACTAGTTGAATGCAGTGTACAGAGCAGGAAAGACACGCTTCATACACTGTGAAGTGCCGTTCTTGGATACTAAAGTAAAGTTCCCGTTTACTTCAATTGGAGCTGAGTACCCGTGATCGGTCAATGTGAATTTGGGATGTCCCATCTTCAGTGGCAATGCACCAGCTTAATAGCTGATCAGTGTTTGACGCTGGGTGTTGACCACCACCAATCTGGATATTGATGATTTACTCTAGTCCTTCAATATTCAGCCCTTTAAAAGGGATATCTCCACAGGTGTAATATTTTGTGCACCCCTGGAGAAAAGCAGTCCCACTAGGCAAATAATGAGCACAAATAGCTGTACATGCTTGGCAAGGATAATTACAGAGAGGTCTTCCCTGAAAAAAAAAAAAAAAGGTATATGGGCGGAGGATGGAGAAGAATGTGGATTACTGATGTTAATACCTTCTTCTTGGATGTTCATAAAATTGGTGATGATCATATAGACGGTATGACGGTCGAGCTGCAGTAAAGACTGGAAGACAAAGTAGAAAAAGTGAAGCAACCATCAGATGTAAGATACCGTACAAGTACCACATTTTTCGATTATAAAACACAATTTTCTTCCAAAAATTTAGAAGGAAAATGGGTGGTGCATCGTATAATACAGTTGTAATTTACAGTGGAGGTGGGGGAGATGTGGTGGAGTAGGCTCACAAGAGGCATTATCACCGCTGCATGGAAGCCGCAGGCGGTGGCAGGAGTAGTGCGATCCTGCGGGCAATGAGGTGATGCAGGAGCCAACCGGCAAAGCTGCGGGTGGTCCGAGGCAGATGCCATTCCGGCGGTTGTGTTCAGGTAAATGTCAGCAGTGCAGGTTTCAAAGAAATGGCGTCGGATGCAGTGTGTGCACAGATTGAGATCTCAGCTCAATGACGAGTCGAGACCTCAGTCAGTGTATGCACCGCATCTGACAACATTTATTTGAAACCTGCACTACCATATCTACCTGAACACAACTACCAGGATGGCATCTGCCTTGGACCACCCGCAGCATTGCAGGGTTGGCTCCTGCATAGCCGCATTGCCACAGGATCGCACTACTCCTGCCCTGGACCGCCCACAGCATTGCTGGGACACCTGCGCCACCGCCACAGCATTTCTGGCACTACCTGCCTGCACCGCCCACAGCATTGCTGGGACACCTGCCGCACCGCCCACAGCATTGCCAGGACATCTGCCGCACCTCCCACAACATCACCGGGACACCTGTCGTACCGCCCACAACAATGCCAAGACACCTGCCACCAGCGGTGACTCCTGCCTCTTGTTACCACACTTCAACACCGCTACCCTCCCTCCCCTGGTATGCTACAACCTGGTTATAAAACGGACTCCAAATTTTGGACATAAAAAGTTTAACTATTTTTTTTCCTCTAAATTTGAAGTGTGTCTTATAATCCGGTGTGTCTTACAAAACACTTAATAAGGTAAATAGCATAAATGCCATGCAGACAGTCACCTGAACATGGACTTCCTGGAATATGGATTTCAGCACCGACACTGCTAGGCCGGGAGGGAAAACCACGGACATGCTCTACCGGAAAAAAAGACAGAGTAATGGTGGCACATAAGATGTAAAGTGCTTCATCAGCTATAAAGAGACATGGCTGCTTGTCTGCGGGCCAATCGTTTACCGAGGCCGTTAATCATCACTGACTGCAGCCCCATGTAAATGGAGGATGTGCTGCCAACAGCAAGCCTGCAATATGGGGACCGAACCATAGTAGATCATAAAGAATATAAAATGATATAATATAAATAATATATATATATATATATATATATAAAAAATAAAAAATATAATGATCATATTGTCCTCATGTGACTGGGAAGGAAACAAGCTTCGGACAATTTATATCGTATCTAGACAATCGACGCTCATTTATGGTGGGAAATCTATGAGACTACATGAAGGTGAATCATTAATTACAAGAATACTGGCGTAAAACACTTTGAAAAGACGCAACATTTTGGTCAATATAAATCGGGCCTAGTTGCCTCATTCAGACCTGTCTCAGTAATCTAGCCTGTTGCCTAT
This sequence comes from Allobates femoralis, assembly GCA_033576535.1. Classification (NCBI taxonomy): domain Eukaryota; kingdom Metazoa; phylum Chordata; class Amphibia; order Anura; family Aromobatidae; genus Allobates; species Allobates femoralis. Next base: position 31,964,228 of record JARQOC010000006.1, read on the forward strand.
AGCAACCAATCAGAGTGCAGCTTACATTCCAGAAACTGCACTAGAAAAAACAAAGCTGAGCTCTGATTGGTTGCCAGGAGCAACACAGACAATTTTAGCATTACACAGTTTTGATGAATAAGGCTCAATTATTAGAGGCCTTTATGTAATAAAACACCATCTCCTCTGCTGGCACGCAAAAACGAAGCTGGCACAGGAGCAAGACTTACCAGTGCCTTGAGTCCTTGGAGGACATGCGGAGTCAGGACGTGGTGATCCTTCAGTCTGTTTTCATAAAACACAACTAGGACTTCCACTATTAAACAGCACAGAGAGAAAAGTCAGGTACTTTAGTGTTACAGCTCCCACAGCAGTTATCATCCAACTTTTCTAGAGTCTTAAATGGCTAAAGATCAAGCTAGGGAAATCAACGAGGACCGGAACAACACAAGTGCAGGATTTAGGTGTAACATAGGTCTGCATAGGAGCTACATACACTTAAAAGTAGGAGATTTTTAACCCCTTAACGCTCCATGATAAATCAGTCATGGAGCAGGTAGGGTTGGGTGGAGCCGGCTCAGGGCACATCTCAAATGTGATATATACCACCATCTTCCTCTGAAAGCAGAGACAGGAGCTAACTCTGATCACTGCTGCTAACCTTTTATATGCCACTATCAAATGCTTAAACCGTGCACCTGTTCATCGGCATCTTACAGGCCTGGCTTCATAGGAGATAATGATTAGGACTACACACCTCGATATGGTGGATTAGGGTGCTTCCACATTGCATTCTGCTGCACGTTCAGTGCAAGTATGTGCCGACGGGACCGTTCACTTTAATGGTGCACACAAAGTCAACATGTGCCATCTTGCACCATTTTTGGGAATAGACGCTATCTGCAGGCAGACACCCGAATGTAGTAGACTGCGTTCAGTTGTGTGCCTGAAGAAAACCTACGGTATACTCCCAAGAATTATGCAAGACAGAGCACACGTTGTCTCCGTCTGCACCATTAAAGTGAATGGCCCCGTCGGCACTTATGTCCAAAGCCCGTTTTCTGACACAAGCCCTTACGGGACCACTGAACGTGCAGCAGAATGCATTGTGAAAGCACCCTTATATTATACAGTACAACTGATCTAACAATGGCAACTTCTATTCACTTATGGGGAGTATATATATATATATATATATATATAAAGAAAAAATGTTAATCACCCCAGTTAAAAATAAAGAAATCTGAAATAGAAAAAAAATTGAAAATGAGAAAAACTGGAAGACAAAAGAGCACAAATAGAGTCTGAACAGGAGTAAAGACACTGGAGGCGGCTCACCTTGCTTGGTTGTGAAAGTCACAGCCACCGTATTTGTTTGGAAACACACATGAAAGCAGACAAAGCAGTAGAAGAAAGGGTTAAACGCGGCGTGGCCATGAATAAAAGACGGTCCAAATATTCTTCAAGGGCGATTTTATGATTTCTATGCATTTTGGAGATTTCCTCCCTTTCAGGAAAGAAATTACATACAGGGTAAATGGGGCAGCCACGATATGTATAGATGTCTTACTCAAAATAACAGTCCACTATTGAAAAAAGTTCACTCAATTGAATAATAGTATGACTACGTAATATCAGAGTATAGTATTACATGGCAAACATGCAGTCTAGACAGCCGGAAGTTAGCTGGTGGGTGTGGTTTGGCGGCGGTGGGCGTGGCCCAGTTTCCCTCTGCTAAAGGAATATGTGTTCATTTTTAAATCTGCACAGTCGTGGAGCTGATGATAATAGAAGCGAGGGACATGGGGTAAGACCCCCCCGGCTGGGGTGGTACAGGAGGTCTTACACATAGTTAAAGCATATTGTGGGTGTGTCCACCTTAGTTGGTGGGCAGGGCGGCCATCCAAGCACAAGTGATCATGCAAATGGGGCCCTCCTGCACCTCTCCCCACCCCACCTAGGGTTCTTACCCACACAACACTCTTCTATTACAATCAACTCCACGACCGCGTGGACTTAAAATATATTGCTTATTCCTTCAGTAAAATGCCGAGCCACACCTACCACCTGAGCTGCTGACGCCCGCTGATCTTCATTCTGCAAGTATGCCATATTACATAAGGTAAATAAATTACAGATAGGAAATATTGAGTGTATTACATGAAGAAAGAAAAGAAAAGTAAGAAAAGAAAGAAAGAGAGAGAAAGAAAGAGAAAGAGAGAGAGAGAGAAAAAAAGAGAAAGAGAGAAAGAGAGAGAGAAAGAGAGAGAGAGAAAGAGAGAGAGAAAGAAAGAGAAAGAGAGAGAAAGAGAGAGAGAGAGAAAGAAAAGAGAGAGAAGAAAGAGTGAGAGAAAGAGAGAGAGAAGAAGAGAGAGAGAGAGAAAGAGAGAGAGAGAGAAAGAGAAAGAGAGAGAGAAGAAAGAGAGAGAAAGAAAGAGAGAGAAAGAAAGAGAAGAAGAAAGAAAGAGAGAGAAAGAAAGAGAGAGAAAGAAAGAGAGAGAAAGAAAGAGAGAGAGAAGAGAGGAAAGGAAGGAAGGAAGAGAGGAAGGAAGGAAGGAAGAAGGAAAGAAGGAAGGAAAGAAGGAAAGGAAGGAGAAAGAAGAAGGAAGGAAAGAAAAAGAAAGAAAGAACGAGAAAGAAAGAAAAGAAAAGAAAAATAAAATAAAATGGGGCAAAATAAGGAAAAAAATATGTTGTGGAACATGGTGGATTCGAACTGTGAGAGAAAGAGTAAAAACAAAAAAACATGTAATAAGGGGCAGCAATCGGTGTGTGTCATATGAGTGTGGGATAAGACAATGGGAAAAGAAGGAGAAGAAATCTCAGAAACGCAAGAATAATAAAATTGCCCTTGAAGAATATTTGGACCGTCTTTTATTCTCAGAACCGGGCTCATTTAACCCTTTCTACTACTGCTTTCAGTCTGCTTCCACGTGGGCTGCTGCTGTTTCCAAGCGAGAGCAGTGATTTTCTTATACTTATTAAAAAAAATAAGCATATAAATATTGCTGCATCCAAAAAGAGGCAGCAGAAAATTGAAATGCTAAAATTGCCGTTTATTTGGTCATCACCCAGCTCGGCATATAAGAAAAACAAGCTGGTCCATCGATGAAATAATAAAAAAAAGTTACAGGTCTTTGAAAATGATGGAGTAAACTAACTCTGTCCAAACAAATAAGAAAACATTGGTGTCGCTGTAATCATACTGAGCTGGAGAATCGCATGACGAGGCCATTTTTACCACACCCACAATGCCATAAAATTGATAATAATTAATTGAGAATTAAGAGTTTGTTTTTTATCACTTCACTCTCTTGTATTCTATTTTCCTGTACATTATAAGGTAAAATCAAAGTTATCTTTGAAAATTAAAACTCCTCCGGCAAAAGTGTCAATGGAAAAATTAAAGTTATGGCTCTTGGAAGAGCGGGAGAGAAAAAATGAAAATACCCAAAACCAAATATTGGCTGAAACCTTTTGTGAAGTTCCCATGAATCACCCTTAGAATGATTTTACATGATTATTGCTTTGCATAGGACTGCAGCCAGACCTGTACTTGGTGGATTTGATATTGGTGCAGCGTCAGCGGTGCAATCTCCCCTACTCTATGACTCAGCCATAAGTCAGATAATTAAGGCATCTGCATCCTACAGACTTCAGATCTTATTAATTTCATATTCAGCTTTTCTGGCTATTCTTTTTGCTGCGCTCGCTCGGCGCTGTTGTTCTGATGCCAGTGCACACAGAGCAGAATCCGCACCGCCAGGCCCAGAGCAGCCATTAAAAACATCTGGATGTGTCCATTAAGAGCCGATTACACTGGAACATAACAGTCTTTATATCAATGTAAACAGCTGCTGTAACACCGCGGAGTCCTCCCAGCATCTCTAGCGTGTCCTGATGGAGGACTAGAACACTAGAGATGCCCGGAGGAGGAGAACCGGGGCCCGTCGTACCTTCTTTTACTGTCAGGGAGGTATAACACTGAAGTAAGACATGAGAGAGGAGCTGTACACCTCGCCCTCTGGTTCTGGGCTCGGGGTTCTGCCAGACAAGACCTGGGGTTAAAAGGAGAAAAAAAATTAGAATTTTAAGCGATGAATCACTTTTGATTAATTACACTTCTAAATAGTAGAGACATGGAAATGCACGTGCCAGAAAGAACTTTAAGGGATTATCCCGGGAGCCGGTCTTCAGGAGCGCACCGCTCCCCTGCCTCTTGGCTTTTGCTATAGGATTGACAGTTTGAGAAGACTGTCTGAACTGTCCACTTCACTGTGAGGCTATATAACGTAACTTGGCCTCGAAAGCATCGGAGGACTCAAGAGAACGATGTTCCTGGGCATTGCCCCTAATCAGTGTAACATATGAGATCTGATCTGGCTGTATGAGAGACTCAGACTGGGAATCCAAGGGGTAAGGTTTCTCCTTGCAGAGAGTGACATGCCTGTATGAGGTGACAAATGCATAGCCAAATCAGATCTCTTACTTTGCACTGATGAGGACAATACCCCAAAACACTAGCGCCACCTATTGGAAGTAGCAATCCTAAAAGTCACCACCGACCCTTTAACGAGCCTTGTCATGTGATTTAGGATTTATACCAGATCAGAACCTCAATTTGTAGGAAAGGTGTTTTGGGGTATTGTCCCTCATCAGTGCAAAGTAAGAGATCTGATCTGGCTGTATGAGAGACTCAGACTGGGAATCCAAGGGTAAGGTTTCTCCTTGCAGAGAGTGACATGCCTGTATGAGGTGACAAATGCATAGCCAAATCAGATCTCTTACTTTGCACTGATGAGGGACAATACCCCAAAACACCGTGCCTACAAATTGAGGTTCTGATCTGGTATAAATCCTAAATCACATGGCAAGGCTCGTTAAAAAGGGTCGGTGGTGACTTTTAGGATTGCTACTTCCAATAGGTGACGCTAGTGTTCAAGTCCTCTTCCTTCCTTAAGGGACAATTTGCAATTCCATGGTGCTGCATGCAATTACCCCTATAGATAACTAATGGAGAAGCCAAACCTATATGACATATGGACAAACGTTTTTAAGACTTTCTCTAACAGCATACTTTTAAGCGCAAATACCCTAATGGGGCGGGGTGAGGGGGAATAGACTTTTTCATTCACTTCTATTTAGTGATGCTCATCCTAATCTTCCTGATTCATGAAGATAATGCCAGAAACTACGGTATTACATAAATACAGAGATGGATTATTATTATGTGTCTGACATGTCATTGTCATAGAAGATGAAGAATCATGCCGACTTACCCGAGAGCTTCCACCACCTGTAACACTGTGAACGTCCCATCCTTCACACCTACAAGAAAGACAAACATCAAGTAAGTCTCCAGCATATAAAATAATCATATTACAGTATACATACAGGTAATACAGAGGCTGATGAACATGTGTATGCTGTAGTCAATCACTAGCCGTGGCAGTGGCACATCAATCATTGCTGAGGCCAGGGTTTGGCTGTAGCACTCACATGTTCATCTGGCTGGTAAATGTAGTGCGGACACTTCAACAGCCCTGAAAAAGGAGCTGCAGAGAATTGGTGAGCCGATTCACAATATAGAAGAGGGTCTCGGACGCACAGAAATCTCTGGACCATCCAAACCGTGCTCTTGCACATGAAGCCCTGCCCCGCTCTTGCGTGCAATGCCCAGCCCCGCGCCACTCTTGCACGCAGTGCCCAGACCAACGCCACTCTTGCACGCGACACTCTTCCACGCAATGCTATCGTGCACACCCAGCTCTACTTTTCCATATGCCATATGCTACATCCAATCGTACAGCTTCAAGTTACTTGGGAAAAGGTGTATGGCGATCCGCGCTGCCAGACTGACTCGCATCAAAGAAGACACTTGGAGATGAAGTGTTGATCAGATCCCTGATGAAGGTGCCAGGTGGGCACCGAAACGCGTCGGTGAATAAAAGAAGGATTTGATCAACACTTCATCTCCAAGTGTCTTCTTTGATGCGAGTCAGTCTGGCAGCGCGGATCGCCATACACCTTTTCCCAAGTAACTTGATGTTCTTCCACGTCTGAGTGGTTCGGTGAAGGTCCAGCAGCAGCCATCAGGATATTATTCCTAACACGTCTTCAAACCAGTTGTGGGTGTCACAACTGGATCAGGTGAGTGGACCCCTGTTGCTCACCAGGTTGCCGATTTAGTGTCTAGTGATAAGGGCATTATTGCGCCTCTTGTTCCCCCAAACCCTTTTGTATTTAATCCTACAGCTTAGGCTATGTTCAGACACAGAGTTTCTGATCTGTTTTCTGTGATCCATTTGAAATGGATACATTTCTGAGCTTCCCAGCAAAGTCAATGAGTTTTCAAGATTTGATATTTAGACACACCATTTTTAAGCAGAAAATGGACTAAGAAAAAAAAAGAATGAGCATGTCAATTATTCGTCTGTTCTCCTGATCCCCTTTTTGCATTGAAACACGTGTCTATGGGCTTAAAAACGCACCAGCCAAAAAAGCATCAAGAACGGATTGTGCGCGTCTGATACGTTGTTTTGTAAAGCAGATCCATTTTTGTAGGCGACAACAAGACAAACACGGATCAAAAAAGCTTCTGTAAGCATAGAATCCGCTTCAGTAGAGCAGCCACGTCATATAGGACATGCTGAGAGTTGTAGTGTTGCAACATCTGGACCACTATGAAGATCAGGACCACTGGGAGCACGGATGCCTTTTCCACTCTGGCTCCCGCCACATATGGCTTTCTGACCACAATTATAGAAAAATAGCTTTAAACCAAGAACTTTTATGTTCTGAGAAGTTCTTCATACTCTTTACTTTATGTAACACATTTCTGCATACTTCTGTAATTGTGCAATAATTATCTGCAGGCTGGTATGGCAGATCCGCGAGCCGCGTGCAGACGGCTTTTCATTAGCAATTAGCAGATTGTATTCCCGCAGCTCACAGCGGTGTGAGTTACCTTTTGTTCAAGCAAATTAGCTGTATGCAGAGAGGATTCAGACAGATGGAGGAAACCTGCTCCATTGTGATCTACCTGGGATGCCGCACGTGAGGCTACACCAGCCTTACCCACCATGTGCCGGTCTGTCCCGGGACAAGGTCATCTCTTCCTAGAAGTCGCCATTTTGCAGAACAACTTTATACAACTGCTGCATCTTACCACGGGGGCACACAACCAAACAAGTTTTTCTTACTTTTGTTTTTTCTATTTTTCCAGCTGTCCATCATTCATCCATCACAACATTTTGATGCATTATTTCACGCTGCGTTTACACGTGCTAAAATGCTGCTTTTTCTGCAGGAATCTGTACCAAAACTTGCAATAGCAATCTCCTCTGATTATTGAAGATTTGAAGCATTTAAAGGGAACCTAGCTAGCTTCTGCAGTATAGACAGGACCAGCTCTCTGTGCAGTGGAGCTGGCGTCTGCGGTATAGACAGGACCGGTCTCTGTGCAGTGGAGCGGCAGCTGCGGTATAGACAGGACCGACTCTCTGTGCAGTGGAGCTGGCGTCTGCGGTATAGACAGGACCGGCTCTCTGTGCAGTGGAGCTGGCAGCTGCAGTATAGACAGGACCGGCTCTCTGTGCAGTGGAGCTGGCAGCTGCAGTATAGACAGGACCGGCTCTCTGTGCAGTGGAGCTGGCAGCTGCAGTATAGACAGGACTGTCTCTCTGTGCAGTGGAGCTGGCAGCTGCGGTATAGACAGGACCGGCTCTCTGTGCAGTGGAGCTGGCGTCTGCGATATAGACAGTACCGGCTCTCTGTGAAGTGGAGCTGGCGTCTGCAGTATAGACAGGACCGGCTCTCTGTGCAGTGGAGCTGGCAGCTGCAGTATAGACAGGACCGGCTCTCTGTGCAGTGGAGCCAGCAGCTGCAGTATAGACAGGACTGGCTCTCTGTGCAGTGGAGCTGGCGTCTGCAGTAGACAGGATCGGCTCTCTGTGCAGTGGAGCTGGCAGCTGCGGCATAGACAGGACCGGCTCTCTGTGCAGTGGAGCTGGCAGCTGCAGCATAGACAGGACCGGCTCTCTGTGCAGTGGAGCTGGCAGCTGCGGTATAGACAGGACCGGCTCTCTGTGCAGTGGAGCCGGCAGCTGCGGCATAGACAGGACCGGCTCTCTGTGCAGGGGAGCCGGGAGCTGCGGTATAGACAGGACCGGCTCTCTGTGCAGTGGAGCTGGCGTCTGCAGTATAGACAGGACCGGCTCTCTGTGCAGTGGAGCTGGCGTCTGCAGTATAGACAGGACCGGCTCTCTGTGCAGTGGAGCCGGGAGCTGCGGTATAGACAGGACCGGCTCTCTGTGCAGTGGAGCCGGCAGCTGCAGTATAGACAGGGCCGGCTCTCTGTGCAGTGGAGCCAGCAGCTGCAGTATAGACAGGACTGGCTCTCTGTGCAGTGGAGCTGGCGTCTGCAGTAGACAGGATCGGCTCTCTGTGCAGTGGAGCTGGCAGCTGCGGCATAGACAGGACCGGCTCTCTGTGCAGTGGAGCTGGCAGCTGCAGCATAGACAGGACCGGCTCTCTGTGCAGTGGAGCTGGCAGCTGCGGTATAGACAGGACCGGCTCTCTGTGCAGTGGAGCCGGCAGCTGCGGCATAGACAGGACCGGCTCTCTGTGCAGTGGAGCCGGCAGCTGCGGCATAGACAGGACCGACTCTCTGTGCAGTGGAGCCGGCAGCTGCAGTATAGACAGGACCGGCTCTCTGTGCAGTGGAGCTGGCAGCTGCGGTATAGACAGGACCGGCTCTCTGTGCAGTGGAGCCGGCAGCTGCGGTATAGACAGGACCGGCTCTCTGTGCAGTGGAGCTGGCAGCAGCGGTATAGACAGGACCGGCTCTCTGTGCAGTGGAGCTGGCAGCTGCGGTATAGACAGGACCGGCTCTCTGTGCAGTGGAGCTGGCAGCTGCGGTATAGACAGGACCGGCTCTCTGTGCAGTGGAGCTGGCAGCTGCGGCATAGACAGGACCGGCTCTCTGTGCAGTGGAGCTGGCGTCTGCGGATATAGACAGTACCGGCTCTCTGTGAAGTGGAGCTGGCGTCTGCGATATAGACAGTACCGGCTCTCTGTGCAGTGGAGCTGGCAGCTGCAGTATAGACAGGACCGGCTCTCTGTGCGGTGGAGCTGGCGTCTGCGGTATAGACAGGACCGGCTCTCTGTGCATTTGAGCTGGCGTCTGCGGTATAGACAGGACCTGCTCTCTGTGCAGTGGAGCCGGCGTCTGCGGCATAGACAGGACCGGCTCTCTGTGCAGTGGAGCCGGCGTCTGCGGCATAGACAGGACCGTCTCTCTGTGCAGTGGAGCCGGCGTCTGCGGCATAGACAGGACCGGCTCTCTGTGCAGTGGAGCTGGCAGCTGCGGTATAGACAGGACCGGTCTCTGTGCAGTGGAGCTGGCAGCTGCGGTATAGACAGGACCGGCTCTCTGTGCAGTGGAGCTGGCGTCTGCGATATAGACAGGGCCGGCTCTCTGTGCAGTGAGGCTGGCGTCTGCGATATAGACAGGGCCGGCTCTCTGTGCAGTGGAGCTGGCAGCTGCGGTATAGACAGGGCCAGCTCTCTGTGCAGTGGAGCTGGCAGCTGCGGTATAGACAGGACCGGCTCTCTGTGCAGTGGAGCCGGCAGCTGCGGTATAGACAGGACCGGCTCTCTGTGCAGTGGAGCCGGCAGCTGCGGTATAGACAGGGCCAGCTCTCTGTGCAGTGGAGCTGGCAGCTGCGGCATAGACAGGATCGGCTCTCTGTGCAGTGGAGCTGGCAGCTGCGGCATAGACAGGATCGGCTCTATGTGCAGTGGAGTCGGTCCTGTCTTTGCACAGAGAGTCGGTGCTGCAGTCCTCGGCTCAACTGACAGCGCGGCCAAAGAGGACTAAGTGCGAGCACACACTATATTGCTTTACATTCAGCGGTCCCCTCTTGGGTCTAATCTATTTCACACAGCTGTGAATTCGGCACACTGTGTCAGTGGAGGAGGGGACCATTGTGTGCAATGGCGGTGGGTGGTCATATTTGGGGTGGGCCTGCAGCAGTCTGGGGGTGGCTGGCCATACTGAGACTGGGGGGGGGCATGTTTGGAGAAGTCTGGGCGTAAACAACCAGTTCTGCGTTTACATGCAGGCTCCAACACAAACACCCCCCAAGGTTGTTCTCTGGCAGCCACAAATAGGTGAGATCTGGGTGACAGTGCAAAACGTTGACAGGATGTATATTACAAACAATCAACATTTTGCCGCCTGGATACAAATAGAAATTCTACAAAAACCCCGGACAACCCCTTTAAGTCACGCTATTGGCTTCAATGGCAAGTTACGATGGGGAAAACTTCTAATATAGTCATTATAAATGGAAAAATGTTGCCCAAAATGTACACAGCAATATATATGATAACATACATTTTATGTATGACCGCAGTGTGCACCACTTGGCATGTGCCAACTTACTCTTTTCGTCTACTCAATAAGAGAACGTTGTCTAAAACATGTTAAAATACAGAATATAAGAAACACAAGACGCAAAATATTAGATCTTAAGGGAATAGTATCGACACGATTATCACCAAGAAAGCGGTGTCTGGATACTCGGGGTTCAATGAAATGTAGCAAGCCACTGAATTAAGTGGCCAACCATGTAGCATGGACGGTGTAGGTCCAGTGCACTACTACGGTAGTGATTGGCTTTCCAGTATTAAGGTGCCATATTTCGGCCTTCTGTAAAATATAGCAGACCTCCCTAATGCACAGATGATGGCCGTGATACATCAGAACAGGGCCGCTCTGTGACCTCTACAAGTCTTAATCAGCCTGTAGGACAAGAGTTACCTTACATCATGTAACTCATCCACCAGATTAGGAAATACAGATGTGGGACTTGGGGAATCCCTGCACATTATTACCAAAAAGCCTGGATTCCAAAGAAATGATTGAAATGCTTTCTAATTGTGTATGTAGTATCTAATAGGTGATAGGGATTCTATTGACAACTATTTCAGGGCTCATGCATTCAATCAATGGAAGGGCCACAGTTTTGGGGGATGAACGGGCCACAGTTGTGCACCATGGGGTTAAATGGAACCTGACTGTAGATTTACACTGAGCAGCATGAATCAGACTCGATGTGTCTTCGAGGACAAGTCCAAGCGCGGTACCTGACATCTTTTCTCTGCCGTGTTTCAGTTGACTGACAGATCTCTCTGTATAGACACACAGACACCTGCCTGTTTAGAGGATCAGAGTGTGGAGAAGACATCAGGAACCGGCATAGGACTGGTCATAGGCATAGTCCCTAGTCAGTAAGTTTACTTTGCAACACTGCAAAAACATATAATGCTGCAGTAATGCAGCCAGACTCTAATTCATATCGCTTGTAGATCAGACAGCAGGAATCTGAGGACAGGTTCCCCTTAATAAATGTCCAGCAGTTGTACGGTGCTGTATTCAGGCCACGCACACGAGTCCTTACATCTTATTAACCTCTTAGCGACAGCAAATAGTTTTTTCAGTGGTGCAGGAAACGGATTACTACTTGTGAGATAAGAAGCGACACAGGAAACTCATGGGGATGACACAAGCCTCATACACCGCCGGTATCACTGATTCTATCTATATTACAGGGATTATATACACTCACCCCAACCTGTCTACCATAACCAAATGTGGTGTTGTATGACGGGCAACCGCTAGAAGACACAAGGATTTCTCCATAGTAACAATTCACTTAAAGAAGTTATCAGAAAATTACCTATTACATAAATCAGATGACGTTTTTTTAATATCACAAATAAAGAAGAGATTATGCAATGTTCATATTCACACCATTTTTGATCATATATTATCTTTTAAGGAACAGTTGTCAGCAAGCTCATTATCATCAGAGGCAGGATACCAATGACTGATAACACAGGATCCACCATTCACAATAGGTGATATCACAGCTCACCTCTTCCTGTACAATGACTGATAACACCTCTATATACAGTAGATAACACAGGATCCACCATTCACAATGGGTGATACCACAGCTCACCTCCTCTTCCTGTACAATGACTGATGACACCTCTATATACAGTAGATACCACAGGATCCACCATTCACAAAAGGTTATATCACAGCTCACCTCCTCCTGTACAATGACTGATAACACCTCTATATACAGTAGATAACACAGGATCCACCATTCACAATAGATGATATCACAGCTCACCTCCTCCTGTACAATGACTGATAACACCTCTATATACAGTAAATAGCACAGGATCCACCATTCACAATAGGTGATATCACAGCTCACCTCCTCCTCCTGTACAATGACTGATAACACCTCTATATACAGTAGATAACACAGGATCCACCATTCACAATAGGTGATATCACAGCTCACCTCCTCCTCCTGTACAATGACTGATAACACCTCTATATACAGTAAATAACACAGGATCCACCATTCACAATAGGTGGTATCACAGCTCACCTCCTCCTGTACAATGACTGATAACACCTCTATATACAGTAGATAACACAGGATCCACCATTCACAATAGGTGATATCACAGCTCACCTCCTCCTGTACAATGACTGATAACACCTCTATATACAGTAGATAACACAGGATCCACCATTCACAATAGGTGATGTCACAGCTCACCCCCTCCTCCTGTACAATGACTGATAACACCTCTATATACAGTAGATAACACAGGATCCACCATTCACAATAGGTGATATCACAGCTCACCTCCTCCTGTACAATGACTGATAACACCTCTATATACAGTAGATAACACAGGATCCACCATTCAGGGTTTGCTACAATGTGTCAGTGCAGGTAGAATAGTTCAGTGTGGAGCCCAGGCTGTGGTGCTTCTACAGGACTGTCTAGTCTGGATGCAACTGTAGCAAATCTTCAGCTTCAGTAACCCACTAGAGCAGTAATCTTGCACATGTCACTCAGCAGCTGTTACAAGCACTACATCCTCCAGCAGGGACATGCTGGGAGTTATAGTTCTACTATAAAGGTAAAACATTATTGTAGTTGCAGATCAAACTGTTTCCATTCACTGACAGCAATCAAAGATCTTACAAATGGATAAAACAAAAGTGTATGACAAAGTTGCAGAACTTTGCATTGTACAATAGTTAAACTTTATTTATAGCTAACACGGTTACATCACATAGAAATAGCATCACGTTTCCAGAGGGCATGAAGCCATCACAGACCTGCAGCCCTAGGACGAGTCACACCTACCTGCCGCCACCTCCTCCGCCTTACTGTCCTGCTGACCGGACACGAACTCCTCCAGCAGCCCCAACAGCGAGTCCTGCGCCCCGGCCATCACCCTGCAGCCACAAACCAGGGCAAGAGGCGGCTGCACCACTGCGCCTGCGCGGACAACACGCATCACGTGACAGAACACGCCGCGACCTGCTGTCACTAGAGGACCAATGTGTACGTCACTGTTCTGTCTCTACTCCGGAAATGCCGGCCCTCCATGACTATGGATCTAAGATAAACTACAGAAAAATGGCCGCTCGTGTGTAGTCTATAAGGCGGAAGTGCGGACCATTTGTAATAAGTGATTCAAAAGTGTAAACTTTATTGATTGTACTTTTTAAACACTCTAATGTAATGACCAATGTTTGTGGCTAACTTTTTATTTGACTATTTATGAGGTCAATTCATTCATTTAATTGATTTTTTATTGTAATGTATTATTTAGAATGCAGCTCTATAGCAGGTTTATGTATAATCTCTTTTCACATGTGAAGTGCCATTGAATAAATGACGCTATAATAATAAAAAATCAATCTCATACACAGGGGCGAGCTGGCCCAGGGCGCAGGATGGCAGATGGCCCCCAGGCCAGTGGTCAAGCAGCAGTTTTGCGGTCGCCCGGCCATCTGTCATATTGCTCTGGGAGGCCGCTCACTGCTCATGGGCCACTGCTATTGTGCTTTCCCTCAGGCCAAAATTTGCCAGCCAGCCCCTGCTTCATACATTAGGAGGTGCCACCGGGTTGGAAGCGCCAAAGGGAGTGTAGTAGATTGTGCCCTAATATCAATGGGTCTCCAAGAGCAAGAGGCAACCCGCTAACATTGCCTGTCTGCCCGCCCATCTCTATTCTACTTACAGGTGTGAGCTAGTCTTCACGACTGCCAGCAAAAACCCTCCTTGTCATCACGTGATGTAACTGCTACAAAGAAAGCTCGATCCCCGACCCCTGGTCGATAACACTAAGGCCACGTTCACACGTCCAGTATTTGGTCAGTTTTTTACCTCAGTAAAACCAGGAGTGGGACAATCAGAGGAAAATTATAATAGAAACACGTCACCATTTCTGTATTTATCATCCACTCCTGGTTTTGGCTACAAAAACTGAGGTAAAAAACTCACCAAATACTCAATGTGTACACGTGGCTTAGGCTGCTTTCACATCAGCGTTTTACGCTAATCGCGGCAGTTGTGGTGAAAAAAACGCAACTGCCGCAATTACCGCATTGGGCCCCTTTCACATCAGCGTTTTTGGCCGATCGCGGCAGATGCAGTGAAAAAAACGCATCTGCCGCGATTATCGCATAACCGCTGCACTTGCGGCACAGTTGTGGCAAGCCCCATGCAATGTCTATGGGGCTTGTGGTAATTGTGCGGAAGGTGCGGCAAGTGCGGTTTTGGCACTTGCGTCAGGTGCGGCCGCGAAAAAAAACGCAGTCAGCCGCGGTTTATTTGCGGCCGCACCTGCCGCAAGTGCCGATACCGCACTTGCTGCACCTGCCGCAAGCCCGCATAGACATTGTATGGGGCTTGCCGCAACTGTGCCACAAGTGCAGCGGTTATGCGGTAATCGCGGCAAATGCGTTTTTTTCACCGCATCTGCAGCGCTCGGCAAAAACCGCTGATGTGAAAGCACCCTAATGGCCGCACTTGCGGTTCACTTGCGGCAAGCCCCATCCAATGTCTATGGGGCTTGTGGCAAGTGCGGTATTGCCGCGATCTGGCACTTGTGACAGTGGCGGCCACAAAAAAACAATGTCTATGGGGCTTGCGGTAAGTGTGCGGCAAGTGCGGTACAGTTGCGGTTTCGGCACTTGCGGCAAATGCGGTCACGAAAAAACCGCGGTCAGCCACATTTTTTTCGCGGCAGCACTTGCCGCAAGTGCCGAAACCGCAACTATACCGCACTTGCCGCACACTTACCCCAAGCCCCATAGACATTGCATGGGTCTTGCCGCAGGTGAGCCGCAAGTGTGACGGTTAGGCGGCAGATGCGGCAATTGCGTTTTTTTCACCGCAACTGCCGCGATCAGCGTAAAACGCTGATGTGAAAGCAGCCTTAAGGAAGTAAAAAAACGCTATAAGAAATCCTCATATGAACAGCAAAGAGGAATTGACATTGAAATGAATAGCAAGAATATTCAAGTCGATTTTGTTAGTTTATTGAGGAGTATTTTGAATCCTCTCAAAAATCCTTAAAAAAAACTATGTGAACTTCGCATAAGGCTACGCACACTCACTAAGCTTTTCAAGGAGTTTTTGGACCAGAAAGTGAACAGAAACTCTCCAAATATCTTCCTGAACCTAGGTGACATGCACACCTTGAGTTTTGGTGACTTTTTTTTTTACATCAGTAGTGGGTGATAAATACAGAAGTGGTGATGTGTTTCTATTATACTTTTCCTCTGAATGCTCCACTCCTGGTTTTGACTACAAAAACGGAGGTAAAAAACTCGCCAAATACTCAACGTGTGAACTTTGCCTTAGGACCACGTCACACACACAGGTAATTGTGCAGAGATTGTTCGCAGATCTCTGGTTGAAGTGAAATCATGGACACATTGTTACATTTTGTGGCAGTGTACAAATGTAACAATGTGTCCATGATTTCACTGCAACCAGAGATCTGCGAACAATCTCTGCACAATTATCTGTGTGTGTGACGTGGCCCTTAAGGTACCGTCACACGCGGCAATTTTGCAAGCAATTTCACTGGCAATTTGCTGGTTGCAGTGAAATCATGGATACATGGTTCTGTTTTGTTGCCGTGTAGAAATGGAACCATGTATCCATGATTTCACTGCAACCAGCAAATTGCCAGTGAAATTGCTTGCAAAATTGCCGCGTGTGACAGTACCTTTAGTGTTATTAAGAAGGAGGTTGGGGATTGACCATTCGATGTAGCAATAACATCATGCGATGAAAATTTTGCACATTTGTAGCTATTGAAAGGAAGTGAGATTATGGAGGGTTGTTGTTGGTAGCAGCAAGGACTAGATTTCTGCACGTGGCCTTACAATTTAAATCCACACAGTTAGGCCTTTGCTGACTGAGGCTGGGGTCACAGTAGCATTTTTCACATGCGTTTTTGGAGACCTGCGTTTTCAAAAACGCATTTAAAAAACGCACCCATAGGCCCCCATGTTAAAAAACGCATGCCCTAATAGCCAAAAAGCATGTGTGACAGTCCCATGCGTTTTTGGAGCCTTTCCAAAAACGCATGCGTTTTTTAATATGGGGCCTTATGGGAAACGCATGCAAAAACGCATGTACAATTAGTGCCATTCAAAAACGCATGCGTTTCCCATAGGAGCCCATGTTAAAAAAACGCATGCGTTTCAGAAAACGCATGCGTTTTTTTAACATGGGCTCCTATGGGAAACGCATGTGTTTTTGAATGGCACTAAAAGGTACTAATTGTACATGCGTTTTTGCATGCGTTTCCCATAGGAACCCATGTTATAAAAACGCATGCGTTTTTCAAAACGCTCAAAAAAATACTACAAGGGCATTGTTCACACACAATTTGCGTTTTTTTTAGCACTCCTAAAACCACATGCGTTTTTTTAGGAGTGCTAAAAAATGTCTCTTGTGTGTCTGAAAGGAAATTTAGCCTTTTTGGACTTTCCTCAAAAACGCAGGCAAAAACGCAAGCGTTAACGCAGGGTGCATAAATGTGCCTTTTAAAAACGGATGCGTTTCCCATAGTGCCCCATGTTATAGAAACGCATGTGCGTTTTCCCAAAAACGCATGCGTTTTGTTAACATGGGCCCCTATGGGAAACGCATGCGTTAACGCAGGGCACATATAGGCACATGTTAAAAAAACGCATGCGTTTTTTGGAAACAACCCCTGCGTTTTTTTCCAGCACCCAAAAACGCTGCATGCAGTGTTTTTTGGACTGGAGGAAAAAAACGCAAATGGAGCTGAAAAACGCATGTACACTCAAATGTACCCTGCGTTAACGCACCTGCGTTTTTTTTAACAGCCCAAAAAACGCAGGGATGGGCAAAAAAACCCATGTGTGTGAACATGGCTAAGCACTATTTTTAGGTACAGATTCAAAAACGCAGCCAAAAACGCAGGGAGCCATCACACACCTTAAAAAACTCATGCTGACATGAAAAAAAGCATGAGTTTTGTTAAATCACTAAAAAAAAGCATGGCAACTGTGACCACAGCCTTATTGAGCAATGTTTCCGGCATTTATTTTAATCTGTGCCTGTCCAAAGAATGCCTCAAAAAACTCAGAGTAAGGGTATGTGCACATCAGTCGGTTCTGCATTTCTGCAGACCGACCGGGAACCGGAGGACACTGGCAGAAACTGAGTTTTCTGTGCTCAGCAGTGTCCCTTGTTTTTTGCTCGTTTTTTGCTCGTTTTCCGCCCGGTTTTACAGCGTTTTTCTCGGCGGTTTTCTCGGCGGTTTTGAAAACTGAGTTTTTTGTGCACTTGATCAGCTGAAACCGCTGGAAAAACGGTGGAAAGAAGTCACTTGCTCTATTTTTGGAAAACCGGTGGAAAAACTCAGTTTTGACTGAGAAAACTCAGTTTTGACTGAAAACGAGCAGAAGAAAACCGTTCTAGTGAAGACAGAGTTTTCTAAAATCCATTGACTAGCATGTTAATCCAACCGGAGGATAGTATTAACATAAATTAACATAAAACTGAGCGGAAAACGCCGACGGAAAACGACCAAAAGCAGCCCACAAAACGACTGATGTGCACATACCCTAAGCATACTTCTAGGGGGCTATGTGTTTAAAGTCAAATTCAGACATCCCTGAAGCACAGTCCTAGAATGTACCATGATGCACTGACTGACCTCAGGTCTCCTCTCCAAAGCTCAAGCTTTATAGGCAAATGTGAGGCCGCTGAGTTCAGGTAAAGGAATCCGTGGCCGATCTGGCTTGACCTTTTGGTTTGTACTCCGACCATGTTTCATGGATGTCTGAATTCAGCCTTTAAAAGTCAAATGTGACCATATTTTAAAGCGAACCTGTCACCCCCCCCGGGCATCAAAAGCTCTAATAGCCACCTTCTGCAGCACTAAGGCTGCATTCTGAGAAGGTGCCTATAGGCTTTTGATGCCCTTTCTAGTATGAAATATTAAGTTAGGTAAATGCTCACTCTTCAGAAGATCGAAGACCGGGAGGCGGGGTTTCACGCTCCTCCGGCCCGCCCCCTCTTGTCAATCATTGTGCGCGCCTGCTGCTGTCTCCCCTCAGTGTGGAAAATGAACGCGCGTCTCCGTTCTCCTGCACGGAGCCGCGCATGCGCTGTGCGCCCGATGTCGACTTCCTGGACACCGGGCGCACAGAGCATGCGCGGCTCCATACAGGAGAATGGAGACGCGCGTTCATTTTCCACACTGAGGGGAGACAGCAGCAGGCGCGCACAATGATTGACAAGAGGGGGCGGGCCGGAGGAGCGTGAAACCCCGCCTCCCGGTCTTCGATCTTCTGAAGAGTGAGCATTTACCTAACTTAATATTTCATACTAGAAAGGGCATCAAAAGCCTATAGGCACCTTCTCAGAATGCAGCCTTAGTGCTGCAGAAGGTGGCTATTAGAGCTTTTGATGCCCGGGGGGGGTGACAGGTTCGCTTTAAAGCCTCCCCAAACTCTGGAAACATTTCTTTTGCAAAGAATCACCAATTTTAGGCGTAAAACAGGCAAATATTAGGCCTCATTTAGGCATCTGGCTTTAAAAAAGGAAAAAAAAAACATGAAAATCATAGCTTTTTTTTTTAGATGTACACTGCTGTTTTCTAGGGGATATTTGCACGCCACTGATTTAAATCTATTAACAGTTTTGGTTGCTGAATGCAAAATCCAGCCACTTTATCAGGAGAATAGCACTCTACCTTCTGGGATCCAGCTGGGGATTCCCAGATTTGAGAAACTGTTTCAATGTGCTGTGAAGTTGGAGGCATGTTCCACCTTTAATGATATTTGTGTCAGATCTCTGCTCCATCATGCAGCCTGAGTATGCATCTCTGCACCACCTGAGGGGACATGGTAATGTATAAGAGGCACAGTAGGGGCTTTGTAATGTTTAAGGGACAAAGGGACACTATGTAACATCATAATATATGAGAGGCACTGTGAGAACATCATAAAATATGAGGTGCACGGGGGGGTGGGCATTAAAATATTTGAGGGGCAATGTGGAGACATAATATATGAGATGAATTTTAGGCACCGCAGAGAGAGGAACAGTGGTAGTCCATCGAGGGTTTCCCGACGACAGCACAGGTGGTCAGAGAGCAGAGGAGGTAAGCCAAGTTTCCCATGGTGCAGGGGCTTCACACACATGGGGAAAGAGACAAGGAGGCCTCATACCCACTCACTGTGGAGACCCAGAAGTGAATCCTGAACACCCGGCAGTGCCCTGGACGTTTACTTGCAACTACACCAGTAAAAGGTAAAGAACAACCAGCGGTGTGTGTGTCGGTTCCTTACCCGTGCCCCTGCCATCCACAGAGACTGCCCCGTTATCCAACAGCCCGGCCAAATCCCTGCTTCATCCCTCATCATCATCACCAAAATCCCCAGGGACCCAGCTCCGCCTGTGGGGAGCTTCATCACCTAGCTGCGCGTCCATCATCCCTGGAGGCCCCACACAGCGCTGGTGCAGTCACCAGGTACCACAGGTGGCGTCACGATAAACTTATAAACATTTATTCCTATTTCAACTACCCCAGTGACATTCCTACCGCAACGAAGGGCCCAGATACCCGAGTCCCCATACCCTGGGCTAGCCACTACCACTAAACAGAATTACTTCATTACCCTCATATCCTCTTTGTCCCACAACCCCAGGCAGTTATTCAACATATTTAACTCCCCCCACTGCCCCCTCCTACTTCTCGTATCTTTGCAGAAGACTTTGCAACATACTTCACCAACAAGATTGATCAGACCAGACAAGTCTTTGCTACCCAACCACCACAACCCCTATGTATACCAGATCACTCCCCTCTTCCACTAACCCTCCTTCCCTCCATCACTGAAGGAGAACTTGCACACCTCCTCTCCAGATCGCACCTCACCAACTGTGCACTGGACCCCATCACTTCCTCCCTAACCTCACCACAACACTTATCCCAGCCCTAACCCACCTCTTCAACCTATCACTAACTTCTGCTTTCAAACATGCAACAATTACACCCATCTTAAAGGATCCATCCCTCGACCCTACTTCTACATCCAGCTACCGGCCCATATCTCTGCTCCTGTTCACTTCCAAACTTCTCGAAAAGCATGTCCACACTGTCCTCACAACCCACCTCTCATCCAACTCTCTCTGTGACGACCTTTAATCCTGCTTCCACCGCCACCACTCCGCTAAAATTGCCCTGACCAAAATTACTAACGACTTACTCACGGCCAAAGCTAACAGACAGTTCTCTCTCCTCCTCCTTCTAGACCTGTCCTCTGCATTCAACACAGTCAACCACTGCCTCCTATTACAGATCCTCTCTTCCATTGGTATCATTGACCTTGCGCTCTACTGGATCTCCTCCTACCTTTCCAACCGCACAATAAGCGTCTCCCACTCCCACACAATCCCCTCTCTGTTTGGGTCCCCCAAGGCTCTGTCCTGGGGCCCCTCCTTTTTCAACCTATACCCTTGGTCTGGGACAACTCATACAGTCCCATGGCTTCCAGTATCACCTGTAGACTGATGACACTCAGATCTACCTCTCTGTCCCAGATGTCACCTCTCTCCTGTCCAGAATCCAGGAGTGTCTATCAGCCATATCCTCCTCCTTCTCCTCTCGCATCCTAAAACTCAATGTAGACAAAATTGAACTCATCATCTTTTCTTCATCTCGCACACTTTCCTTACCAGATCTATCTATCACAATAAATGACATCACACATTGCCGTGTACCTGAAGTCGGTTGCCTTGGAGTAACCCTTGACTTCGCCCTGTCCTTCAGACCACACATTCAAGGTCTCGCCACCTCCTGCCACCTCCAACTCAAAAATATTACCAGAATCTGTCCCTTCCTCAACCCTCAATCTACTGAACTACTAGTGCATGCCCTCATCATCTACCTTCTCGACTACTGCAACCTCCTCCTCTGTGGCCTCCCTGCTAACACTCTTGCACCTCTCCAATGTGTCTTCAACTATGCTACCCATCTAATCCACCTCTCTCCTCGCTATTCCTCTACTTCTCCCCTCTGGAAATCCCTCCACTGGCTCCCAATTCACCAACGAAAACAATTTAGACTACCAGCATTGACTTACACAAGCCGTCCACAATCTGTCCCCCCTATATATCTCTGAACTAATCTCCCGCTATCATCCAACTAATAATCTTTGATCCTCCCAAGACCTTCTCCTTTCCTCCACACTTGTACGTTCCTCATCTAACCGCCTGCAAGACTTCGCCCAAGCATCCCCCATCCTCTGGAATTCTGCACCTCAAAACATCCGACTGTCCCCTACACTCAGAACCTTCAAGTGGAACCTGAAACCATCTCTTCAGAACAGCCTACAACCTGCAATAAAATCTGTGAACAAAAGAATGCGCAATAGGGTCTTATCTCAATGATACACTTTCGCTTATCGATGTGGAATTGCTCACCTTTGTCAGTTGTGAAACCCACAACTGGTAGAATAGCGTACAAGCAGCTGCTGCAGGGACCGCACTCCCAACGGTGACCGTGGTTGTAATACAGAATCCTGGACAAAGTGCCTCAGTGTCCGCGCTGCTGCTCCGAGACCAAAGACACACAGACACAGGGATGTCTGGATCAGCGATAGCCTTTATTTCCGACGCGTTTCGGAGCCTCCTCCCGAGCTCCTTCCTCAGTTGTTCCCTGAGGAAGGAGCTCGGGAGGAGGCTCCGAAACGCGTCGGAAATAAAGGCTATCGCTGATCCAGACATCCCTGTGTCTGTGTGTCTTTGGTCTCGGAGCAGCAGCGCGGACACTGAGGCACTTTGTCCAGGATTCTGTACAACCTGCAATGACCACAGTGCCACCTCACCACCACAGGACCTGGCGCTCCCCCAACACTGGATCTGGCACTCCACCACCATCGGACCCGGCGCTCCACCACCATTGGACCCTGCGCTCCACCACCACCCGAGCAGACCCAACCTACTGTCTCTCTCCCCACTGCCCTGTAGAATGTAAAGGCCCCGTTACACCTGGCGACATCGCCGCCAATTACATAGGCAACGTAGGGGTGTGGTCTATCGGCAGCGACATTGCCCCAACATCGCTTAATGTAAAGGGGCGATGTCGGCGCCTCTGACAATGATGTGAAACCAGGCGGCCGATCTGGGGCGATGTGTTCATAGGCTCCCATTGTCCTGCATCGCCGCTGGGGTTTTGAGACACCCCGGCGGCGATGCCGCCTCTCAGCTCGCCGGCCCATCGCCGGAGATGTCTCCCCGTGTAAACGGGGGGCGGCGACGCTGGCGGGGTGCCAAAAGCGTGCGCGCTTCTGCCCGTCGCTGACGACATCTCTGTCTCGGTGTCTGATGGTGTGACGGCACCCTAAGCCCGCAAGGGCAGAGTCCTCTCCCCTCTGTATCGGTCTGTCACTGTTAGTTTGTATTTTTAACTTGTTTGTATGTAACCCTTCTCATGTACAGCACCATGGAATCAATGGTGCTCTACAAATAAATAATAATAAATCAGGTTTTGTGTGCCAAAACCAGGAATGCCTCCAAAACCCAAAACAGGTGTCAATCTTTCAATGATACTTTTTCTCTGCAAGTTTCACTCCTGGTTTTGGCTCAAAAAACCTGATGAACCCTGATCAGGGAAAAAACTGCAGTGTGAAACCAGCCTAAAGGGCAAGACCAACGTGGACAACACCCTTAAGGCTCAGAGCCCCAGCAGTTAGCTGTAATATGCGGAAGGACCCAACTCTACCTTACAATATCCTTGCAGCGCTGCCACAGGACAAATGATGCATTACATGATCAATAGGCAGATTGTGCTCTCCATAGATGGGTGGATTAAAATAATCATTATTCTTATTTTATATTTTTGTCTGTGATGCAAAAGTTATAAATTAATTAGATGCTTGCTGCGTAGAATAAACGAAGATGATTAAAGAGGAAATCCACCACCCTAATGTCTATCAGCCTCAGAAAATCCCACTAACAAATTCAGCTCTGCTACATCGTTACCAGTTAACTGTACTGTAATGGAGATTCCGAGATCTCAGGCACAATTTCCATACACATTATCTTGTTTTGTACAGTAGAACATTTACTCTAAAGGTTGCCATGAATAATACATTTAGAAAGTAACCCGCTGAGCTACATTTGCACCATAAACTCATCCTGTATTTTATAGCTGTGATGGACAATTATAGAGAGCGGAAAGTGTAATGATGTAATGTCCCCCTGCTCCTCTAGCTGTCAGTCTCTACTTGTGACGGGTTCAAGTTCATTCACTTTGCAGAATATATCAGTGAATTCCATATAAAGTAAGTTCATCTCAAAACTTGTAATAAATCATTTTTACATATTTTGTAGTCTGGAGCGCCCCCTATATTAAAAAACGTCAGAAAGAAATCTCTTCATTTGTATTGTAAATTGTATTGTAAATTGCTATTTATTTGTTGTATTTTGAGCATTTTTAATTTCATCTTTGTTAAAAAAAAAACCTGGTAGGAATAAGAGAAAGCGGCTCCTCATGGAATCCTCTCCGAACTATACAAGTCTAGCTTCACATTTCAGGACGGTTACGTTGCGTCCCATGCGCATGCGCAGCCGCAGGTGAAAACGCATGCGAACGCGTGTAAACGTTGCGTTTTACATACGCATGCGCATAGCTTTGCGCACGCAAGTCCGCAACGTTCACATGCGTTTGTTTGCGTTTTGAGCTTTGCGCATGCGTTTTCCATCTGCATGCGTTCGCTAAACTTAGCCCAATTTTCAGTGACCCTGCCTACAGACACGCCCATGGGCTTTTTGAGCATGCGCACTAAGGTGTCCGCATGCGTTTCATCTGCAGCTGTGCGCAAAACCATGCGCATGCGTACAGTCTCATAAGGGGCTAATGTTAATTGTATCCGCAGCGTGCGCATGCGGACACTTGCATTTTTTTGGACGCGCCGAAAAATGCTACAAGCCGCGTTCCCTGGCGGCATAAAATCTTCTTCTCCGTCCGCATGCGTACAGTTACGCAGCTGAACGCGAACGAACGTGGCTATGTGCGGATGACTGCGCATCCCATGTTAAAGATAGGTGCGCAATCCGCATGCGGATTTCGGGACACAGAGCCGCACCGTCCGCGGCACAAACGTCCTGAAATGTGAAGGCACCCTAAGGAACAAAAGAAAAGAAGTGTGATACAATAAGAGATCACCTCAAATAATGAATCATTTTTATTGAAGAAAATACAAAAACCCATTGTTTAAAAACAAAAACTTGAAAGTAAGTAATCCAAAAGTTAAATAGTGACAAGACCTGCCCATAGTAAAGCTAATGCACCAATATATTAGATGATGAATAACATGGGTGCATCCACATCAAATACAATAAGTGAAAAATATCACAAAACAATACACAAGCAACAAAAAATACACGCAGATGTGGCGCCACTGCATCCAGGCTGTCACAAATGGTACTACATGTATTCCTATGTGTGATATCATGCCTAGAGGTAAGAGGAGGACACTTTGCTGAGACCCTCAATTACACCCAACACATCTGAACTTCAGGCCAGGGAAGTGCTGAGCAGAAGAGACCCACCTTTAGGGCAGTCCCCACTTTCTGGCTGGAGGGAGGAGTTAGGGTAGGGGTGGGTGGCAAGAAGAAGGGTTCTAGTTGAGTCTAAGCAGCTTGAGACACAGCATTGAGTGAAGTGCTAGGCCGAGGGCCTGGAGAGACGAATCTGCTGCCAGTTGTTGAAGCTGGGCAGAAGAGCTAGCTGCAGGGGCTGCCAGACCCAACTCGAACAGGGATACTTCAGGACTGATCGCGAAGTTGGAGGTCACTGGGTTTTAAGTACAGTGACTCCTTTGTGGACCTTCCTGAGGCTCAACGGGCTGTATAGGATTAGAGGACAAAAGACTATCGTTCACAGGATGCGCAGCTACCTGCCTGGCAGGAAATGGCAACCATGGACACTTAGGAGAGGAAAGGGGTAGCAACTGTCAGAACGGGAGAAGGCAGCTGGAAGGCCATGTACCCTTTGTCTCAGCAAGATGGATTCCAATTATCCTGGGCTGGCTAGGCTGCACTCCTGGTGAGCATCATACCCTGACTGGGTTGAAATCCTCAACTACAAGTAAAAGGGTAAGAATTGCAAAGACTGTGTTGCCTGATCCTTTCTGCGTTTTCCTGTATCACTACCCTCCTTCTCCTCTGCACCATCTCATCCATCTCTACACCTTCCAAGGATCCCTGCTCTGATTTACCACCTGGCTGCCAATCTTATTCCTTGGAAGTCCCCACAGCAGCCCGGCCAGCTATTGTCAGAGATCCAGTTGGTGTCACAAACTATTATTCCCCTGTAAATACCTCTTCAACATGTCTGGACAGAGCCATGACCTCTGGGGACCGCCACTGTAATCCTAGACTGTCTGCCCTGGAATGGTTGGGTACCCCGGACCTTACGGCCCACGACACAGACAACATCATGGAATGTGAAATGAGCACAAGGGGAAGGAAGGGGAAAAAATAAACTCAAGAATGTGCAAACCAGCAGGATAAGATACAATGTTTGTTTTTTTTTTCTTTTTTCCCCTGAGGAAGCATCAGTTCTGGAGGCGAAACACATGGGGTCCTTCCCCTATTTCAGGTCTTCGCGTCACTTCAAATCCTGACATTTAAATCCACGTGACAATACTTCAGTATTACTTAATCTTATGCATGCAAGTTTATATATTATGGGATTTAATTTTATCCCCATCCTTATTACAGACAGGACTAGTTAGTTTTTAACATTTGTTTATTTACCGTTGGATTTTTAATTGTGTTTAAACAATGTGTTTTTGCAGTTTTTTAATAAAAAATATTCAATTACTTGAGGTTATCCTTTATTGTAGCCCTCCTTTCCTTTGTTCCTCATGTTATATTTTTGGTTGGGCTTGTGAGGTGCTGGGGGCAGGGGCCATGTTGTTGAGGGCAAGGAAGGCTGAGGCCGCAGCAAAGCCCCGGCCGTGGCTGATCCTACCCCAGCCAGCTCCTCAGTACAATGAGTCAGTTCTTTGGCACCCTCATCGAGGGACAAACTATTTACAGAGTCAATAAAAGTTTTAGGTCTAGTCTCCAAACTAGACACTGTCCAAATAGAACGCTGAAAGGAAAATGAGAATCTCTCTTAGGGTATGTGCCCACACGTAAGGTTTTGCTGCATTTTTGTGGGTCCAGGTTTTGCCTTGGTTTTTGCTAATCTAATCCTGCATTTTTAGTTTCCAGCAAAACCTATGTGATTCAGGGAAAAGCTGAGCACACACATTGGTTTTATTTCTCTGCAGAAAGTGTCAACCACCAGGTTTTGGTGCATTTTTGCTGCATATTTGCCATGAAAACTATAGAAAAAACACAGAAAAGAATTGGCATGCTCATTCTTTCAAAAACGCAGCAAAACCTGTGGTTTTTTCCACTTTCTGCAGAAAAAAAAACAGTGTGTATGTACAGCTAATCCCTGATCACATAGGTTTTGCTGGGAAGCAAAAATGCAGCAAAACCTGGGGTGTTGACACTTTCTGCAGAGAAATGAAACCAATGTGTGTGCTCAGATTTCCATGAATCACATAGGTTTTGCTGGAAACCAAAAAGAAGGTTTAGATTAGCATAAAACCAAGGCAAAATCTGACCCCAAAAACGCTGTAAAACCTTACGTGTGGGCACATATCCTTTAACCTTTTCCAAGGCTATGTGCCCACACAGTGTTTTTAGCTGAGTTTTTGTACTGGAAACTGAGCAGAACATTCAAGTTTTTGATGAGCTTTGAGTTTTTGATATGGAGTGTTTCTACTCAATTTTTGTTCCAAAAACCCTAAAAAAATCCTCTATGTGCACAAAGCCCAAGAAGAATCATTTCCTGATGTGTTATATGTCGAGCCCCAGCCCTGGGGTACTCGGGTATCAGGCTCACAGGGTTCACAAGGATGTCACAGGTGGCGGTGCCTGAGCCCATGGCCTGGTGACACTTCAATAGAGGGGTTATGTACAGGGGATAAGAGTTTGTCACGTGACGCCACCTATAGTACCTGGTGATGGATCACCAGCGCTGCCACAGTCCTCCGAGGGCGATGGTTATTGCGGCAAGAATGGCAAAGCTCCCTACAGGTGGAGCTGGTCTTCTGGGGCATCGTTGCTGAAAGCACAGAGGTTGATGATCAATGGCACAAAGACACGGAGGCAAAGTCACTTCTCCGGGTACTTTACTGTTAACAGTCATCAGCATACAAGTCCACAGTTCAGAAGGTTGTTAAATAGGTAGCTCTATGGGTGGCTGCAAGTGGATGCCAGGGTGGTATGGTGGTACCCGTGGTGTGCCTTAGTTGACGAACCCGTGTCCTTTCGTCCCTGCCTAGGATGAGTCTATACCAATTATTCCTTGAGGTAGTCTTGGGGCTCCCCTCCCTCGTGGTGAAGAAGCAGGCAGACCGCTCCGTTTGGCAGGGTGCTACAGCCGGTGAACAGACCGCAGCAGCCGGTTGACGACTTCAGAGGTGGACTCTGGCCGTTTTCTTGGGTCCGGCGTTCCTGTGGTGGACTGGGGAATTCCCTGGAGTATGTTTGCTCCACGCTGGGGTTCCTCCTTTCTCTCTCAGGCCCAGACTCACACGTCAGGCACCCTCTCTCAGGATCCCCCCAGGATCCCCTTTCATCCTCCCTCAGGATCAGCCTGGAGCTGTCCTGTTAGACCTTCCGCCTTGCTCCACACTCCTCATCGACTCCTCTCCAACTCCCTTCTCCTCACTCTCCCAAGAGGTTCTAGATCCCTCCCGGGTAACCTCCCACCACTAGTCTAGTGTGGGAGTGCAGAAATGGGTCCCACCCACCAGCCTAGCATCCACTTGCAGTTGGGGAAAATTACACCACTTTTACGAGTGCAATACCTCACTGTGACGCCTAACCATGTTGGGTGCCACATACCCCCCTGATGAAACATACTCGTCCTCGAGTATAGGCACCTGTTAACCGGGAGTGAAAAGCATTTTTATATTCAGTAGCAATATCAAGGGTAAACTATATACATTTAAGTATACTTCAATTTCTTCCTATTGCTAGGAGGCACATTTTCTTATAACGTTTCACACACTTTGCAGTAATTATTATAGACCCCACGGTCCTCGGGTCACCCACTGGCCAAGATGTTACTCTCCGGTTTTATTACTCTGCACATAATATACTTTTGAGCCAACATTGGCCCATCGGGGACCGGTACTAACAGTAACATATTGTCCAGCATTGACAATGGCACAAAGACACGGAGGCAAAGTCACTCTCCGGGGTACTTTACTGTAAACAGTCATCAGCATACAAGTCCACAGTTCAGCAAGAGTTGTTAAAGAAATAGGTAGCTCTACGGGTGGCTGCAAGTGGATGTCAGGTGGTATGGTGGTACCCGTGGTATACCTTAGTTGACGAACCCGTGTCCTTTCTTCCCCAACTAGGATGAGTCTATACCCAATTACTCCTTGAAGGTAGTCTTGGGGCTCGCCTCCCTCGAAGTGAAGAAGCAGGCAGACCGCTCCCTCTGGCAGGGTGCCACAGCCGGTAAACAGACCGCAGCAGCCGGTTGACGACTTCAGAGGTGAACTATGGCCGCTTCCTTGGGTCCAGCATTCCCGTGGTGGACTGGGGAATTCCCTGGAGTATGGTCGCTCCACGCTGGGGTTCTCCCTTTCTCTCTCGGGCCCAGACTCCCGCGTCAGGCACCCTCTCTCAGGATCCCCTTTCATCTTCCCTCAGGATCAGATGGAGCTGTCCTGTTAGACCTTCCGCCTCGCTCCACACTCCTCCTCGACCAGCGGTGTAACTAGGTTTCATGGCGCCCGGGGCAAAGATCTGTTTGGTGCCCCCCAGAGTAGGTGAGGAGCGGGTGGGGGGGTGCTGTCAGCTTTCAGCCCAGCCACCCCTGCAGCCTTGGTTGAGGAGCGCGGGGGTTGGGGTGCTGTCAGATTTCAGCCCCGCCGTCCCTGCAGCCTTGGTTGAGGTGCGGGCGGTGGGGGGTGCCCCCTCTGAGTTGCACCCGGGGCAAGGGATCCGGCTGCACCCCCCTAGATATGCCCCTGTCCTCGACTCCTCTCCAACTCCCTTCTCCTCACTCTCCCAAGAGGTGCTAGATCCCTTCCAGGGTAACCTCCCACCACTAGTCCAGTGTGGGAGGGCAGAAATGGGTCCCACCCACCAGCCCAGCATTCACTTGCAGTTGGGGAAAATTACACCACTTTTACGAGTGCAATACCCCACTGTGACACCTAACCATGTTGGGGCGCCACATATACACTAGAAAATTCTTTGTTTTGACCACCCTAAAATACATCTTTGTGCTCATAACTTTGGAGTTTGGGAACTCTGAAGTTTTTTGCTACGTTTTTTTGGAAAGCCCAAGTTTTCTATAAAGAGTGTTGGCAGATTTTCCATTCACTTTCTGCTCCAACACCTCTGCAAACTCAGTGTTAACACACCTTTGCAGTATGTACACAGTTTCTTTGAGCAGGGTTTGGAGCAGAAAGCTGCTATGTGCGCAAAGTGTCTACTTTTCTGAGTCTTTGGAGTGAAAACTGAGCAGAAGCTCCAGGTTTTTGACTTTTTTTGCATTTTTCAGGAGGATTTGGAGAGTTACCCCTCTGTTTGTGCAACAGTCGGAAGGGCCTGGGGTACCAATGGGGATGAGTCAGGGGGATGTCACGGTGGCCCTGACCGTGCATGAAAAGGGGCTATATGTACCAGGGATTAAAGTCTCTCATGACGCCACTTGTGGTGTCTGGTCGGGAATGAACAGCGTTGCTGTTTAGACTGCAGGGTGATAGATGTTGTGGCAGCTTAAATGAAACACTCCCCACAGATGGAGCGGGCCCCCAGGGTTTTGTATTAGAGTGGTTGTGGCTGATGGTGGTGGTATTTGTGGTACAGAGAGGCGCAGAAAAAACGGACAGACACAGAGGATGCAGTTCTTACCAGGTTCGTTTACTGTGGTTCTCTGCAAAACAGACCCAGCCTGGTACTGTGCTCTTCCAGCTTGCAGCTTGGCCAGCTCTCAGATGATCCAGGAACACTCTGCTGTGACACCCTTTATAAGCCTTCCTTTGCTGCTCTGTCTGCGTTGATCTCTCCCTCTTCTGTCCTGCGCCTTCGTTCTACTTGTCCAAGGCAGGCAACTGTGGGCCCTGTCGAGCAACAGCTAGCAAGTTCTCTTGACCCTCTGTAGTCACTGTGCCTGGGAGTGTACAATGGGTTGGCTACTGCACTTGCAGTCCAGTAGCCTCC
The DNA here is from genome assembly GCA_033576535.1 of Allobates femoralis. Lineage (NCBI taxonomy): Eukaryota > Metazoa > Chordata > Amphibia > Anura > Aromobatidae > Allobates > Allobates femoralis. The sequence goes on from JARQOC010000006.1 coordinate 31,994,911, forward strand.
GGTTTCTTGGCTTGAACGTACAGTCTTACCCGAGATTGGGCCGGTCCTCTCATGCAGCTATTTCCCCTACCAACGACCTGGGTGGCGGTTGTATATTCGGGGTCCCTCTGGTCAGGGTTCCGTGGCGACCTACACACTGGTCCCACTCCGCCCCAGCTCTAGCCTCCACTAGAACTCCATCTTGCTGCTCCTTTATCCTCGCTCTCCTGCAGACTGACTGCTCACTAACTATGTTCTCACCCCCTTCTAGCCTACTCCTCCCTTCAGCCAGCAGATGGGGACTGCCCTCTAGAGGGGTCTCTTCCGCCCTGCACCTCCCGGCCTGGAGTTGGGAATGATGTTGGGTGTAGGATGCTGTGTTTCAGGTTCGTGTCCCAGTCTTACCTGAGAGCAGTGACACCACACCTGTGGATTAGGTGCAGTACCACTGTGGTGACCAAGATGGAGGGGGCGCCACATTTGTACTTCAAAAATTCCTAAAAACAACTCCATGTGCATGTAACCACAGTATGGAAACTGAACAGAAAGGCTACATTCACACACACACACCGCTTTTAATCCGCTTTTTTTGCATCCGTTTTTGAAGTGAAACGGGTCACTCAAATAGAATCCCAGCAAAGTCAATGGGTTTTCACTTTTTGCTATTCAGACAGGGAATTTGTGGTGTGATCCGTTTTTTCCCTTAAAAAGAGATCCGTCCAAGAAAAGGTCATGTTCGTTTCTGTGGCGTTTTTCTCATCCTCTCTTCCCATAGGAACCATCAAAAATGGATCAGAAACGTGTGATCTGTTTGTGGTGCATTTCTTTTGAAAAGTTGATCCAGTTTTGCAGCAGAATAAGAGAGAAAAATGCACCAGAAAAAAAACGGAGCAAAAACGGTGTGTGTGAATATAGCCAAACTCTCCAAGTCCTCCATTTTACAAATAGCCCTCTGCTGCCCCCTATCATTAGGACAATTGCACAATTGACCTCTGAATAATGGGCGAACCTGTTTTTCACCATTAGGTCGTGGAAGCATATATTCAACCGGTTTCAACACATGCAATATATATCTCAGTCACTCAGTCCACAATAATCAGAGAAAAACTACTAGCTACCACCACCAAGCAGATTGGACACTTGGTACAGGTTGGCTTCACTGATGCAGTATGTAAAGAAGAACAAAGCTGTTATATTTTATACATTTAATCTGAAAAGTAAGACGTTACAAAGGGGACAAAACAATACAGCATATACAATTACATAGAATAAAATGGATAAAATTGCTGAACGTGGGTCACAGAAATGACTCCGGGAAGGACTCCAATGACACGTAGTACAAACCTAAACCGTGCTGGACCTACCTGGCATTGAAAAAAGAAATATAACTTGGCAATTGCTTTTATTAACACACGTTGCATCCACATACCTCCCCCTGGTGACTCATAACAGGGCTCATCATGGGATGTGGCTTCAGTTTCCAGAAAAGTACGAGATCTCCGACTTTCAGGATATTTTTACCCCGGTGATCCAAGGCCGGGCGGAAGATATTGTGGTCACGTTTCTTATCATGATTTTACCTTACTTTAGATATGAAACATGGCATGGATAGCATCATCCATCTTCCCGATTGTAATTTGGGGCTAAAGTGCTGATCGCACAATTATATAAAAATATGCATGTTCTTCCTCACGTGATCACGATGCTGAAAATGTACCTCCCAAAAAACAAAAATCTTAACTGAAGCAAAAATTTGTATAGATACAAATTGGAAGCATGTTCACTCTAGCCACTAAACATAAGAAAAAACTAAGAAAAAACTGTATGAAAAAAATACCCTGCTACTAATAAGTAAAAAGCAAGTGCTAATAAATGAAAGACAGGAACGGTCCCGAAATGGGTACACCTTGACATGGTAGGATGGCTTCTTACCTTTTTGCAAAAATGTATCTACTAAGTACCCTGTGTTTTTATAGCACTTTCTTTTTACTTATTTATTGTTTTCATACAGTTTTTTCTTAGGCTTTGTTTAAGTGTACCTCCCATAAATATTAGATTGAGACAATCCCCAATAGTCATCACTGACCAATGGTTCTCAAGTTTCGAGTATCAAGTTCAACTCTTTGAACCGGGGTTGCTGGTTCCGGTGGAAGGGTACTTCACCTCTGAGTACACAAGACCAGGGGCGTAACTACAATAGGTGCAGGGGTTGCAATCGCACCTGGGCCCTGGAGCCTAGGGGGGCCCCAAAAGTCCCTTTGACCTATAGAAAAAGACCACGGCTATTAAAGATTTGCAATAATTAGGGGCCCCCGTTGGAGCCTTCGCATCGGGGTCCATGATCTTCAAGTTATGCCACTGCACAAGACCCAGGATTTACGTCTGCTTTCATCTGATGTATCAGACAAATTACCTGTCCACACTAGGAGGTCCAAGCAGATCAGGGGCCAGATGTAGTGTTATCTCTGTCTTTCTTTCTCCAGTTATAATTAATCCCATATGTTCAATATGTCCTCTCCAGAGACCTGAGAGATGTCTTATGAATTTTACAATTTCTCGATGACACTCCTCAAAATATTTGAAGGTTCTGCTCAATTTCTGATCTGAAAACTCTACAAAAAGTCATTGGTTACATATTCCTACAATTGCAGTCTTCAGGTTAGTGAATGGTTCAGGCACTGTAGGGCAGCAGAGCTCTATGAATAGTCTGAATATTTTTCATCCGCATAGTACAGATTATAGTGACTACATAATAATAATAACAATTCTCCGCCCTCGGCTCTAGGAGTAAGCAGCCGGCAGGTAGTGTATAATTAAAAGCCAATGATCCTGGATCTAAGGAGCTGATAAAAATAGACAAGGCACTCAGCTTAATGGTAACTGGATAGGCTTTGCTCGCAGATCAGCGCTTTACATGGCTGGACAGATCCCAGATTTATTCAGATAGTTCAGGAGCATCCCCTTTAGGCTAAGTTCACACAGAGTATAACAAATTAATTCAGAGGGAAAAAAAATGATTTTTCTACCTTATTTTCATATATCTGGACAACCATTGAAATTTATGGGAGCGTTTCATCCGATAAAATGGATGTGACTACAGCATGCTTTGATTTTTTTTCCACCCAGACTTTCCACTTTAGAAACTGCTTCTTCTTTGGGGACCTTTTGGGGCAATTTTTTGCTTCTTTATATATTTTTTATGAGTTTTTAAGCGTTGTTTTGTAGAGTTTTATTCCTGGAGCATTTTCTTTTTGGATCGGACAGTGCCTAGATGGACCATTTTCCATCGGGGGAGCTGCTCTAAAGAAGTGACATGCACCATGAGCAAAGTGGTTTTACATTACAAATAAATAAGAAGAGTCATCCAGGTGGTTTTTTAAGTGATTTTTCAAGCTTCTTTTGAAACAGACTCATTCTAAAAGCTTCTTCAAAAATTCTTTATGTGCGCAGACACTTAGTAAAGACAGATAGCATGATGAGACACTGGATGTTATACACCGAGGGGCAACAAGGAGAATGAAAATCTAAATACAATGGATACACTTGAGTAACGATACTTTGTTTCATATAATGTAGGTAAATGCATAAGACATCTCATAATTATCATTATGCATACTGAAGAAGGCTAACACCAACGTCCACATGACCCCCATACAACTGACGACCTCTTTTGGTTAAACAAGGAATTAAAGAGAAAAACCAATTAAAGAGATATAATTCTCATCTCCACTGAATTAGATCCTTTGCAGTGGCCAAGTAATTACAGCAAGGAAATGTGCTGGGAAACTGACACCAAGTCTGAGATTTGTATACGCATAGGCGGGCAATTACATTCCCAAAGCAGAATCCCAGACTTGGGCATTGGTGCTCAGTTATGAATATTGGGTTCTGTAGCAATTTGATATTTATGGAATATACATTTTCATTTTTCTGACCTTGAGGGAAAGAACATGCATAATTTTTCATAATGTGTAAGACATGCCATGAGCTCCAAATTGATATTGTAACTGATGACACTAGCCTGTCATGTTTTAGATCTATAAAAGATAGAATCTTGATAAGAAAATAATCACATATCCTCCCTATCGACCTCCAGGGAAAAGATTTCAAAAAAATTGGGGATCTCATAATATGCAGGCTCATTGGCCCTGGCGGTGTCATTAAGAAAAAAGAAATGGAAGGGGAAGGATTGTTTATGGGATTTGGTTTTGTGACGCCACCTGTGTGGGTTTCGGCAATGGGGATGGATAGCTGAGCTGCACTTCAGGGCCTCTGGGGCTGTTAGTATTGCAGCTGAAATGGTGTAGCTCTCCACAGATAGAGCTGTAGGCCTCAGGGCAGGGTTAGAGTCTATGTAGGGGCAATGGCACAGTAAAAACTCGAGGACACAGCAGGGTGCAGTCTTTGAAGTTTACTTTCAGGGCTCCAGGTGGTTCCAGCCTGCAACAGAGTGCTGTGTTCTCTGAGCCAGGGCTCCAAGCAACTCTTATTCAGGAACTTTGTACTTGGACCCCCTTCCTGATGTTCCTTTCTCAGCTGTCTCCCTGCACTGGATTCTCGCCCTCCTTCCCAGCCTCAGGTGTCTTGAGCCAGTAGCCTCGGGTCCTGCGGGCAACCCCATCCTGGTCCCCTGACCCTACACGGCCACCTTTTCAAAGAATGAGTGTGGACTTGGACCATGGCACTTGAAGTCACCTACGTCCCCAGTTCCCCAGTTAAGTCTTTCAGTTACTTCACTAGTCTGGGGCCGGTCCCCCCTTTCTGCAGCCCAGTCCCTCTAGCCGACCCCTGATTCATTGTCAGCTCTGATTCGGGTGCCACTGGTGGATCACTCATTTCCCATGCCCCTGGGACTCCTTCTATCTCTCTTGAGGCCTTCGCTGGCTCCTCTGTCCATTCTGTCCTCTCCCTCCATCTCGGACAAGCTCCTCCGGCTCCAGTCCCCAGGACGTTCCTCTCACACATCCATTCATCTTTGGGTTATCTCTCCAACATTCTCTTTCTGTCGTATTACGCCAGTCCTACTGTCTGCTCCCACTTTCAGGTGCTCCTGCTCCACTTCCTCCACCCACATCCCCTACATGTCTCCCCCTCCAGTCTGGGTTGGGGCCCTCCCTAAATAGGGTGTGCTCGAACCCCGACTGGAGTATGTAGTGTTGGATGCGGGTGTGTGGGTACCAGGTAGTGTCCCGTCCTTACCCCAAAGTGGATACCACACATTTAGCTGAGGTGCAGGACCTCTGTGGCGACTGAGGCTTCAGGGGCACCACAGGTGTTACCTGTAACGGTGTCTAATCTGCCTGATAAACTATTGAGGGTGGCAGCTAGTAATTTTCTTGGGTTATTGTGGAGCTGGGCAGTGACTGTACTGAGGTAGATATATTCCATGCTTCTGATTCAGTTGCATATATACAATTTGCTTACTGTGAAATCCCCAATAACTGGCCTAACAGTGCTGTTTGGGACAAATTGGTGACAACAGTGGGATATCTTGATGAATTCCCTGGCTGTCTCAGTCTGTCTCCTTGACAAACATCATACGATTATGGTTACATATAATTGCATTCTTTTCCAATGTTAATGACTCACTATATTTTTGATCACGGCCCAATTTTACAGATTAATTTTAACATTTAAAAGGCTATAAAATATTTATTTAGGTATTCTTGCAGCAGCGATAGGTTACTAGGGTTATGAAAACAGGATTATCTCTTCCTAGATCTTCATGTTGTGCATCCACACAATGGCCTCCATTCTTGAGCTCAGGAGTAAGCCGCAGCCACTTACTGAGCAGCATTCCATTGTCTTGCTCATCATCACTCCTGGGTCACCGCCAGCCTCCAGGTACCTCCATAAGTCATGTAAAACTCGGAATCATTGAATTAATGAATGAGACTCAAAGTCATTAAGATGATGTATTTCTGAAATATATACTAATAATCACATTACGCCAAGTGACTGACCAGCTACCCTGCTCTTTTCATTCTCTGTTCATTACTGGACCATATAAAACACGTGTCTGTATGTCTACAATGTAAAGAATGTCTGTCCAGGCTGAATTTTAGTAGGTGTACAAGCAAATTTGCACTTCAGTAAGGAAGTAGGTGTACAAAGGTGGCAGGCCTAGGACCGGTCAACAGCCCTTGATTGTGTAGTGGAGAAAGGGAGGGAGGGCCAGCCACAACATTTAAAGGGGTTTTCCAAAGAACAAATGTCATTTTTATTAATAGATCTTGAAATAATAATAATTGTTACAATTGGATGTTTAAACAAAATTGTTCTTGTGCTGAGACAATCTTATATATGTGTCCCTGCTATGTACTGTGTAATGGATGTGTCTGACCATACAGGAACATGGTCTGATCATACCACATCTCCTGTGCTGAGATAATCTTATTATGTGTCCCTGCTATGTACTTTGCAATGGATGTGTCTGACCATAAAGGGACATGGTCTGATCATACCACACCTCCTGTGCTGAGATAATCTTATATATGTGTCCCTGCTATGTACTGTGTAATGGATGTGTCTGACCGTACAGGGACATGGTCTGATCATACCACACCTCCTGTGCTGAGATAATCTTATATATGTGTCCCTGCTATGTACTGTGTAATGGATGTGTCTGACCATATAGGGACATGGTCTGATCATACCACACCTCCTGTGCTGAGATAATCTTATATATGTGTCCCTGCTATGTACTGTGTAATGGATGTGTCTGACTGTACAGGGACATAGTCTGATCATACCACATCTCCTGTACTGAGATAATCTTATATATGTGTCCCTGCTATGTACTGTGTAATGGATGTGTCTGACCGTACAGGGACATGATCTGATCATACCACATCTCCTGTGCTGAGATAATCTTATATATGTGTCCCTTCTATGTACTGTGTAATGGATGTGTCTGACTGTACAGGGACATGGTCTGACCATACCACATCTCCTATGCTGAGATATTCTTATATATGTGTCCCTGCTATGTACTGTGTAATGGATGTGTCTGACTGTACAGGTACATGATCTGATCATACCACATCTCCTGTGCTGAGATAATCTTATATACGTGTCCCTGCTATGTAATGTGTAATGGATGTGTCTGACTGTACAGGGACATGATCTGATCATACTACATCTCCTGTGCTGAGATAATCTTATATATGTGTCCCTGTTATGTACTGTATCAGGGGCGTAACTACCGGCATAGCAGACGTAGCAGTCGCTTTGGGGCCCGGCCCTTGTGGGGGGCCCGGGCCGGACCCAGCGCCGCTACGCTGCTATCCGGTCAGCTACAGCCCCCCCCCCAGTAGGTATATACAGGCCCCCCACTCCTCTGCTGCACACGTCACCTGTAAAGGAATACATCATACTTACTTATCTCTGCCGGCTGCCGCTGTCGCCGCTCTGCACCGCGCTCCGTCTTCATCCAGCTTCTTCCTGGTTGTGACGTCATTGCCTGCACCCGCCGGTCACAACCAGGAAGAAGCTGGATGAAGACGGAGCGCGGTGCAGAGCGGCGACAGCGGCAGCCGGCAGAGATAAGTAAGTATGATGTATTCCTTTACAGGTGACGTGTGCAGCAGAGGAGGAGTGGGGGGGCCCTGTATATACACACTGGGGGCCTGTATATTCCCACTGGGGGCCTGTATATTCCCACTGGGGGCCTGTATATTCCCACTGGGGGCCTGTATATTCCCACTGGGGGCCTGTATATTCCCACTGGGGGCTGTATATACCCACTGGGGGCCTGTATATACCCACTGGGGGCCTGTATATACTCACTGGGGCCCTGTATATACCCACTGGGGCCCTGACTGTATATACCCACTGGGGGCCTGTATATACCCACTGGGGGCCTGTATATACCCACTGGGGCCTGTATATACCCACTGGGGGCTCTGTATACTACCACCAGGGGCCTGTATATACCCACCAGGGGCTCTGTATACTACCACCAGGGGCCTGTATATACCCACCAGGGGCTCTGTATACTACCACCAGGGGCCTGTATATACCCACCAGGGGCTCTGTATACTACCACCAGGGGCCTGTATATACCCACCAGGGGCCTGTATAAAGCACCACCAGGGGCTCTGTATACTACCACCAGGGGCCTGTATATACCACCACCAGGGGCTCTGTATACTACCACCAGGGGCCTGTATATACCACCACCAGGGGCTCTGTATACTACCACCAGGGGCCTGTATATACCACCACCAGGGGCTCTGTATACTACCACCAGGGGCCTGTATATACCACCACCAGGGGCCTGTATATACCACCACCAGGGGCCCTGTATACCACCACTGGGGCCTGTATATACCACCACTGCGGAGGCTGCTGTAATACTGCTGGGGCCTGTATATACCACTGAGGAGGCTGCTGTATACCACTGGGGCTGCTGTAATACTGCTGGGGCCTGTATATACCACTGGAGAGGCTGCGGTATACCACTGGGGCTGCTGTATATACTGCTGGGGCCTGTAAGGGGATGTGTCTTGAAGGGGCGTGTCTTGGAGGGGGCGTGTCTTGGAGGGGGGCGTGTCTTGGAGGGGGCGTGTCATTGGGGGGGCGTGTCTTGGAGGGGGCCCCGTTCAAAAGTTTGCTATGGGGCCCTGCCAGTTCTAGTTACGCCCTGTACTGTATAATGGATGTGTCTGACTGTACAGGGACATGGTCTGATCATACCACATCTCCTGAGCAGGGAAGGATGCAAAAGAGTACACAGACATTACAGCACGGGATCACGGAATATAAAAGTATACAAACATTACATTTGAGGATCATAGAATATAAGAGTATACAGACATTACAGCCGGGGATCACAGAATATAAGAATATACAGACATTACAGCACAGGATCACAGAATATAAGAATATACAGACATTACAGCACATTGAGATATTAACACTTTTGCTTATAGCTTGAGAATGACCATCAGTGCTAGATAGCAGAATAGGTGCAATGCTTATCATGTATTCTCTATTGAAGCCGGTTAGCATCGCTAGACAGCGGTGGTGGTCGGTCTCCTAGGCAACAAGATGTAAATAAAGGAAAAGTGTCACAATTTAATAAGCAAATTGCAGAAGTGCTGCAGCCAGTCATTAGCCACTGATTGACTGCAGCGGTCATCTAAAGCCTCACAGAGGTAGAGGAAGGCAGGAAACCTGAGCATGAGACTGACAATGAGGAGAGACAGGAGTCTGGTAGGTAAGTATGGTTATATATATTTCATTCTAATAAAGCGTAATGGACAATCCCTTTAAGCATTTACCTGGCCAGGATGTTAAACAAATTATGCAAGAAGAATACTGAGCTGAATGAACATATTTTAAGTTTGCAGTAATAAATTATATGTGACCAACGCACCAAATGGTCAGATGTGTTCACTCCGGCCATACAAGTGTGCAGCCGAGCTGGGAGCAGATGCATTTGTTTGGTTTCCATAATGAACAAATGGACAAAGCCATGATGATCTGTTTGTCTAATATATCAATGGTTAATTATTAGCAAACATTCTAAATAAGCCATAAGTGCCACCAGTCTGATTCAGCCGGGCAGATAAAGGCTACACAGATTTCTTGCAGCATAGTTTTCCTTAAGGATACATTATACCTGACGGTTTCAATACATACTGAGGGTATATCTGGCGCCCCACATGGTCAGGCGTCACACCAGGGTATTGCACTCGTAAAAGTGGTGTAATCTTCCCCAGATGCAAGTAGATACTAGGCTGGTGGGTGGGACCCATTCCTGCACTCCCACTTTAGAATAGTAGTGGGAGGTTACCCGGGAGGGATCTAGCACCTCCGAACCCGAGGAAAAAGACCAGAATCCACCTCTGAAGTCGTCAACCGGCTGCTGCGGTCTGTTCACCGGCTGCGGCACCCTGCCAGACGGAGCGGTCTGCCTGCTTCTTCACTTTGAGGGAGAGGAGCCCCAAGACTACCTTTAAGGAGTAATTGGGTATAGACTCATCCTAGGCGGGGAAGAAAGGACACGGGTTCGTCAACTAAGGCATACCACGGGTGCCGCCATACCACCTGGCATCCACTTGCAGCCACCCGCAGAGCTACCTGTTTCTTTAACAACTTTTGCTGAACTGTGGACTTGTATGCTGATGACTCTTTACAGTAAAGTACCCGCTAGAGTGACTTTGCCTCCGTGTCTTTGTGCCATTTACCATTGGAGGACCAGCTCCACCTATAGGGAGCTTTGTCATCCTTGCCACGATACCATCGTTTTCCAGAGGACTGTGGCGGCGCTGGTGATCCATCACCAGGTACTACAGGTGGCGTCACGTGACACTAACTCTTATCCCCTGTACATAACCCCTTATTGAAGTGTCACCCAGGCCACGGGCTCAGGCCCCGCCACCCGTGAACCCCTCAGAGCCTGATACCTGAGTACCCCAGGGCCTGGGGCTCGACATAAACGCCCAAAAGAAGTGTTTAAAAAATGCAAAAAGAATATATATCTATATGCACTGCATTGTGAAAACAATTTGCTGTGCGTGTGTTCAGTCTTTAAACTTCTTTTAACATTTCTAAGGCTACGAAAACCACTCTGGTTAAAACCAGTCAGACCATTCTTCGGTCCCTTCTGTTTGGGAGTTGGTCAATATTGTTTAAATAATGAAGAATTTACAAAATAGTTTGCATGGAAGTGTGGCGCCCCGCAACGAGTGCGTCACAAGGGAGTATTGCAGCCGCAATATTCTCTGACACAGCAGTCATACAGTTAACTCTGAGATCCAACCCTACATGCAACACCTAGAACAGAGGGCCAATCCTAGGTCCTGGTGGGTGGAGTGTTAGGGTAGAGTAACAGAACACCATAGTCTAGACCAAGAGAACAGTAGAGCCTGAGATCTAGAGGAGGTTCTAGAACACAGAGCTTGGAGAGGAGCGGGGGCTCCGCACCCCGTGCGGGCCCCTGGGCCGTCACCGGTCGGGTGTCAGCACCTGAGGCCTTACCAACCGGGAATGCGCATTACTACACGGGTTCCCAAAAGACTCCCGTGACCGCAACTCACAGCCGGTTCACTGGTACCGAAGCTGGCAGCAGTTCACCTCTGCCACGCGAACCAGAAGAGTGGAGGATCAGCTTCACAGGAGCACCCCACCACCAGCCAGTTTCCAGTCGTCTAACCAGCGGTGTACCCACTGAGGGATCCAAGGCTCCCCAGAACATCCAGGACGTATATCATGGATAGGGCATTGAAGCAGCCTCCCCGTACCCGACCTGGTATTCCTGGGCGACGCTGGCAAACAAGTTAGGAAGAATGGAGGAACACTTGCGGATCTCTGAGGGACACTATCACTGCTGAGTCCACCCGGTCTACTACTCAACCACTGTATACCATGTACTGCCTGCTGGTTACAGTAAAGACCCGTTATAGAGACTTTCTGTGTCTGTGCTTCCTTATGAACTGTCCGTTCGCACAACAAGGTAACCGCAGCTGCCGCACAACATCTTGAGCAGCTCCAGCCTCCGGGGATCACCGCTCAGCCTGTGGGGAGCGTAACATCTTGCTGCTATCCATCCCCCGGGGGCTCCGCAGCGTCGGTAGCCCTTACCGAAACTACTCATAGGTGGCGTCACGAATAAATTAAAACCCCTTTAATCTGTTCCACCAAGACGTCTTCAACCCTTTTGATCTGCACTTCACCGGGCCCCACTACCGGCAGGCGCGGTCCACCCGTGACAAGGAGGAAGGAAGCATCGCCTGTCTAAACCGGAGTCCCGGCCGCGGTGAGTCAGAAAATTGGCGTCACGAACAGGATACGAGCAGGCCCGTTATCCAACGGGTATAATGTGCTTAAACTGGACTTTATTGTCTACAATTTGGACTTTGTTCGTCCCTAAAAGAACTTTCCCGCCTTTACACCATTGGGTCAAGATGGCGCCCAAGATGGCGTTCCCGCCACAAGAAGCCGCCACGTGTAAGCCCAGGAGTGAGTCAACCCCCCCTCATCGTGGGAGGGCTAAAGACAAAAGGCGCCAAACTCTTTGTCCGCCCTGATTGCTCGAATCAACCATGGGGGCGGACCCCAAAGACTTTTCCCACCATTGGACTACAAAAGCCCACAGGAAATGGGAGTGTCACAGACAGACTTCTTCACCAGCTCTACCAGAACGCTTACCGGTTGAACGGGTGTGGTTTCCCTCCAAGGAAGAAAATGTCCAGCGTGAGACTCCAAGACCTATTACGGGAGGTCGAGGCGGAGGCCAGAGCAGCCATAGGCCAACCGGGTCCGGGTCCTGCCCTTACTATAGACGGCAGCCCCGACTTCTGGCTAGAGGCTCTACAAGACCTCCGGGTGCGACTAATCGAGACAGTAGAATGGACGATTCGCAGCTGAAGTGCAACCCTAGGCAGACGACTACACCATGCGATGCAGCAGAGCCGACCGGGTACCGCTACTCCAAGCCCAGACGGCGTCACCAGCTTCTCGACCGCCTCACCGTCGCCTACCACCTGTCCTGCTTCGTCACCGGAGCCCATAGACTGCATCATTCCGGTGGAGGGCCGCAACTCGACCCGTTCCAGCGACTAGAATCGCAACCGATCCCGTTCTTGAGCCGGAGCTCATAATACGCTCCACAGAAGAACTCGATCTCTACCAGGTTCCCACCGAGGAACCCGCGACGTGTTTCACGAGTACAGAGACTGTCGCCTGTTTTATCCCCGTGCCGGAGGCTTCCCTTGCTATTGCCGAGGCCTACCTGGTAACCGGGATTGAAACACCTTTACCTGCGGAAACAGATGAAGAGGCAGGCAGCCTGGAAGCCCTGCAGGACGTCCCTACGGAAGGATCCGCAGCACCACCGCCCTGTTGTACAACGGAACAAACTTCAACATCTTTCACCATCAAGCAGCCTGATGTGGTCATCGAGGAAGAAGTCGGAGAGGATGACGACGAGACCCACAGCACCGCTGAGGATCTCGACACCGGGTTCGCTTGGGGAGATACCGAAGGACTTCCTACCGGGCATACTGCTCGGGTACACTGGTCGGGTGCAATGCCGACACCTTCCCCTGTGCCGTTCCACCGGGTGCCGATCCAGACAGCCCGCCAAGTTCAAGCTTCCCGCCAAACCACCAGCTCCATTACTCATCTCTACACCCCGAGCCGTAACGACGGAGATGTACGCTAGCGACGACGAGAGCAGTGGCAAGCCCGTGAACGCGCCAACATGGAGGCCCGTGCCGAGGCTCGCCGCCAGCCGCCGCTGCCTGATGAACTCCGCCGTGAAGGTAGAATTTCCACCTTTAACTTACATACCGGGTGGGGGTTCGCTTGGGAGGTGGGTTTGAATGAGGAGGTGTTTGTGGGGCGCCGGGAAGTTGAATCAAACTTGCCCAGAGGACATCCCGATCGCGATCTATACCGGGGCGATATTATCACCTATGAGCGCTATGCTTGTGCAGATGGGTGGTTTGCTATCCGGGTGCGCCATCGTGCTCCGTGCCAGTGATTCAAAAGACTTGAACTCTTTCACTGACTCTGTTCCCGTTAACCACTGACTGTGTGATCTCGCGGCTACAGCCTGGACTATAGCTAAAGTACAGCCGACCGCCCGCCGGGTCCGCACAAAGTGATTACCTGTTTCTTTGCTTATGTCAACAAAGCATAAAAGTGTGTCATATATGTTATAAAAATGCAAAAACCTCTGTAATGTGAGTAGTGTGACGCTTGGGGACAATCTTATTTAACCAAGGGGGAGTGTGGCGCCCCGCAACGAGTGCGTCACAAGGGAGTATTGCAGCCGCAATATTCTCTGACACAGCAGTCATACAGTTAACTCTGAGATCCAACCCTACATGCAACACCTAGAACAGAGGGCCAATCCTAGGTCCTGGTGGGTGGAGTGTTAGGGTAGAGTAACAGAACACCATAGTCTAGACCAAGAGAACAGTAGAGCCTGAGATCTAGAGGAGGTCCTAGAACACAGAGCTTGGAGAGGAGCGGGGGCTCCGCACCCCGTGCGGGCCCCTGGGCCGTCACCGGTCGGGTGTCAGCACCTGAGGCCTTACCAACCGGGAATGGGCATTACTACACGGGTTCCCAAAAGACTCCCGTGCCCGCAACTCACAGCCGGTTCACTGGTACCGAAGCTGGCAGCAGTTCACCTCTGCCACGCGAACCAGAAGAGTGGAGGATCAGCTTCACAGGAGCACCCCACCACCAGCCAGTTTCCAGTCGTCTAACCAGCGGTGTACCCACTGAGGGATCCAAGGCTCCCCAAAAGCATCCAGAACGTACATCATGGATAGGGCATTGAAGCAGCCTCCCCGTACCCGACCTGGTATTCCTGGGCGACGCTGGCAAACAAGTTAGGTAGAATGGAGGAACACTTGCGGATCTCTGAGGGACACTATCACTGCTGAGTCCACCCGGTCTACTACTCAACCACTGTATACCATGTACTGCCTGCTGGTTACAGTAAAGACCCGTTATAGAGACTTTCTGTGTCTGTGCTTCCTTATGAACTGTCCGTTCGCACAACAAGGTAACCGCAGCTGCCGCACAACATCTTGAGCAGCTCCAGCCTCCGGGGATCACCGCTCAGCCTGTGGGGAGCGTAACATCTTGCTGCTATCCATCCCCCGGGGGCTCCGCAGCGTCGGTAGCCCTTACCGAAACTACTCATAGGTGGCGTCACGAATAAATTAAAACCCCTTTAATCTGTTCCACCAAGACGTCTTCAACCCTTTTGATCTGCACTTCACCGGGCCCCACTACCGGCAGGCGCGGTCCACCCGTGACAAGGAGGAAGGAAGCATCGCCTGTCTAAACCGGAGTCCCGGCCGCGGTGAGTCAGAAGAGCAAATAACGACAGAATAAGGCTATGTTAAGATGTAGCGTAATTCGGGTGTTTTCCAGTGACACGCCCCTCCAGGGCCTTTGGATACTCGGAACCGTGCTTTGAGGCTTCATGGGAGTCAAGGGGGTCAAGACCCGGCTCCATGACCATGCCAGTGTCATTAAAAGTTCAGGTAGGGTGTCTCTCTTCTTTAGGGAAGGTCAAGAGGACAGGGAGTTTTGTTAGGGAGAGGATGACCGGACCTGGGGATAACTGTTTTTACGTGATGCCACCCGCAGGTTGCGACTATAGATGGCCACTGCTGCACGACAGTTCCTCTGGGGCTGATGGTATTGATACAGCAGTGTTGAAAAGCCCTCTATAGGTAGGACTGACCCACAGGGCAGCAGATGTTACTGAGTGAGTTGGTAGCCATGTTCCTGCACAAGGCTTATGACGTGTCAAGGAAGGTCATGGACACAGCCGATTGCAGTCCTTAGATGTTTACTCATAGTCACTGTGCAACAGCCCGCTGAGTGCTGGATTCTCGGAGGCAGGGATCCAGCTACTCCCGGGTAGTGGGATGACATTCAACCAATACCCCTTCTCTCTGTCCTTTCTCGGTCATATCACACTGCGTTTGCTTCGCCCTCCTGCCTTCCGCCTTGCTCACACAGAGCCCCGAGGCAGTGATCGCGGGTTCCTCCTAGGGTTGCTTGAAGTCTGTCCCTGGACCCTATATAGCAGTGATGGCGAACTCCAGGCCTCGAGTGCCACACACAGTCCAGGTTTTCAGGATTTCCATTGCATTTGACAGTTGGCAATCAAATGACCAACTGTCAAACTCTAAGGAAATCCTGAAAACCTGCACTGTGTGCGGCACTCGAGGCCTGGAGTTCGCCATCACTGCTATATAGCCACCTTTTCAGCGGATGTGCACGGTATCGGCTGCGGCACCTTGGAAATACCGCAGCCTCCGGGTTGCTAACTGAGCCTGGTCTTCTCCACTAGCCTTGCGGTCCCGTTGCCCCTGTTCTGCGGCCTAGTCCCTCCACTGCCTGTGACTGGCAATGGATGCGAGCCCCACGGGCGGATTGCTCACTAACCGTACCTCTGGGACCCCCTCTTCTTTTTGGAGCCACCTGGTTCTCTCCTTCTGCTCCTCAGTTTGGCCTTAAGACGAGCTCCCACTGGCTCCAGTCCTCTGGACACTTCTCTCACGTTCTTACTCCTCTCGGACAGGCTTCCTTCCACTAGCTTCCCTCCAACTCAACTGACTTCTAGATCTTTCCTTGTTCAATTTATGCCCTCTGTCACGTGTCCCACGTCATCTACGTGTGTTATTCATGACTTCAATCTCTCCCAGGTGCTCCCTTTACTACTTCCTCTCCACCCAGCCCCACTCCCTTGGTTCCTCTTCTCCAGACAGAATCAGGGACTGTGCACTCCCCGTAGGAGCAATCTCGCCCTAACCCTGACCTGGACCTAGTGTAGTGTGTGGCCTAGGTGTCCCAATACCGGTCTGTGCCCCCCCTCCCCCATACCCGAGAGTGGGGTACTACACCTCAACAGCGTAAAAGCAGTGCCAAAGAAAGCTGGATAACCCTTCCAGGAAAACCCATGACTATTGCTGAAAGGCGTGCAGACGCCAGCGTTTAGCCCCGTATTTTTGCGCTTTCACTGCAAAATCACGGGTGCAAAAAGAATTGACATGGCAATTTTTGCGCTTTTTTCAGTGCATTTTTTTCATAGGCTACATGTTAAAATGGCCTCGGGAAAAGCACGCCGGGAAAAGCGCGGCATTGGCATGCAGTCACGCTTTATTGCTCATAAACACGTGCAAAAACGCCACTGCACAATACGCGGCCAAATACACCGTGTCTGAACGCAGCCTTAAAGGAGAAAATAAACTTCAGGAACAAACACTGCAGCCATTTTTCTGAAGTGTATTTTGCGTGAAACACTATACCAGAGTCTTTGTCATGTGCACATACCCTGAGGGTTCATACAGTCAGCATGGTGACTCAGTGGTTAGCACTGTATGGTGGCTCAGTGGTTAGCACTGGATGGTGGCTCAGTGGTAGCACTGTATGGTGGCTCAGTGGTTAGCACTGTATAGTGGCTCAGTGGTAGCACTGTATGGTGGCTCAGTGGTTAGCACTGTATGGTGGACTCAGTGGTTAGCACTGTATGGTGGCTCAGTGGTTAGCACTGTATGGTGGCTCAGTGGTTAGCACTGTATATGGTGGCTCAGTGGTTAGCACTGTATGGAGGCTCAGTGGTTAGCACTGTATATGGTGGCATCAGTGGTTAGCACTGTATGGTGGCTCAGTGGTTAGCACTGCATGGTGACTCAGTGGTTAGCACTGTACGGTGGCTCAGTGGTTAGCACTGTATGGTGGCTCAGTGGTTAGCACTGTATGGTGTCTCAGTGGTTAGCACTGTATGGTGGCTCAGTGGTTAGCACTGTACAGTGGCTCAGTGGTTAGCACTGTATGGTGACTCAGTGGTTAGCACTGTATGGTGGCTCCAGTGGTTAGCACTGTATGGTGGCTCAGTGGTTAGCACTGTACAGTGGCTCAGTGGTTAGCACTGTATGGTGACTCAGTGGTTAGCACTGTACGGTGGCTCAGTGGTTAGCACTGTATGGTGGCTCAGTGGTTAGCACTGTATGGTGGCTCAGTGGTTAGCACTGTACGGTGGCTCAGTGGTTAGCACTGTATGGTGGCTCAGTGGTTAGCACTGTATGGTGGCTCAGTGGTTAGCACTGTATGGTGGCTCAGTGGTTAGCACTGTATGGTGGCTCAGTGGTTAGCACTGTACGGTGGCTCAGTGGTTAGCACTGTACGGTGGCTCAGTGGTTAGCACTGTACGGTTGGCTCAGTGGTTAGCACTGTACGGTGGCTCAGTGGTTAGCAGTGTATGGTGGCTCAGTGGTTAGCACTGTATGGTGGCTCAGTGGTTAGCAGTGTATGGTGGCTCCAGTGGTTAGCACTGTATGGTGGCTCAGTGGTTAGCACTATATGGTGTCTCAGTGGTTAGCACTGTATGGTGGCTCAGTGGTTAGCACTGTACAGTGGCTCAGTGGTTAGCACTGTATGGTGGCTCAGTGGTTAGCACTGTACGGTGGCTCCAGTGGTGAGCACTGTATGGTGGCTCAGTGGTTAGCAGTGTATGGTGGCTCAGTGGTTAGCATTGTATGGTGGCTCAGTGGTTAGCACTGTATGGTGGCCCAGTGGTTAGCACTGTACGGTGGCTCAGTGGTTAGCACTGTACGGTGGCTCAGTGGTTAGCACTGTACGGTGACTCAGTGGTTAGCACTGTATGGTGGCCCAGTGGTTAGCACTGTATGGTGGCTCAGTAATTAGCACTGTATGGTGGCTCAGTGGTTAGCACTGTACGGTAGCTCAGTGGTTAGCACTGTACGGTAGCTCAGTGGTTAGCACTGTACGGTGACTGCTATATAGCCACCTTTTCAGCGGATGTGCACAGTATCGGCTGCGGCACCTTGGAAATACCGCAGCCTCCAGGTTGCTAACTGAGCCTGGTCTTCTCCACTAGCCTTGCGGTCCCGTTGCCCCTGTTCTGCGGCCTAGTCCCTCCACTGCCTGTGACTGGCAATGGATGCGAGCCCCACGGGCGGATTGCTCACTAACCGTACCTCTGGGACCCCCTCTTCCTTTTGGAGCCACCTGGTTCTCTCTCTGCTCCTCAGTTTGGCCTTAAGACGAGCTCCCACTGGCTCCAGTCCTCTGGACACTTCTCTCACGTTCTTACTCCTCTCGGACAGGCTTCCTTCCACTAGCTTCCCTCCAACTCAACTGACTTCTAGATCTTTCCTTGTTCAATTTATGCCCTCTGTCACGTGTCCCACGTCATCTACGTGTGTTATTCATGACTTCAATCTCTCCCAGGTGCTCCCTTTACTACTTCCTCTCCACCCAGCCCCACTCCCTTGGTTCCTCTTCTCCAGACAGAATCAGGGACTGTGCACTCCCCGTAGGAGCAATCTCGCCCTAACCCTGACCTGGACCTAGTGTAGTGCGTGGCCTAGGTGTCCCAATACCGGTCTGTGCCCCCCCTCCCCCATACCCGAGAGTGGGGTACTACACCTCAACAGCGTAAAAGCAGTGCCAAAGAAAGCTGGATAACCCTTCCAGGAAAACCCATGACTATTGCTGAAAGGCGTGCAGACGCAGCGTTTAGCCCCGTATTTTTGCGCTTTCACTGCAAAATCACGGGTGCAAAAAGAATTGACATGGCAATTTTTGGGCTTTTTTTCAGTGCATTTTTTTCATAGGCTACATGTTAAAATGGCCTCGGGAAAAGCACGCCGGGAAAAGCGCGGCATTGGCATGCAGTCACGCTTTATTGCTCATAAACACGTGCAAAAACGCCACTGCACAATACGCGGCCAAATACACCGTGTCTGAACGCAGCCTTAAAGGAGAAAATAAACTTCAGGAACAAACACTGCAGCCATTTTTCTGAAGTGTATTTTGCGTGAAACACTATACCAGAGTCTTTGTCATGTGCACATACCCTGAGGGTTCATACAGTCAGCATGGTGACTCAGTGGTTAGCACTGTATGGTGGCTCAGTGGTTAGCACTGGATGGTGGCTCAGTGGTAGCACTGTATGGTGGCTCAGTGGTTAGCACTGTATGGTGGCTCAGTGGTAGCACTGTATGGTGGCTCAGTGGTTAGCACTGTATGGTGACTCAGTGGTTAGCACTGTATGGTGGCTCAGTGGTTAGCACTGTATGGTGGCTCAGTGGTTAGCACTGTATATGGTGGCTCAGTGGTTAGCACTGTATGGAGGCTCAGTGGTTAGCACTGTATATGGTGGCTCAGTGGTTAGCACTGTATGGTGGCTCAGTGGTTAGCACTGCATGGTGACTCAGTGGTTAGCACTGTACGGTGACTCAGTGGTTAGCACTGTATAGTAGCTCAGTGGTTAGCACTGTATGGTGGCTCAGTGGTTAGCACTGTATATGGTGGCTCAGTGGTTAGCACTGTATGGTGGCTCAGTGGTTAGCACTGTATGGTGTCTCAGTGGTTAGCACTGTATGGTGGCTCAGTGGTTAGCACTGTACAGTGGCTCAGTGGTTAGCACTGTATGGTGACTCAGTGGTTAGCACTGTATGGTGGCTCCAGTGGTTAGCACTGTATGGTGGCTCAGTGGTTAGCACTGTACAGTGGCTCAGTGGTTAGCACTGTATGGTGACTCAGTGGTTAGCACTGTACGGTGGCTCAGTGGTTAGCACTGTATGGTGGCTCAGTGGTTAGCACTGTATGGTGGCTCAGTGGTTAGCACTGTACGGTGGCTCAGTGGTTAGCACTGTATGGTGGCTCAGTGGTTAGCACTGTATGGTGGCTCAGTGGTTAGCACTGTATGGTGGCTCAGTGGTTAGCACTGTACGGTGGCTCAGTGGTTAGCACTGTACGGTGGCTCAGTGGTTAGCACTGTACGGTGGCTCAGTGGTTAGCACTGTACGGTGGCTCAGTGGTTAGCAGTGTATGGTGGCTCAGTGGTTAGCACTGTATGGTGGCTCAGTGGTTAGCAGTGTATGGTGGCTCCAGTGGTTAGCACTGTATGGTGGCTCAGTGGTTAGCACTATATGGTGTCTCAGTGGTTAGCACTGTATGGTGGCTCAGTGGTTAGCACTGTACAGTGGCTCAGTGGTTAGCACTGTATGGTGGCTCAGTGGTTAGCACTGTACGGTGGCTCAGTGGTTAGCACTGTATGGTGGCTCAGTGGTTAGCAGTGTATGGTGGCTCAGTGGTTAGCATTGTATGGTGGCTCAGTGGTTAGCACTGTATGGTGGCCCAGTGGTTAGCACTGTACGGTGGCTCAGTGGTTAGCACTGTACGGTGGCTCAGTGGTTAGCACAGTACGGTGACTCAGTGGTTAGCACTGTATGGTGGCCCAGTGGTTAGCACTGTATGGTGGCTCAGTAATTAGCACTGTATGGTGGCTCAGTGGTTAGCACTGTACGGTAGCTCAGTGGTTAGCACTGTACGGTAGCTCAGTGGTTAGCACTGTACGGTGACTCAGTGGTTAGCACTGTATGGTGGCCCAGTGGTTAGCACTGTATGGTGGCTCAGTAATTAGCACTGTATGGTGGCTCAGTGGTTAGCACTGTACGGTAGCTCAGTGGTTAGCACTGTACAGTGACTCAGTGGTTAGCACTGTACGGTGACTCAGTGGTTAGCACTGTATGGTGGCTCCAGTGGTTAGCACTGTACGGTGGCTCAGTGGTTAGCACTGTATGGTGGTTCCAGTGGTTAGCACTGTATGGTGGCTCAGTGGTTAGCACTGTATGGTGGCTCAGTGGTTAGCACTGTATGGTGGCTCAGTGGTTAGCACTGTATGGTGGCTCAGTGGTTAGCACTGTATGCTGACTCAGTGGTTAGCACTGTACGGTGACTCAGTGGTTAGCACTGTATGGTGAATCAGTGGTTAGCACTGTATGGTGGTTCCAGTGATTAGCACTGTATGGTGGATCAGTGGTTAGCACTGTACGGTGGCTCAGTGGTTAGCACTGTATGGTGGCTCAGTGGTTAGCACTGTACAGTGGCTCAGTGGTTAGCACTGTATGGTGGCTCAGTAGTTAGCACTGTACAGTGGCTCAGTAGTTAGTACTGTTAGGTGGCTCCAGTGGTTAGCACAGTATGGTGGCTCAGTGGTTAGCACTGTACGGTGGCTCAGTGGTTAGCACTGTACGGTGGCTCCAGTGGTTAGCACAGTATGGTGGCTCAGTGGTTAGCACTGTATGGTGGCTCAGTGGTTAGCACTGTATGGTGGCTCAGTGGTTAGCACTGTATGGTGGCTCAGTGGTTAGCACAGTAAGGTGGCTCAGTGGTTAGCACTGTACGGTGGCTCAGTGGTTAGCACTGTACGGTGGCTCCAGTGGTTAGCACTGTATGGTGGCTCAGTGGTTAGCACTGTATGGTGGCTCAGTGGTTAGCACTGTATGGTGGCTCAGTGGTTAGCACTGTATGGTGGCTCAGTGGTTAGCACTGTACGGTGGCTCAGTGGTTAGCACTGTACGGTGGCTCAGTGGTTAGCACTGTACGGTGGCTCAGTGGTTAGCACTGTACGGTGGCTCAGTGGTTAGCACTGTATGGTGGCTCAGTGGTTAGCACTGTATGGTGGCTCAGTGGTTAGCACTGTATGGTGGCTCAGTGGTTAGCAATGTATGGTGGCTCAGTGGTTAGCACTGTACGGTGGCTCAGTGGTTAGCACTGTATGGTGGCTCAGTGGTTAGCACTGTACGGTGGCTCAGGGGTTAGCAATGTATGGTGGCTCAGTGGTTAGCACTGTATGGTGGCTCAGTGGTTAGCACTGTATGATGGCTCAGTGGTTAGCACTGTATGGTGGCTCAGTGGTTAGCACTGTATGGTGGCTCAGTGGTTAGCACTGTATGGTGGCTCAGTGGTTAGCACTGTATGGTGGCTCAGTGGTTAGTACTGTACGGTGGCTCAGTGGTTAGCACTGTATGGTGGCTCAGTGGTTAGCACTGTTGCTTTACAGTGTTGGGGTCTAGGGTTAAAATCCCACCAATGAAAACTTCAAGCAGTCTATATGTTCTCCCTGTGTTTGTGTGGGTTATCTCAGGGTTCTCTGGTTTCCTCCCACACTCCAAAGACATCCTGATAGGGAATGCAGATTGCAAGTCTCAATGGGGACAGTGTTGCTGATGTCTGTAACGTGCTGTGGAATTAATGGTGCTATACTGTATAAGTGAATATATATTATTATTATACAGTCACCTCGCCACCTTGCAACCATATACACGTGACCAGCAGCCAAAATCTGGACATACACGTTAGATGACAAAAATGGCCAAAGGGACTTTTGGACCAGAATCAAAACAGAAAAACATAAATAACTTTCTTTTATTTCATAGGAGATAAGCATCACTGGATATGACTGCAGCCACTTATCCTCATACTGGACTAACATTCAGGCTGGGCATAGTACGGTAGTAACTGAATGCTTATTCACAAATATGAAGAAGGATTTTACCTGCTGTTACCCAACAACAATTGTTTTTATAAATTGTGTTTCTTCAACAATGTTCAAGTAGAAATGTTGCAGACCAAACACTTATGGCGTCTTCTCCTGAGAGCTCTTCACCAGGAAAGTCAGAATGTTGAAAGATGTCAAGAATGAGCACAGTATTCAGAAAGGGAGGATTTAGGCTGGCGGGGGCTATAAGTGACCAAAGCTATCAGTACTGGTACCTTTACACGCGGCAACATTTCTAGGGTGTCAACAGGTAACTTACTGGCTGCAGTGAAATCATGGAGACATTATTCCATTTGTACACAGCAACAAGATAGAACCATGTCTCCATGATTTCACTGCAACCAGTAAGTTACCTGTAGCCACCCTAGAAATGTAGCCGTGTGTAAAGGTACCCTATGTGATCTGTATAGCAACAATTCTAGAGATTAACTCATTATATCTGAGGACAATATTGTTACAGTGGTTAGAGCCTATAGATAATAAATGCAGCACATGTGCAAACTTAAATACCATTTTACAAATAATATTCAGCATTAATCAACAGAAAATATGTTAAATAACAATGTATTATACTTCAGAGCTGCACTCACTATTCTGCTGGTGCAGTCACTGTGTACATACATTACATTACTGATCCTGAGTTACCTCCTGTATTATACTCCAGAGCTGCACTCACTATTCTGCTGGTGCAGTCACTGTGTACATACATTACATTACTGATCCTGAGTTACCTCCTGTTTTATACTCCAGAGCTGCATTCACTATTCTGCTGGTGCAGTCACTGTGTACATACATTACATTACTGATCCTGAGTTACCTCTTGTATTATACTCCAGAGCTGCACTCACTATTCTGCTGGTGCAGTCACTGTGTACATACATTACATTACTGATCCTGAGTTACCTCCTGTATTATACTCCAGAGCTGCGCTCACTATTCTGCTGGTGCAGTCACTGTGTACATACATTACATTACTGATCCTGAGTTACCTCCTGTATTATACTCCAGAGCTGCACTCGCTATTCTGCTGGTGCAGTCACTGTGTACATACATTACATTACTGATCCTGAGTTACATCCTGTATTATACTCCAGAACTGCACTTACTATTCTGCTGGTGCAGTCACTGTGTACATACATTACATTACTGATCCTGAGTTACCTCCTGTATTATACTCCAGAGCTGCACTCGCTATTCTGCTGGTGCAGTCACTGTGTACATACATTACATTACTGATCCTGAGTTACATCCTTTATTATACTCCAGAGCTGCACTCACTATTATGCTGGTGCAGTCACTGTGTACATACATTACATTACTGATCCTGAGTTACCTCCTGTATTATACTCCAGAGCTGCACTCGCTATTCTGCTGGTGCAGTCACTGTGTACATACATTACATTACTGATCCTGAGTTACATCCTGTATTATACTGCAGAGCTGCACTCACTATTCTCCTGGTGCAGTCACAGTGTACATACATTACATTACTGATCCTGAGTTACCTCGTGTATTATACTCCAGAGCTGCACTCACTATTCTGCTGGTGCAGTCACTGTGTACATACATTACATTACTGATCCTGAGTTACATCCTGTATTATACTCCAGAGCTGCACTCGCTATTCTGCTGGTGCAGTCACTGTATACATACATTACATTACTGATCCTGAGTTACCTCCTGTATTATACTGCAGAGCTGCACTCACTATTCTCCTGGTGCAGTCACTGTGTACATACATTACATTACTGATCCTGAGTTACCTCCTGTATTATACTCCAGAGCTGCACTCACTATTCTGCTGGCGCAGTCACTGTGTACATACATTACTTATTATGTACTGATCATTACTAATCATCTAATGATGATCTAGGAAAGCTGAGAATCATTCAAACACTTAAGTGCATATCTGGGCCAGATTTCAGGCTGTGATTTATTACTTTACAGTATCTTGTAGACTGTGAGCCCTCATGGGCAGGGTCCTCTATCCTCACCTACTGTATCCTCACCCATCCCTTGTAGACTGTGAGCCCTCATGAGCAGGGTCCTCTCTCCTCACCTACTGTATCCTCACCCATCCCTTGTAGACTGTGAGCCCTCGTGGGCAGGATCCTCTCTCCTCACCTACTGTATCCTCACCCATCCCTTGTAGACTGTGAGCCCTCGTGGGTAGGGTCCTCTCTCATCACCCATCCCTTATAGACTATGAGCCCTCGTGGGCAGGGTCCTCTCTCCTCCTTTACCTGTCTGTGCCTTGTACTGTTCATAATTATTGCACTTTTCTATGCTTACACCTTTTTCACATGTAAAGCACCATGGAATAAATGGTGCAATAATAATAATAATATAATCTGTAGAGTCTGATTATGGGGGTAAAACCTCTGGAACCCCAATCAATCATGAGATCGGCTCCTGAGCACTAAGTGATTCTGATTGGTGTGAATGTCCCTCCAATGAAATGGCGGCTCTGGACCCCCCATTCTTGTGATCAGTGGGATTCCCCACAGTCAGACTCCCACCAATTAGTCCCTTATCGTATATTAACTGAGCCAAGAACTATATACGGTCCGTCAGACGCCTCTAATTAAAGGGAAAAATGATGGGAGAAATCGTTTTCGATTCTCGTCGCCTTTCTCATCATCTAGTGGGGTCCCTGGACTAAAGACCCCTTAATTATGAGTCCCAGTTACATCTGATCCCTCATCCATGAAGGGACCAAAAGCCCAATCTGCCACATAAAGGATAGAAGTCATAGAATAGTGAGATTCTGAAGGTTTCTTGCTGCAGTTTATGCAAAGAGGCAAAAAACCTCATTGACTCCATGAGCGGCCAAAACGTCTGACGCCTGCCAGGTCGGCTCCTGAATGGTTTGCATCTGACTCCAGTCCACGGAGCAGCATGGACTGCCATAGCCGGTGTTATTTGTGGTTGTGATATTCTTCATGGAGTTTTACTTACTGTTTTGCAGACGGCCCCATGAGAGCTCTGATCTCTGTGTATTACAGGGCACTGGAGACGGGTATTCATCTACACTTGTTTCTCTCGTCCATATTTATGGTTCTGTGTTTGGAGCTTCATGCAACAGCAAATCTGACCTGGGTAGATCTATTACAACCTCCACATCGTGATGCAATATAATGAAAGCGAGAGAGAGTGAGAGAAAGATAGAGAGAAAGCGAGAGAGAGGAAGGAAGAGATGTACTTCCACAATGTATAACAGTATGAAGCTCTGACTCTACATCTCAGCCCTCACTACTACAGCTCATTCTTGGGTAATGAAGCTCAGCTCCCATTATAGTGAATGGGATCTGAGCTGTGGATCTCCAGCTCCATACACTGTGCACTTCCAGAAACCATAGGACCCAGTGACAGCTGACCGGAGGTGCAAATCTGAAAGTGATGACCTATGCTAAGCATTTAGGATCTCTTAGCTATGGCGACTTGCGGTATGAACGCTTTGTAGAAAGACTGATCTTGTACAATGTAAGGACTTCTCCAAGCCTAGATAGGTCCACCAGGGTATTCTCCAAGCCTAGATAGGTCCACCAGGGTCTTCTCTAAGCCTAGATAGGTTCACCAGGGTCATCTTTAAACCTAGATAGATCTACCAGGGTCTTCTCCAAGCCTAGATAAGTCTACCAGGGTCTTCTCCAAGCCTAGATAAGTCCACCAGGGTTTTCTCCAAGCCTAGATAGATCCACCAGGGTATTCTCCAAGCCTAGATAGGTCCACCAGGGTCTTCTCTAAGCCTAGATAGGTACACCAGGGTCATGTTTAAACCTAGATAGATCTACCAGGGTCTTCTCCAAGCCTAGATAAGTAAACCAGGGTCTTCTCCAAGCCTAGATAAGTCCACCAGGGTTTTCTCCAAGCCTAGATAGATCCACCAGGGTCTTCTCCAAGCCTAGATAGGTCCACTAGGGTCTTCTCCAGGCCCAGATAGATCCACCATGGTCTTCTAGAAGCCTAGATAGATCCACCAGTGTCTTCTCTGACATTATCTTGATAATATCAAGCCATTGGGTTGCTGGTCTTCCTCTTTGTCTTGTTCCTTCTATTCTTCCAACTATGATGTCCTTCTCCAGTGATTGCTCTCTTCGTATGATGTTATTAATTTGTCAGTTCCTTTAATGTACAATTATTATTGGGTTTCCTCTTAAATTGTTATGCTTTTCTCTTTGCATTCCATTGTTTTCTATTCATACTTGATTGCTTAACCGTAGTACATATATAGCTTCAGGCACAAGGCAGATATACGGTACATACTTTCATTCGAGATTACAAAATGGATATCTTTAATGTCAGAATTTCTTGCGAGTGCCGAACTAAGAATACCTCCTAAGTAAAGGCAGTGGTTATAATGGGTGAGGCCAGTCTGACCGCAAAACCAATATAAGATGACCTCACGCTCTATGGGCCTGCACTGATAACAACCCAATGTAACCTCCTATGTCAGCAGGGGTGTAACTACAATAGGTGCAGGCAGTGTCAGACTGGGGCAACAGTGGCCATCAGTGATATTGACTCTGGGGCCACTGATCAACCGTATGCAAATATTACATTCACAAATTTTCCTATGTATCCTTATAATAATATACTGATAGTTTGTGAAATGATAGATGTGATGATTTCTTTGTCTATACATAGTGAAACAAGTGTATGGTGCCAACTACTGATCAAGTTTGGGGGGTGACATATTACTGCAAGCCTAGACAGGTCCACCAGGGTCTTCTCCAAGCCTAGATAGGTCCACCAGGGTCTTCTCCAAGCCTAGATAGCTCCACCAGGTTCTTCTGAAACCCTAGATACAGCGGTGCAACTAGGTTTTATGGCGCTCGGGGCAAAGATCTATTTCGGCTCCACCCCCCCCAGAGTATGTGAGAAGCGGGGGGGGGGGGGGGATCTGGGGTTGGGGGAGGTGCTGTCAGCTGTCAGCTTTCAGCCCCGCCACCCCTGCAGCCTTGGTTGAGGATTTGGGTGCTGCCAGCCCTAACCGCCTGTGCAGCCTTGGTTGAGAACCTGGAGGGAAGGGGGGGGGGGGGGGGTGCTGTCAGCTTTCAGCCACGCCGCCCCTGCAGCCCTGGGTGAGGGGGGTTGGTGCCGGCGCCCCCCCCTCTGAGTTGCGCCCGGGGCAAAGGATCCGGCTGCACCCCCCTAGATATGCCCCTGCCTAGATAGGTCCACCAGGGTCTCCTGCAAGCCTGGATAGGTCTACCAGGGTCTTCTCCAAGCCTGGATAGGTCTACCAGGGTCTTCTACAAGCCTAGATAGGTCCATCAGGGTCTTCTCTAATTCTACATAGGTCCACCAGGGTCTTCTCCAAGCCTAGATAGGTCCACAAGGTTCTTCTTCAAGCCTAGATGGATTCACCAGGATCTTCTTCAAGCCTAGGTAGGTTAAGGATTCTTGTTCAAGCCTAGGTAGATTCCCGAGGGTCTTCTCCTGGTGGGCCAGTCCGAGTCTGGGTGCAGGGGTTGCCATTGCACTAGTGTCCTGGAGCCTAGGGGGCCCCAAAAGTCCCTTTCGCCTATAGAAAAAGAGTAATGCTATTAAAGATTTGCAATAATTGTGGGATCGTTGCAGCTTTTGCATCGGGGCCCGCGAGCTTCATGTTACATCACTGTTTGTCAGCACCAGGCTTCCTCCTGAAAATAACTTTAATTTCACAGTCATCCCCAGCAGAGATTACAATCTGCTGAACCCACAACACAAGTCCTCCTGTGTTCTCTACTCAGGGAGGATACATGAGCCTCCTCTAATCTCATTAAAACACAAGACTTCCCCAGCAGGACCTGGTGCCCCCTTGCCCTGGTATTATGTGTAGGGGGCAGGGGATCACTGACCTTAGCTTACTGCAAGAGATTCCTTGGCCAGAGGATTAGACTACAGCAGCAGGAAGAAAGGGAAGGGGAAAAAAGAAGAGAAGAAGGGAAAGAGGGAAGGGAGGGATGGTGGTATTTGCTGCAGGGAGATATCATAAAATAAGATTGTCAGTGCACAGCAGGCTCTATTACCAGGAGGCAGTGCTGCAAGGGTTAACCAGGGAGGAGAGTGCAGGACAGGCTGAGTGCTGGGTCACATGCTCACCTGAATGGGGAGGAGGGAAGGAGAGGTGGATCTTTTTTTTTTTTTGCAAAGGGGAAAGAAATATTTCCCAACAAACAAATAACACAAGCTCTTTATTTGCAAACAAGCAGGAGGCAGGAAGGGACTGGGCTGTGCTGCTGTGCACTGGTGACCCCCCCCCTCTATGACCAGTGGAGCAAGCAAGCTGCAAGCCACTTTACTGGAGCTTCTCCCCAGGACATGCAGCCAGGATTGTAGACACTTTATGGTGTCCTCCTCCATGCCCAGTGCCAGGCTCTCCCTCCAGGCTGGCAGAGGGGGGAGCAGTGACATGAAGAAGGGAAAAGTTTCTGCCCATTCTGTGTCCTGGCAGTGATCTCTGCCTGTCTGGAGCTGCTGCTGCTGCTTTATTATTTGCACTGGATTAAGCTGTGCATGGGGATCTGCTGACTACAATCTGGCCATGGGAGGCTGCATGGGAAGACCGAGGGCTGACAACCAGAGATCCCAGTCCAGGGCCTCCACCAACACTCGCAAGAGAGCAGGTATGTAGTGTTTCTCCATGTGCCTGCAGTTCCAGGCAGCGGCCGCTGGGTGGCAGTGTGTCAGGGGGAGAGGAGTTGCCCCTTGTTACATTGTAGCAGGAACTTCTGGTTTGATGAAATATTGAACAGGAATTGCAAGATGTGAACATGTCCCAGAGCTGAGGTGTGATTGTGTCTGGCCAGGTTCATTAATGTCATGATTATTACCATTATAGTAATTAAAACTGCCACCATGTTACTATTCTGGAGCGAAACTTGTACAAGGTGCGAATGTTTATTCAATAAGGTGATAGTTTATATCAAGGGACATTAAACCCTGAGTCTATTATAGCTAGGGTTAGATTTCTGCTATTGCTCCCTGCTATCAGCCATTTTACTGCCCACGAGAGCTCAGTCTACAAGGGATGGGTGAGGATACAGTATGTGAGGACAGAGGACCCTGCCCACGAGGGCTCACAATCTACAAGGGATGGGTGAGGATACAGTAGGTGAGGGGAGAGGACCCTGCCCATGAGGGCTCACAGTCTACAAGGGATGGGTGAGGATACAGTAGGTGAGGAGAGAGGACCCTGCCCATGAGGGCTCATAGTCTAGAAGGGATGGGTGAGGATACAGTAGGTGAGGGGAGAGGACCCTGCCTGTGAGGGCTCAGTCTACAAGGGATGGGTGAGGATACAGTATGTGAGGACAGAGGACCCTGCCCATGAGGGCTCATAGTCTACAATGGATGGGTGAGGATACAGTAGGTGAGGGGAGAGGACCCTGCCCACGAGGGCTCACAGTCTACAAGGGATGGGTGAGGATACAATAGGTGAGGGATTACTGATAAAACTCCTAATTCCATCCCTAACCCTCTATCAATTATTTCACGCCTTGCATATATTTACACATTCATTGGCAATGGTGTACCTTGAAGCACATGGACCCTGATGCGAAAGCTTCAATGGGCCTCCAATTATTGCTAATCTTTAAAGGGATCCTGTCACCCCCAAACCACCTCCTAAGCTATTAAAACCTGTCCCTACAGCATAGTAACACTTACCCTACACTCCTTTTAGCTCCTAAATGCATATATTGAAACTGAATATAAACGTTATAAAAGTACCTCATTACTGATGATAATGAGTGACTATGGTATTCATAGTCACCCAGCCAGGCTGCCCCTCTTCATAGTATCACGCCTCAATAGGCGTGATCTTCATCATACATTCAAATGCGCGCCTCCCTGCATGCCTCCTCGCTCTCCCATTCCGGACCGCTGCTGTGTGGGGCTGTATGACACGATTCGCGTCATTTCCGGCGCCGGGTGACGTATGTACACCTGCGCCGCTGTTAGCTTCAAGTCCTGCACTGCGCATGCGAAGTACGGGGCTTGAAGCTCTAACAGCGGCGCGGGTGTACATACGTCACCCGGCGCCGGAAATGACGCGAATCGTGTCATACAGCCCCACACAGCAGCGGTCCGGAATGGGAGAGCGAGGAGGCATGCAGGGAGGCGCGCATTTGAATGTATGATGAAGATCACGCCTATTGAGGCGTGATACTATGAAGAGGGGCAGCCTGGCTGGGTGACTATGAATAGCATAGTCACTCATTATCATCAGTAATGAGGTACTATTATAACGTTTATATTCAGTTTCAATATATGCATTTAGGAGCTAAAAGGAGTGTAGGGTAAGTGTTACTATGCTCTAGGGACAGCTTTTAATCGCTTAGGAGGTGGTTTGGGGGTGACAGGATCCCTTTAATAATAGCAATAGCCTTTTTTTTTTTTTTTTCTTTTAGGCCAAAGGGACTTTTGGGGCCCCCTAGGCTCCAGGTCCAGGTGTGATTGCAGATCCTGCACCTATTGCAGTCACCCTCCTGTTCATTGGTAACTATTAGCCACAGCTTTCTTTAATTAAAAAAATAAGTAATATATTCCCCGCCCCAAATTGTATCAAGGTGTTTTCCACTTGTTTTCTGCCATAAGATTCCAGAGTGTTTGGTGTTTTCCCCGCCAGTTCTACAGATATAGCTGGGGTAGATCATGGTGAAGCTCGTCCATCTCATTCATCATAGTGTATATCACAATAGCATTTATTACACCCGAAATGTTCCCAAGCCCCTGGTAGGGGTAACCTTTTTCTGGCGGCAGTGCACATCAGTTGTAGAATGTTCCAAGTTCATTGAGTCTTGCATCACTCCAGCGGTTTTTGTTTTTCAGCGCTTTGCTAGCCCCTGACCCTGGTGTTCCACTCACCCGCTGTCTATTTCATCCTTTTTTCGGTCCCATGGTGTCATCTGGAGATCACAGCTCAACACCACTCTATACTGAGAGCTTGTAACGTAACTTTTAACTTCTGGCAACTTATGACTGGCCTGTAAGTTAGAAGTTACATTACAAGCTCTCAGTACAAGTCTATGAGAGCAAGAATGAGGCTCTCATAGACTTGTGTTGAGAAGTGACTCTGGTGCACTCCATGAAACACTGGAGGTGCCGACAGGTCACAAATCCCCCAAAGACCAACCGGAGCCGCTGTTATAGAATATGAAGCTGCTGGAGGGACAGATGACTTGGACTTAAATCGCTACACCAGCACTGAAAAAGGAAAAAAAAAAAGAGTGGTGCTTTAATGTGTTTTGTGCATTTTATTTTCAGGAAATCTGTCACTAGGTTTTTGGATCCTATCTGTGAACAGCACAATGTGGAGACAGAGACCCTGATTCCAGCGATGTGTCACTTACTGGACTGCTCAGTGTAGTTTTGAGAACAGTGGTCCCTTCGGGGCTTACATCTGAACCATTAGGGTGTACTGCCGACTTCGCGATGTGGGGTGCGCACGCGCGATGGGTGTACTGACGTGGTAAAGCCGGATATGATGCGATTAGCGTCATATCGGCTTTAACTCCCTTACATGACGAGCACTGTCCCATAGGGGCGTGAATAATTACAAAGTAGGCAGCGGTGAGGCCCAGAAAGGAACGCCTTTTGCGGCTTCTCAATGAGAAGCTGCAGATTATAAGGTATCATAACAACTTATCTAAACTTTACTATATCGCTTTACAAGCACAAATGGATGGCTAGAAATCTATTTACATGGTGCAGGGACAGGTATATAGAGGCTGGGGCACATTTTGCGAGGTCCGGTTCACTTTAAGGTCAATGGACCCATTGGCGCATACAACCGAATCCTGTTTTGCGGGGGGTTCGGACATAAACCCAACGAGCCCACTGAATGAATGCTACAACGTAATGTGAAGCCACTCCTACATGCACCTATAATCAATGGCCTCAGCTCAGGAGTGGATACAGACAGAAGTGGCTCATATGCAAGAACAATATATGGGCCCTTTGCAGCCTAATAGGTCATCACAATGCACCATCCCACCTGCTTTGGAGCTAGTTGTGGCCCCCTTACCTCTCCAGCTCCTATGCGGCTGAACACGTTGCACCAGTGATATGGCATCCCACACCTGCGCTATATTTTTTCATACATGCAAGACTCCCCACTGAGGTCAGCGATCGGCCGCAGACGTAATGTGCTGTAGATATGTCGCTTCTACAACAGGGTCAAGGAAAATTGGGAAGAGACCCCTTCTACAAGTGAGCATCACCTTCAGGCCCAGTCTACACAGGGAGCCATTCCTTAAAGGGTACAGCCTCCCCTTGTGTTAAGATGGAGCTACTCCTTTCCGGAATGCCAACCAGGAGGTTGATGGCACCCAGTAACTCATCGCCATTGATTCCATTGCACAGAAGACATTAATTCATACATTGCAGATAGTGGTCAGTCGACACTTCGTATACCGCCCTCCCCTGTATACACGCTAGCAGGGACTCCTCTACTATGAGTGGAAAAAGAATTGGGGAACAGCCCAATCATTCTCTCCAACAACCTAAGTCAAGGTGGGAAAGTTGGGAACCCACCATAGACTTTTGATATTGGGCCAAAATTTGGGCAACATTAGTTTTAGAGTTGCCCACTTGGGTGACCCCTTTTTAATGCTCTGTCTGCTGTGTGAAATAACAAGGGAAGAAGAAGACAAAACCCTTAAAAATTGGTACCACTCCAATTATAGTGTCCATATGAGCTAAACAATGTCACAAGACTGCCATTGTTTGCTGACTTGGACACTGGGGGTATTCAGAGTAATGGACATCCCCTTCCACATGTCAGGCCAACTGAACATGATGGATGTAACTTTGCAGGCAAGTTAGGCAGATGACGGGACCCGCTGGGGTCGGGGTGTCTATGGGTCTAGTTGCGCTGTGATAATGATCAGGCTAGAGATGCATAAAGAGTCCATTGTTCTTATTGCCAAAGGGCGTATTGATGCCTTGCAGCTTGTCGGCACCTTGTTACTTATGGAAGTAGCAGAATTGCTGTGTAGGCGCTTGTCCTATGATTTCATATAGGGAACCCATGTGTCATTCATGAGAAATCTAGTGTGGAAGTCATACTGGTCAGACTGGCAGTGTGATGGGCATCAATGCACCTAGACGGGTTCTTGGAAAGCAGAAAAAGTGCTCGTTCTGCGCTGCCGTGGAGAGTGGGCTCCAGCAAACCTCAGAGTGCAATGTGGTATATTCAATGTGTTTCAAAGCCAACTTCACTTCTTCATCAGGAAAAAATAGCCGCAATCCTCCACTGTGGTTATTTTTTCCTGATAAACGCATTTTGAAAAGCTCAATTTAATCTGCATTGAACCCTTTGAGGTTTCCTGGATCTTCTTGGCACCAGCTCTTCACGGCAGCGCAGAACGAGCACTTTCTCTACATTCCTGGCGCTACGCTGTACCTTGCTATACATTGTGCATGATTAGAGGTAACCTGTCCGCTCGCTTTACCCCCTTATCACTACCTGTCCCTGCGGCTTCCTAGTACATCCCTAACCATCCCTGTCTGACCTAAAACTATCCTATAATGGTTGTGAAAAAAAAGACTTCGTGACTCACATTTTCGCATGCAAATGAGGCATCCAATCTACTGGGTGGTCTCCAGGGCTCCGTCTTCCCCTCCTCGCTGCTGTAATCACACCCCGGTGGGTGTGAGGATTCATCCTCCAGCGCGCTCCTGATTTTAAAAATTCCCGCCTCCTCCTTCCAGGTATGATGCGCTCGCCGGACATCTTTTCTGGTCTGGTGCGTTGCGGGTGAGCGGCCGGATGTCATTTCCGGTCCAGTGCACTGTGTGGCTGTACGGGCCGGCACCAGAGCAGGCACAGTGCGCTTATTGAAGCCAGCCTCAACACTTGATAATCACCCACAATGCACCTGACCAGAAATGATGTCCGGCCGCCACATCATCACCGGAAGGAGGAGGCGGGAATTTCAATCGTGAGCGCGCTGGAGGATGAATTCTTACACCTAGCGGGTGATTATAGCAGCAAGAATGGAGGCGGAGCCCTGGCGACCGCCCAGTCAGACTACATACCGTAGTCTGCCTCATTTGCATGTGAAAATGTAAGTCAGAACCATTATAGGACACTATTTAGGTCAGACAGGGATGTGTTAGGAAGGTGCAGGGACAGGTAGTGATGGGTTGCGGGGTAAAAACAAGCTGACAGGTTCCCTTTTAAGCGCGTTCTATGTTGTGTTGAACACAACCTACTAAGGTGAGTGCACTATTGGCATCTATTCCCTCAATTCTCATCGGACAATAGTCTATTGCGTCTATTTCCACATAGTTTCTTTCGAGACTGCTTCTTCCAATATACTCTTACAACATGCTCCCACGTAGCCCAAATACTGCATTTATATTGTCCAGAAAATCTGCCTTCATCAGGCCAAAGAGGATGGGATTTCAAGAAACCGCCTGTCCACTGTGAGCTTCAAGGGGTTGTCCACCATGTTCATTCCAAGGATTGACCATCTGTATTTGATCGGTAAAGGTACAACACCTCCCTTTTACCAATCAGTTGATACCAGCGCCAGGTGTAACGTTTCGGATGCTGCCGGAACACAGTAACTCCGTCATTTCTATAGGTCCACCCAAAATTCAGATTAATGGTGGGAAAAATCATGTTACAACTTGGCAAGAAAAACACTAAAATACATGCAGTTATGAAAAAATCTGCTACAAAAGACTAAACGTGTGCACATAGCCTAATGGTATGTTTAGTATTTGGTGCAAATAAGAAGGAAAAGAAGCGCACATAGAGTAATACCTTCGGGTTTGATGGCCAAAGAAATTCTGCACCATTTATGCATCTCTTGGCAGGAAAAACGTATTGGAAAAAATATATGCATTATTTTTACAGTGATATATATTTTTTATTATGAAATGCATGGAAACCTAGGGGTGACACCTCCATGTGACGTCCACGTCTTAGAGGGCTGTGGCCGCGATGTTTGTCTGGATTTGTAGGTTTCTCCTATTTCGTGTACGTGTGGACGACTGTTTACATACCGTTCCTTAAAGACCTTTAACCAGATCTTCAAGTGTGACAGTAGATACTAGGTTCAAGGTGACGATACATTTTTGCACTTATTTTTGCCATTCGACCAATGAGCGAGCGTTAGACTTTTATTACGGGAGCGTTGGCTTCATGGGATTTTTTTGCCCTTTCCTTCTGATCCTTTTGTTACATAAAGGCTGAATGTTACTCCTGGTGTTGTGTGTTCGGTCACTTGGCAACTGATTGCCGGCTCGTAGAGTTTACTAGAAGGCAAAGTGCATAAAATAAGCTATAAATCCTGTGCGTAATAAAAGAAAAATCACCACTGCAAATAATTTATCTCCTTAAAGGGATTGTTCAGTCCAACCCCATTTTGCAACCGGAGGCGAGTGGTGTCCATGAGGATGGGGGCACACGCCACAA
Source organism: Allobates femoralis (assembly GCA_033576535.1). Lineage (NCBI taxonomy): Eukaryota > Metazoa > Chordata > Amphibia > Anura > Aromobatidae > Allobates > Allobates femoralis. The sequence continues at coordinate 32,031,159 of JARQOC010000006.1, forward strand.
CAGGTATGTGGGGACGCGCCATCATCTGTCCCTTACTCTCCATGCAGAAGTGAGCTGCGCAGAACAGCCCCTTCTAAAGGAGCAAAGAACAGTCTCCTACTTCTATGACTGGCACTATATCTGTCCCTGTTACCTGCAATACCACACCAGCAATACCGGCGTGATGCAATAGTGTTTGGTTTTGCTTGGGCTGGTTTGGTTTTGCTTGGGCTGGTTTGGTTTTGCTTGGGCTGGTTTGGTTTTGCTTGGGCTGGTTTGGTTTTGCTTGGGCTGGTTTGGTTTTGCTTGGGCTGGTTTGGTTTTGCTTGGGCTGGTTTGGTTTTGCTTGGGCTGGTTTGGTTTTGCTTGGGCTGGTTTGGTTTTGCTTGGGCTGGTTTGGTTTTGCTTGGGCTGGTTTGGTTTTGCTTGGGCTGGTTTGGTTTTGCTTGGGCTGGTTTGGTTTTGCTTGGGCTGGTTTGGGCTGGTTTGGTTTTGCTTGGGCTGGCTTGGTTTTGCTTGGGCTGGCTTGGTTTTGCTTGGTTGGATTTGGGCTGGTTTGGTTTTGCTTGGGCTGGCTTGGTTTTGCTTGGTTGGATGTTGGGCTTGGGTGTTTGGGTTGGATTTGGGCTGGTTTGGGTTGGCTTGGGCTGGTTGGGTAGAGTTGGTTTGTGTGTTTTTTTTTTTTTTTGTTTGCATATGGGTAGCCATGATTTTTTTTATTTTGGTACGATTTATTTGATGACATGTAACTCTTGCTTTGATGGGGACAGATCCCATGACAATGGGGTACAGGATAATCGCATAACGTAGTGACGGTGCTGTGTTTGTGTTGTTTGATGTGGATGCCTTAGTTTAATGATAACACGTCCTGTTGCTTTGGATGAGTGCACACAGCCCTTCAATTGGGAGACAAAAAACGAGTCTGCAAGGACGGATCTACTGGAGCATATTGAAAGCAGATATGCCAAAAAATGGCAAATTCTGCCTTTTTATTTTCATGTGTACCTTTTAGGCACCAATTCTTGATGCACTGATCATGGAATGTGTCCTTATCTTGCCAACATGTTTGGAAAAAGTTGTAGGTTTATTAATCACATATTGTCATATTGTTGCTCTTACTTTTTTTTTTTTTTTTCCCACTGAGTCAAAATATTTGAAGATGGAGTTTTTAATATGTCCTGTTTCTATGGGTGATTTCATAGGACTAACTAGATGGTAGGAACTAGAATGAATAAGAAAAGGTACAGGGAGAAATAAAGGAATAATGCTTGGATCCAATGGAGGCAGGTTTCTGGTACACAAGCTGCCTCCCAGCCAGAAACACTATGGAGTCCAGCATCTTGAGAATCGGTGGTCCTTTTTCTTTGCTATTTGCTATCCTTTTATCTGACTTTACTCCCGGAAGAGCAGTTTTGTTCCATCATGGACTCTGCAGAGATGACCGGGCCAGTCGGTCATGTCTACACATTGCGGACATGACTGGCACTGCATGGCCATTTGCATAGTGGATGGATGCGGGCGCTGCCTCCAATGTAGCTGATCTATAATTGTTAGAATTATTTCTAGAGCCCCATTGATTCCATGGTGCTGTACATGAGAAAGCGTTACATACAAACAAGTTAAAAGTAGTATGAACAACAGTGACAGACTGATACAGAGGGGAGAGAGGACCCTGCCCTTGCCGGCTTACATTCTACAGGGCAATGGGGAGATAGACAGTAGGTTGGGTCGGGTCTGGTGGTGGTGAGGTGGCACCATGGTCATTGTAGGCTGTAGGCTGTTCTGAAGAGATTGGTTTTCAGGTTCCGAGTGTGGGGGACAGTTGGACGTTTTGAGGTGCAGAATTCCAAAGTAAGGAGGATGCTCGGGCGAAGTATTGTAGGCGGTTAGATGAGGAATGTACAAGTGTGGAGGAAAGAAGGAGGTGGTCTAGGGAGGATCGAAGATTATGAGTTGGATGATAACGGGAGATTAGTTCAGAGCTGTATGGGAGGGGTACAGATTGTGGACGGCTTTCTAAATCAAGCTTAGTAGTTTGAATTGGATACGCTGAAGAATTGGGAGCCAGTGGAGGGATTTGCAGAGGGGAGGAGTGAAGGAGCAGCGAGGAGAGAGGTGGATTAGTCGGGCAGCAGAGTTAAGGACATATTGGAGAGGTGCAAGAGTTAGCAGGGAGGTCACAGAGGAGGAGGTTGCAGTAGTCGAGATGGGAAATGATGAGGGCATGGACTAGTAGTTTAGTAGGTTGAGGGTTGGGGAAGAGATGGATTATTGAGTTGGAGGTGGCAAGAGGTAGCGAGAGCTTGGATGTTCGGTTTGAAGGACAAGGCAGAGTCAAGGATTACTCCGATGCAGCGGACTTCAGGTACAGGGCAAAGTGTGATGTCATTTATTGTGATAGATCAGGTAAGGGAGGTGCATGAGATGGGTGAAAAATGATGAGTTCGGTTTTGTCTACATTTTAGTTTTAAGGAAGCAAGAGGAGAAGGAGGAGGATATGGCTGATAGATACTCAGGGATTCCGGACAGCAGAGAGGTGACGTCTGGGACAGAGAGGTAGATCTGAGTGGTGTCAGCGTACAGGTGATACTGTAATCCATGCGACTTTGAGTTGTCCTAGGCCAAGAGTATAAATGGGGGGAAAAAGAAGGGGCCCCAGGACAGAACCTTGAGGGACCCCAACAGAGAGGAGATGGGGTGAAGAGGTAGTGTTGGAGTGGGAGACTCTAAATGTGCGGTTGGAAAAGTAGGAGGAGATCCAGGAGAGAGCAAGGTCAGTGATACCAATGGAAGAGAGGATCTGTAGTAGGAGGCAGTGGTCAACTGTCGAATGCAGAGGACAGGTCAAGAAGGAGGAGGATGGAGAATGTCTTTAGCTTTGGCGGTAAGTAGGTCGTTAGTAATTTTGGTTAAGGTGGTTTTGGTGGAGTAGTGGGGGTGGAGAAGCCAGATTGAAGGTTGTCAAAGAAAGAGTTGGATAAGAGGTGGGAGGAAAGTACAGTGTGGACATGCTTTACAAGAAGTTTGGAGGCAAACGGGAGCAGCGATATGGGATGGTAGCTGGATGTGGAAGTCGGTGGAAAGATGTCTTCTTCAAGATGGATGTAATTGTTGCATGTTTGAAAGCGGAAGGAAAGGTACTGGAGGTTAGTGATAGGTTGAAGAGGTGGGTTAGGGCTGGGATAATCATGGTGGTGAGGTTGGGGAGGAAGTGGGAAGGGATGGGGTCCAGTGCACAGGTGGTGAGGTGCGATCTGGAGAGGAGGTGTGCAAGGTCTCCTTCAGTGACGGAGGGGAGGGTTAGTGGGGGAGGGGAGTGGTCTGATATACATAGGGGTTGTGGTGGTTGGTCAGAAAAGACTTGTCTGATCTGATCAATCTTGTTGGTGAAGTGTGTTGTGAAGTCTTCTGCAAAGATACGAGAAGTAGGAGGGGGCAGTGGGGTGCAGAGGAGGGAGTATCTGACCAGGCTAGAGACCATGCAGTGCATGTGAAAAATAGTTTGTGTAATAGTTTGTACTGGTGTAACTTGAACCTCATAGCCCCATGTAAAGGCTCCAATGGGGCCCCAATTATTGCAAATCTTTAATAGCAATAATCTTTTTCTATAGACCAAAGGGACTTTTAGGGCCCCCTTGGCTCCAAAGCCCGGGTACGATTGCAACCCCTGCACCTATTGTATATACGCCCCTGTTTTGTGACCTAACCCTATGGATAACATTGGCCCATGTGCTTTACAAAGAAAGAAGGGTTCCCAGTGCTCCATTCAGATCTTAACAGGGCATTCAGCCCAGAGGTGGATGCATGTCAAAGAATCCAAAGAGTCCACTTGGAAATGGCAGTAGACGTGACGCAAGAGATCGTCCCAATTCAGGTGAAGAAAGAAAAAATGCAAAAGTTTCCTTTTAATCTTCCATAAATGCATTTATGGCAGAATGAAGGAAACTTTTTGCTTTTTTTTTTTCTTTTCACCTGGATTTGGAAGCTGACTTCCTACATTGGTCCATGTGCTGTCCCTTTTCCACACTGAGAATGGTTGCTGCAGTGGTCCAGTACAGTCTGTGACCGACTGCCGCGGTGACACATTCCTATAACGGGAGACAGAGACTGGTGGGAACATGCAGTGCAGGACTAAGGCTGCCTTCACATTACGGATTTTTCAGATCCGATGCTGTCCGATCAAAATCGGACAGCATCGGATCCGAATTTGGCCCCATGCAGCCCTATGGGCATCGGACCGAATCGGATGTGCACTAAATGGCATCCGATTTGGTCCGATCCGATTCTGTCCGATTTTATTATCGGTGCAAAAATCGGAGTCTGCTCCGATTTTTGCACCGAAAATAAAATCGGACAGAATCGGATCAGACCAAATCGGATGGCATTTAGTGCACATCCGATCTGACCCGATCCCTATAACATGGGGCCCTATGGAGAAGGGTCCGAGGAAACATCTGATGTCTCCTCGGACCCGATTTTACTGTACTGAGCATGCTCAGTACAGTAAAACTGCTCCTAACTGGGAGCACAAGGGTTAAACTTTTTTTTTTTTTTTTTATGCTCACCTCCCCCCCGAGCCCCCGCCGTCTTCCTGCAGGCTCCCGGTGTCAGCAGAAGGTCTTCTTCTGCTGCTCAGGACCTGCGGTGATGTCAGTCATGTGACCGCGGGTTACCATGGTGGAACCCGCGGTCACGTGACTGTGACATCACCGCAGGTCCTGTACACATGAAGAAGACCTCTGCAGCCACCGGGAGCCTGCAGGAAGACGGCGGGGGCTCGGGGGAGGTGAGCATAAACTTTTTTTTTTTTTTCTTTTTTTCAGCCCGGAGGCTACGATTTAATGCCGGAATCGGATGCCTATTTGTCATCCGATTCCAGGCATCAGAAGGGAGCCGATGCTGTCCGATTTATATCGGACAGCATCGGCTCCCTAAAAATCGTTATGTGAAAGTAGCCTTAGCCTCTGTGTTGATCTGTTATGGACAGCCAGGGTTGTCCGCCACTTTTTATATCTGGGTGGCCCAGGTCTTTAGGATCGTAAAGCATTTTGAAATCCCTGTGGCCTAGGACTTAACATGACTCCGTGTGAGATTGTATTAGTCCCGTAAATTAAAGTTGGTAAGTAGAGCGCTCAAGAAGGGTTCCAGTCCGTCCTATGGCAATGTAGAAGACAATTTGTACTCCAATTAGTTAGGATGAACCATGATTATTTATATTTGTCAAATGCCAGATTAATGAGCGAGAGAGAGAGAATGTCTTGAGCAATTTTTATTACTTTCTGCAAAGTCACAAAGTTTACATACATTTCATTAGTATTTGGATGAAAGGGGAGGGGGGGGTATGGCTTAGAGCCAAAGGCATGCCCAAATGGGAGGAAAAAATAACAAAAAAAGCAGCCCCACATAGTGATGCAGTGCTGCACACATCAGTCATCTGCTGCCCTGTTTTCATCAGTTTTATAACTCTTTTCTCTGCAATCAAACATGGAATAATTGAAGTGAAGGTCTGATGGCATCCAGTATCCCAGAGCCTATAAGGCATCGGCTTCACTTTATAGCTCTAAATCCTGCTGGTTGGCTCCCTTTAAGGTTTATCTTCTCTTTAAGCAGAAGATCCCTGCCCCTCACCATCACAAAGATGTTCCCCTTCCCTCCCAGGCCCCTGACTGCTTCACCTCCGCACACCTTCCCTTCTATTTGCAGCCGGTGATGGATGGCCGTGGCCACGGTCTTTCTGCGCCGTTGATCTTTTAACGGTTAAGGAATTAGCAGAGCAGTAAGATCCTGCATCCGTGAAGTCCGCCGTCATCATCTATAGATTATAAGTACAATATCCGTAGTCATCAATAGTTTATGGCGCACAAGCAACATAAATGTGTTCTCAATCAATAGTCCAGAGAGCAGAAAGATCATAAAGGGTTTTCTTTTTTATTATAGCTATGGCCATAATATGCAGCCTACCAACAGAGTATGAGTTTACCACCTGGAACCCCTAACATTCCATAGTCCTAGGTCATATTGTAGGTTTCCCCTTTTCCTACCAGTCCAGATGTCGATATACCTCCTATGTGGCTGAATACATGTATCCATAGACCGGTATCCTGCAACTGCATTGTCTGCTTGTGCTACATATATGCCCTGACCACCTAAACAGTAAGATACGTCATATTCTTCCAGAAATTGTGCCATTCTTGTTTACAGGTTGACTATGGTATTGCTCCTCTGCACATTTATATGAATCGGGCTGTGCTACAACCTCAAACATAACCTTGAAGACCCACCTCTTCCGAAAAGACTACAACCTGCAGTAACCCTCAGTCCACCAAACCGCCACATGACCAGCTCTACCCTCTCCTACTGTGGGCAGGGTCCCCTCTCCTCACCTACTGTATCCTCACCCATCCCTACTACACTGTGAGCCCTCATGGGCAGGTTCTCCCCCCTCACCTACTGTATCCTCACCCATCCCTTGTAGGCAGGGTCCTCTCTCCTCGCCTGCTGTATCCTCAGCCATCCCTTGTAGACTGTGAGCCCTCATGGGCAGGGTTCTCCCCCCTCACCTACTGTATCCTCACCCATCCCTTGTAGACTGTGAGCCCTCATGGGCAGGGTTCTCCCCCCTCACCTACTGTATCCTCACCCATCCCTTGTAGACTGTGAGGCCTCGTGGACAGGGTCCTCTCTCCTCACCTACTGTATCCTCACCCAGCCCTTGTAGACTGTGAGCCCTCATGGGCAGGGTCCCTCCTCCTCACCTACTGTATCCTCACCCATCCCTTGTAAACTGTGAGCCCTCACGGGTAGGGTCCTCCCCCCTCACCAATCCCTTGTAGACTGTGAGCCCTCATGGGCAGGGTCCTCTCTCTTTCTGTACCAGTCTGTGCTTTGTATTGCTCATACATAATAACAAGTACAATATTTATATTCCTTTTCACATCTAAAGTACCATAGAATGAAGGGCCTATAATAAAGTCAAGTTTAGCCCACCCCCACCCACCCAGCGATCAGCAGATTATCATGTATCCCATGGATAGTTAGGGGCTAACTTTTTTTTTTTTTTCTTCAAATATTCTTTTAATGTACTAAGTAGCTAGCAGGCATATATGAAAGCCTGGCATTTTAATACTTTACATGTCTTATAAAACTTTCCAGAAATTCAGACTCCTTATTTACAGAGTCACAACCATTGGGCTCAAAAAGTAGTTTTGCAGCTGTCTTGTTACATTCCACATAACAGGCAATAACCTGTTTCCTCTACATCTGTACGGGGTAAAGCAGCTGCTTCCAGAATGTACAGAGCGTTCCCTCCCGAAATGAAGCCTCCGTTCTTCACCATCTCGGATGGAATTTAATATTTAAAGATCTGTGTATTCCAAAAGTTTTAAAGTTCATTAAAGGGAACCTCTCAGGACGAATTTACTACTGACACCAGTATTCTGGATTTATAGATCCTAGTGCAGCCATAAAAATGCTATGAGAACCAATAGAATATCATGTAGATTGTGTTTTCAGAGTTCTACAATGTTCTAAAATATTTAAAAGAAACCTCCCAGAAGGTTTTTACTACCAGAACTAATGACATGCCTGTATAGGTCCCAGTACAACAATAAAAATGATACCTCTCTTGTAGTAATCTGATGGATCAGCGGTGAGAAATCAAGCTTTGAAGTCGCATGCAAATTAGCCTGGAAGTGTATTGGGGGCGTGTCAGATCACTGAGTGCATGGACACTCCCTTGTGCACTTTCAGGCTGATTTGCATCTGACTTCAAAGCTTAATTTTTCAGTGCTGGAACATCCAATTACTACAAGAGAGGTGTCATTTATATTGTTGTACTGGGACCTATACAGGCATGTCATTAGTTCTGGTAGTGAAAATCTCCGGTAAGGTTTCCTTTAAATATATTTGAACATTGTAGAACTTTGAAAACCCAATGTACCTGATATTCTATTGGTTCTAAACATAAATGCAAAGCTCCAGCTAGATCAGATAGTTACAAAGATGTACAGGTGGCAGTAATATGATGGCCATTCTTACAATGATCAGTTGAAGGAGTTGAGCAGTTTATTCCTGTCTTATGTAATATGTATGGGAACTTGTAGGATAAGTCTATTGAGCTTGTAAGCGCTATTTTGCAGCTGACCTGGAACAGAGTGTTGCCTTCTAATCCTGGCACATGCTTACTGGCCAGACCACGGCGGTGGTCGGTCACCTAGGTAATGGGCCGTAAACAGGTGTGAACATCTGCAAATTATAATAAGCAGAAAATTGCAAAAGTGCTTGATTCAGACTATGGCCATCTATGCAGATGGGAAGAAACTTTGAAACAAACCTTTTTCTTATGTTGTAGCTGGAACGATTCTCCCTCCTGAGCTCTGTTCAGAAGTACTATCTACAGACGCCTGGTAGGGGGGGTCTCATGACTACTGACGAGCGACTCTTGTAAAGTTCGGTTTGGTTGGCAGACGCACCCGTGGATCTTCAGGTTCGGTGACGCTGACTCGTGCCGTCATTGATTTGCTGTTCGGCTCTCTGCCCACATAATGGTCATAAGCAAAACACTTCCAGTAGCAGGAGGGGGGAGAATTTTTCAATTCTCTTGTTAGGGGCAAGAGGCTACAGCAGAAAACTCAAATCTTACCCCTAGTGCAAGAGGCTCGCACTGGACCAAGCCCCGAACAAGTTCGCTCATCTCTATTGAGGACATGCCCCCTCCAATCCGCAAATCATTTCAGTATGTATGACCTAAAGACGAAAAAAATTACTTGAAAGGGCCCGTTACACACAACGATATCGGTAACGATATCTTTGCAACGTCACCGGTTTGATGACGTTGCAGCGATGTCTAAACGACGTTGTTGCGTGTGACCCCTATCAACGAGCAATAATGAGTCGTTGATTGCAGATTTATGAACCGGTTCATAAATCCATCATTGGACGCTCGCTGAACGCGCAGCATCGCCAGCGGGAGACCAACGATCAGAGAGCTACCAGCTGGGAACTGGTATCCAAGGTAAACAGCGCGGTGCCTAGTTACCCATTGTTTACTTTGGATACCAGCGTGCTCGCTGGTCCGGATCGCTGGTGAGTCTGCCTGTGTGACAGCTCACCAGAGATCAGCCTTCAATGTCCCAGCGATCCTGAACGTTGGTGGGATCGCTGGGACATTGAAGCATGTAATGGGGCCTTAAGGCTAGGTGCATAAAGTACGTTTTTTGGGGGGGTTTTTTATGCGTTTTTGGTGCAATTTTGCCACATCTGCATGCCTATCCTTACCCCAGCAAACATGATGAGAATCCTGACGTTTTGCGCACACGTCATTGCCGGCGCCGAACACAGGAAGTCTGAAGAAGACGCATGAAGATGGAGGATCGGGGATGTCGGCAGATGCGGGCGCGGACGGCAGCGGGACAGTGATAAGTATATTTTACTTTACAGGTTACCGGAGCAAGGCTGGGGCTGCTGGGGCTGCTGTATACTACCACTGGGTCTGCTGTATACTACCACTGGGGCTGCTGGGGCTGCTGTATACTACCGCTGGGGCTGCTGTATACTACCACTGGGGCTGCTGGGGCTGCTGTATACTACTGCTGGGGCTGCTGTATACTACTGCTGGGGCTGCTGTATACTACTGCTGGGGCTGCTGTATACTACTGCTGGGGCTGCTGTATACTACTGCTGGGGCTGCTGTATACTACTGCTGGGGCTGCTGTATACTACCGCTGGGGCTGCTGTATACTACCGCTGGGGCTGCTGTATACTACCGCTGGGGCTGCTGTATACTACCGCTGGGGCTGCTGTATACTACCACTGGGGCTGCTGTATACTACCACTGGGGCTGCTGGGGCTGCTGTATACTACCACTGGGGCTGCTGTATACTACCGCTGGGGCTGCTGTATACTACCACTGGGGCTGCTGGGGATGCTGTATACTACCACTGGGGCTGCTGTATACCACTGGGGGGGGGCTGTATACCACACTGCTGGGGGCTGTATACCTGTGCTGGGGTCCACCCTCGGCTTATACACGAGTCAATAGGTTTTTCCAGATTTTTGGGGCAAAAGTAGGGGGGTCGGCTTATACACGAGTATATACGGTATGTCAAATCTTAATGCAGTTTTTCCTGCATTTTCAGCCCTTCCAGTCATTGACTTCATTATGAAAAACATATGGCAAAAAACTGCACCAAAACGCCCTGCATTTCTGGTGCATTTTTCTGCCGGGAGATGCAGATTTGGTGCATAAAATATCTGATATCTGCACTAAATACTCTGTGTGTGCACATAGCCCCAGTACACTTTAACGTTAATGTTTTTATAGAAAGTTGTGACACTTTGCAGAGGTTTATATTACTTCGTTTCATTCACTTCCTTTCTTACCTCATTTCTTAGTCCCCCTTCACATCACGTTTTTGCCTGTCCATGTGGATCCTGGTTTTTAAAAGGATCACATGGACAGGTACGGATTCGTGTAAACTGATGGCAATTCTGCTCCCGGATCCTGTTTTTTGAAGGATTAATTTTATGCATTGAAAAGCATTGCAGCCATAGGAAATAATGGTAATGTCAGTTCTGGAGAGAGAGATCCTGAACAGGAATTGGGCTGGGAGGAGCAGTGCATTTGTTCTAAGCATGCCCAGTACATAAAGGCAGATCCGGGAAACAATCTTTTACCCGGATCCAGCACCATAGGGCCCTATGTTAACTGCTCCGGAGCGTGCCGGATTAGTTTCTGTCCGGTGCGTCCAAAATTCGAGCAGCTCTGAATCTAGGTACAGGAAAAACAGGACACAAACAAATCCCGGACTGAATTCACACAAACGGATGGCCATATATGACCAATCCCGGCACCATAGGGATACATGGGAGGCAAAAACGGATGCGGCCTATCCATTCCAAAACTGATAGACTCGGATCCCCAAAAAACGTGGTGTGAAGCCAGCCTAAGCAGGAGCATTCTTCCAATTCTGGGGCAGCAAACTGCTACATGTAGGCAATCTTGCTCCCAGCTGAAACTGTATCCAGTCTTGTGCCTGGAATTGAGTTGTACTTTGTTACAATGTATCAAAAATGTGTGCAGCGCTACTGATGCGTTTAGCACATTAGGACATATTAGAAGGTCTTAATACTGCTAGGTAGGAATCGTCCTGATGAGGTCACCTTGTTGCGGTGGGACAACTTCCACGTTTTTTTTTTATCAAAATGATGTCACCAAGTCCCCTATTTACTTTTATGCACTATAGCAGTGAAAAAATGTGTGGGCTTCCTCCTATTTTTGATTGCCAGCCAAGGTAAAACCCAAGGCAGCTGGGAGCTGGGATTCTCAGCATAGTAAGGCCTAAGCATTCTGGGCCCCCAATGCTGAAAATTGCAGCCGCCCCAGAAAATAGAGCATTCTTTCATAGCAACGTTTCATGCTTTACCTGGTTCTTCCAGCAGCCCTGGTGGCATTCACACACTGGGTAATAAAGGGGAAAATGCCAGCTTTGTATTGGCAGCTGGCCCTTATCCTGAGATTCATAATGTCGGTCCAATGTTAGATCTGCCCACTATGAATCTCTAAACATTAAAAAACACAACACAAAGGAAAATATTAATTGTAATAAAACACTAGAGGCATCCCTGGTTCCCATCTTTAATGACCCAAAAACAAAACCTCCAATGATAATCCAAAGGCAGAGACACAGGGATGTCCGGTCACCACACACACCGCTGAGAAAATGACTTCAAACGTGCTCGCGGTGACGTCAGTCGGGTTCATCCGAATTCAGAGCTGACGCGTCAGCTGTGGACTACGATAACCCCAAATACACTGTGGGGACTAGTACTGTACGTAGGGAACCTTGTTTGGGATCATACTGTGTATAGGTGACTGCGGGGGATTCGTACTGTATATAGGATGAGTTGTGTGGGGGCTTGTACTGTACATATTGGGATTGTCGGGTTGTACTACATATAGGGGGACTGTAGGGGCTAGTAGTGCCTATAGGGGGGCTGGGGGACTCTTAGTGACTGGGGGCTCATATTGTATATTGGGGGATGTAAGCATGCTTCTGATCAGTATTATGGTATGCAATATTACTGGTGGCCACAGGCTACTACCGCGGGTCCTGTAAACTTGGCAGGTGACCGTCTACGAGAGTCTAAAATGAGCGTTGGCAGCAACTTGACCCAGGACGACTTTAAGATTTACGTTAAATGTGAAATAGACCAAAATTAAAACTTTAAGTGGCTCAACTACACGACGAGGTACAGCCAGACTGCAACGACATGGAGCCGAGGGTTGTGTTTAATTCATAGAAATCCTGCTATTAGAGGTGTCCTCTTTCTTTGTTGGCCGGTGGAGGGGGAGGATTCCCTTGTTACAGTAACTGCAGTAATAAGCACTTCTCCATTTCAATTGTGTTTGAGCAGACGGCTTGAAGGTGGCTGACGCCTCTGGATAGGGGCGCAGCGTATCGCCTCCTCGTCATCCTTAATAACCTAGATAAGAGAGGATACAGATAATACTTGGCAGCTTCTCATTTCATCTCCATTTTTGTTCTGTACAGTCGGTCGGTTTCCTCTTTTTGTTTTAATTTTACTAAAAATATTCGCATATGGCCAACTTTTGCCAGCTTATGGAGTTAGGCTGGCTTCACATTTGCGTATGGGAAGGCAGCGTTTTGCTGCCTTCCCATACGCAGTTAAACGCATGCGCACTGCGTTCCTATGTTTAACATAGGAACGCATGGTGCCTGCGTTTGCTGCGTTCGGGTGCGGATGCGGACGATATCTGCTGCTTCCGGTGTCCAGCATCCGCACCCGGGACGCAGCATGTTGGGTTTTTTTGTGCGTTTGGGGAGCTTGGACAATCAGCAAGCGTCCCCAAGCGTACAAAAAAAGCATTGTCTTCAATGGGTCCGCAGTGTCCTCTGCATGACACAGCAGGAGAACGCTGCGGACCCATTGAAAAATCTCCCGGTGGCCGCCGGTGATGTCACAGGAGCTCACCGACGGCCACCGGGAGATCAGCTGACCCTCTGCTGTCCTCCTTCTCCCCGCCGCCTGTAATCTCATAGCGATGTCGGCGGGGAGAACAGCTGATCTGAAAGCTGTTTGAATCTTCCCGCGCCGACATCTCCTCTCAGTGTCGGCGCGGGAAGATTCAAACAGCTTTCAGATCAGCTGTTCTCCCCGCCGACAGTCCCGGAGCTTACCGGCGGCCGGGGGGCGGAGATCTCCGGCGCTGATCTCCGCCTCCGGCCCGCCCCCGGACAGCGCCGATTGGCTGCCGGGCTCCATAGTGATGTGTCCGCAGGCGGACATTATCCGCTGCGGACACATCAAAGTGTCCCTGCTTCTGACAGCGTTTGTGTCTGCATGCCATCAGCATGCAGACACAAACGCTAATGTGAAGCCAGCCTTATTGAGTAACTTTGTAAGTACTTTGTTCAGTGGCGTAACTTCAAGCCCTGGGGCCCCCATGCAAAAGGTCCAACAGGGCCCCCAGTTATTGCAAATCTTTAATAGTATTAGTCTTTTTCTATGGGCCAAAGGGACTTTTGGGGCCCCCTAGGCTGCAGGGCCCGGATGCTATCGCAACCCCTGCACCTGTTGTAGTTAAGCCCCTGACTTTGTTTAATTTAACTCGTTTGATCTGAGTTCCAGCTCCTATTAGCTCAAGAGCTGCATTCATAATTGTGAAGGCTGCAGAGCTGAAATCTCCCAGCCACCCTTGCTCGTTCAATGTGTGCACTGGACAGTCATCGTCACATATTGGGAAACCAAGCTACAGAATCTCTCCATTATAGAAATTTGGCTTCTACAAACTGTATTCATTGACTACCAGAAGCAGTGGCGCACCCAAGGGGGGGGACCTACGTGTCTGGACCCCCCCTTTGGACGGCCCTGAGAAGCTGAGAAGCCATTTTCGTGCAGTATTAAGCATTAATTAGGTATTCAAATTTACAAAAATCGCTTGGCTTTTAGGGGGGCTTCGCTCCCCCAAACCCTCCCACCGGGGGCTTTGCCCCTCGGAACCCCACTGGGGGGTGACACCCCCCCTTTCAGGGCCGGTGTGTGTTTCTTGGACCCCTACCTTGGGAAATTTCTGGGTGCGTCACTGACCAGAAGAATCTTGAGTTCAGCTCTGGAGTCTTATACAAATGGATAGAGATGGAGGCTGTAACTCAGACAAAATGTCAAATAATTTCTTTTTATCCAACTTGTCCTAAAAGGTTCAATACAAACCCACAAGTGAGAATCGCCGATGGTAAACCTAGAAGAATATCCTACAACACATCACGGCACCGTTAAGTATTTCTCCAGCTGAGAAAAACGTTTTCTAAAGGGGTTTATGGATATGGTTTGAGTTAATGGGTGGTTTTGGCAATAACCCTTATGCCATATCTATGGGAAAGGGAATAATTTGCTAATTGCAAAGGGTCGGACCAATAAAAACCCAAGAAACCCCCAGATTGGGGGTCTGAATGTTGTATTGATGGAGCAGAGGTGCACACTCCACTTCTGCTCTATTCATTATTGATAGGACTTCTGGAGAAAGCTGTAACCAGCTGGTTCTACCAGTACTATTGACAATGAATGGAGCGGAGGCCAAGCATGGTCACCACCACTCCATTCAAGACAGGACTGCAAAGTGCGCTTCTTTGGGTTCCCGAGCCCTAATCTTGGGATCGCTGAGCATTTCCGCATGTAGACCTCCATCAATCATCAATCTGCAAGTTGCTTCCAGTCCAATCCTATGGAATGGGGTGAACTTGTGATTTTGGGAATAAACCTTTAATGGAGGTGGGTGCCATGTTCAGGATCCTCATCTTTTGGCCTGAGTGGAAGTTTTTTTTTTTTTTTTTTTTTCTTGCTTTACACAGACAACCCATTGATGTGACTGTATACTGTACTGTGTAATGCTTCACTTCGCCTGTGGTGGCGCTATCTGTAAATTAAACCCTTGCCAGGTGTGCCCCTGTGATGACAGCTTTTTTTGCTGGAGGTCACAGTATGAGGACACATTACGCAATCCTGCGTGTGAGAAGGGACCCTGGACAATAACTTGGTAAAAGTTGGCAATCGCTTTAAATGCACCAGAAATTGTGTCATTGTCAGCGGTGTTTACTCTTTTCCCTCATTGTTTTGTGATAACATGGTGATCCTGTGGCCTTCAGCAGACAGGTACACACAGGTACGCACCGCTCTCACCTACAGTACATTAAACACCGGTAAGAACAGAGTCCAGATACGGTTAGATTTCATTATGTGCAGAACACGGTCATATCCTTTACTGAGCAATACATAAGAGCACGCCGTGCTACATATATATTCTATGTATACAGCTCTGTTATGTTCATATACCGCTACGTCACAGGCAGTAACGTGAAGCTCGTGGGCACCAATGCGAAAGCTACAATGGATGCTCCTAATTATTGCACATCTTTTAATAGCAATAGTCTTTTTCTATAGGCCAAAGGGACTTTGGTGGCCCCTGGGCAAACCCTGTACCTATTGTAGTTAAACCCCTGGTCACAGACTGTAACTATAACACTGCCATCTATATACAAGACTATGACTACTATAATACTGACCCAGTGTATAAGACAATGACTTCTATAATACTGCCCCTATGTACAAGAATATAACTACTATAATACTGCTCCTATGTACAAGAATATAACTACTATAATACTGACCCTATATACAAGAATATAACTACTATAATACTGACCCTATATACAAGAATATAACTACTATAATACTGCCCTCTGTGTACAAGAATATAACTACTATAATACTACCCCTATATATAAGAATATAACTACTATAATACTGCTCCTATGTACAGGAATATAACTACTATAATACTGCTCCCTATATACAAGAATATAACTACTATAATACTGCCCCTATGTACAAGAATATAACTACTATAATACTGCTCCCCATGTACAAGAATATAACTACTATAATACTGCTCCTATGTACAAGAATATAACTACTATAATACTGCCCCTATATACAAGAATATAACTACTATAATACTGCCCCCTATGTACAAGAATATAGCTACTATAATACTGCCCCTATGTACAAGAATATAACTACTATAATACTGCCCCTATGTACAAGAATATAACTACTATAATACTGCTCCTATATACAAGAATATAACTACTATAATACTGCCCCTATGTACAAGAATATAACTACTATAATAGTGCCCCTGTGTACAAGAATATAACTACTATAATACTGCCCCTGTGTACAAATATATAACTACTATAATACTGCCCCTGTATACAAGAATATAACTACTATAATACTGCCCCTATATACAAGAATATAACTACTATAATACTGCTCCTATATACAAGAATATAACTACTATATACTGTCCCTATATACAAGAATATAACTACTATAATACTGCCCCTATATACAAGAATATAACTACTATAATACTGCCCCTATATACAAGTCTTTTGGTGCAAAAATAACATACCGTAACTTGCACATAACAAATGCCATATAATTGTTGTATTATTACAAATAAGACACACATCTTCTAAATGAATGTGTTTAATGCATAGCTCGTACACAAAGCTGATAGTTTACTATGTTTTCCAAGTTGATGCCCAGGTGACTAATTTAGTGATCCTGTAATTATATATAATTATATTGTTGTGAACGCTGATACAACGCTCACATGTCGGCTATAAATTATACAGGTATCTGGTCGAAAAAGCATCTTTCATAATAGAACGTCTCCCGGGCTCGGCTCGCTGTCTGCCAGGAATTGGGGACTGAACACTGAGGAATAATGTTACCTTATGTTTAAAAAAATAAGCGCTATAAATACTGTGCGTGTGGGTGTATAAAGGTATATGCAATACAGAGGACGGGAACACAAATATTCAATACCCAGCAGACATAACCGTGTTCCCTGGGGGTGTGACTACAAGATTTGCAGGGATTGCAATCGCACCTTGTCTCTGGAGCCTGGGGGGCCCCAAAAGTCCTCTTTGGCCTATAGAGAAACATTAAAGCTATTAAAGATTTGCAATACTTGGGGCGTGTTCACATTGGGACCCATAAGCTTTAGTTACATCACTGCATGTTCCTTTGCACCAGTAGTGTCTGTATGGAGAAGTCATTCAGTTTACACTGAGCACCTTCCCTGTGTCGGCCATATTATTGTAGACCTTCCATTGCTCCCGATGCTCATTACTTTCCCTATGTAGGACGGAGGGTTGATGGAAGCTTGTCCTGATCTGAATGTTTGACACACAGCTTCCTTTACTCCTTTAAAGCTTAAAGCACAACTCCAGTGTTTTGTATTTCTTACTTCAGTGTTAGTAGTGTAAGTTACGTGCCGTGGTCTCCATCTTTTTCCAGCATCACTCTGGTTCTGCTCCAACAATTTGTGCCCTGTCTACAGCTCCAGTGTTTTATGGAGGCGCTGGCGGTCACAACTCAGTAAAAGTCTAGCAGAGCCTCAATCTGGCTCTCATAGAGTTGCATTGAGTTTTTGTGATGTAACTTCTGATTGCGGCCAGTCAGAAGTTACGGATACAAGATGGTGCCGCAGGACCGGAGCGGCACTGTAAAGGGATGAAAACACCAGAGGACGAGTACAAGGACAGGGGCAGGAGACTAAGGTTTAAGCACCACTCTAATGGTGGAAAGAGAAGAAAATTTTGATGTGGTGCTTTGAAGGGAACCTGTCATGTGCAAAAAATGCTTCTAACCTGCATATATGGGGTTAATCTGTAGATTAATGGTGTTCTGACCCTGCACATTAAACCCTGCTGCCGGGAGGAAAAGACCTTCCATCAGCTGTTAGGTTTTAGTCATGGGGGCGTTGCTAGTGTGGGGTCGGGCATGGCTCCTGTGTATGGAGAGTGCTGGATGTAACAATGCCTCGGCTTTCTGTAATGCAGAGCGGCTGTCAGTCAGTGCAGGGGCGTGGCCGGTGCTCTCCATACACCGAGCGGTGACTGAACCCACACCGGTACTGCCCCCATGACTGAAACCAGAACGCTGCCGGGAGAATTAAAGTTCTTTTCCTCCTGGCAGCGGGGTTCAATGTGTGGACCCCGGGCAGGTTCATAACACTATTAACAGGCAGATTAACCCCATATCTGCAGGCTAATGGTGTTTTAAAACATGACCTGATCCCTTTAATAACCAGCTGAAATCTTGCAGAATTCTAATACCCATTGTCAAGTGTACTGGGGTATCTGCGAGTCATTAAGAGAAAAAGAACCTTCAACTCACCGCATCCTTGTTCCCCGGATAAATAACGAGGCTGTACACTTAAAGGGAACCTGTCCCCTAGTTTAGACCCCCCCCCCCCCCCCCCTCTAACCTATCACTACCTGTCCCTGCAGCTTCCTGCATTACTAACCATCCCTGTCTGATATTATAGTGACTTATAAATGTGGAGAAAAGCGATGTATAAATTTACATGCCCACTGTTGTATGGGCGTTCCTAGATGGCCATTGGGTAGGCAGTCTCTCCGCGTCCGCTCTCCCCCTGCCTCGCTGTTGCAATCACGCCCCGGTGGGTGTGATCATTCATTCAGGAGCGCGCCCTGATTTCAAATTCCTACCTCCTTCTTCCGGGTATGAAGCCATGTCCGGCCACGGTGCGTCATTTCCTGTCTGGTGCATTGTGGGAGGTATTGGCGTACAAGCTGGCTCTGGAGCTTGCACATGATTTTAAATGTCCACAGAAGCCTTTATTAAGCAAACAACAACATAAATTCAACATTTAACCATAACACGTCCCAGGGGATGGTCCTTGAAGCCTCAAGTTTGTAACAGGTAAACCACAATAAGAAGCGCCAGGCTGGACTTTATTTTACCTCTAGCCGTATTGCCCCAGCTCAGAGGCACCCGTTTACAATCTGGCTTCATTAAGCCACAAGTCCCAAAACCCGTGGCCCGTCCGTACCTACCACGGGGGTTCGTTTTTTTTTTTTATGGCAGATGCCCCGTGCGGCCTCCCTTGTTTTTATGGCAGATGCCCCGTGCGGCCTCCCTTGTTTTTATGGCAGATGCCCCGTGCGGCCTCCCTTGTTTTTATGGCAGATGCCCCGTGCGGCCTCCCTTGTTTTTATGGCAGATGCCCCGTGCTTCCTCCCTTGTTTTTATGGCAGATGCCCCGTGCGGCCTCCCTTGTTTTTATGGCAGATGCGGCAGTCGGCTCTGTCCGAGGTCAGGGCCCAATCCGCAGAGCTTGCTGATTGCCTGCAATGTTGTCAACACAGCAGACATTATTAGATGTGTGAACACCCCAAAAATCCGTGGGCACCGACACTGCGTTCTCCCCAGAGAACACTAGAGTTTCCACAAGAGAGGCTGCCTCACTTCATCAGGTGTTTCTTTTTCCTGATGAAGAAGCAAGGCAGCTTTGAAACGCGATGAATTAACCTACATTTATTAGATTAGGCAACGGCCTCTTTAAGTGGTAGTGCAGAATAACCACTAATCGTCCTTCTCTCCTACAATACCGCAGCGCTATACTATGCTCCCCAATATAAAATGTTTCTAATTGTAACACTTTTTCTTGCTCTGTGTAAAATAAAGAAACCCATAGAAAGTAACCCGGAAATATTAATGCATGACGTGACTTGGATGCCATAGACATGAGGTGTCGGTCACACCTACCATTTGGCCACCCTTTGTCATTTCAGGATTCTTCCAGCATTACCTGCTTCAATGGGTGTCACATATCTCATAGAAAAACAATCATATCTGACATGTAAAATCCAACCTGTCCAATGCAAGATTGAGAGTCTGGGAGGGGGAGCTGATTTCCATTAATGGCCAATAAAAATAGCTTTGTACAACTACCACTAGGGGGAGCACACTACACATTTGTCCACTGTATAACATTCTGCATGGAGCTCCCTCTAGTGGTGGCTGTTGACACTCAAAATGTTGTCGGTACCAATATCTTTGTGACACACCAGATTCTAATTGCCACAATGGCATTATCTCCCTTTGGGGGGGTGATTTCATGCCTCGAAGCAAGCGGGGGGTCTTCACATCAGTTAAGCCCACAGCATGCAACACTTTTCCTGACTCAGGCCTGAAGGGGGAGCTTTGAACCCGGTTTCAGGGGAGCTTCCCTATAAATTCTGGTCAGGAGGGAAAGTTAATCAGAAAGTCTGAGAGGAAGAACAGGACAGATGTCCCGGGGACTGTGAGCAGTGTCCAGCTCGTCCTAGGACAGGAGTGAGCATGAGGGACCCATCTGAGAGGGTCTGAGGAAGTCACGAAAAGGGCCTGGGGAGTGGAGCCAGTGATGGGCGCACCCCAGAGCAGCGCGCCATAAACGGACACCGGAGTCCGAGGCTGTGAGGGTACTAACGACCCAGCAGCAAATATCGGAGGACAGGAGATTCGAAGTCTCCTGGCCACACCAAGCACCCGAAGGCACAGCAGCGCACTAGAGCCCAGGACCACAGCCAGAGGAGAGGTGCCAGAGAAGGGCTCGAGCTGCCTGCCATGCAGGTGAGACTTGAGAAAGAGAGAGAGCCGCAGGTTAGCTACAGGCAGCAGCAGGGTCCAACAAAGAGGAGCGCAGCAGGGAGGCCACAGAACTCACCGGGTGAGGAGATCCTTGCCTTGCTTCCAGGCCACCCGGACACACCGAACTAGCCGTTGTCAGTGTCCCGGTCTGCACCTTGAACCAACAGTAAAGGACACTGAGAAATTGGTGTCTGCCGGTTATTCTGCATCCTCAGTCCTGCACCCCACCGGTCTACCACCGCCATAGACTTTAAGGGTACCTTTACACGCCGCAATTTTTGGTGGCGATCGGAGGCGATCTAACGTGCACGTTTTTCGCGGTCGCCTTAGATCGCCGATGGCACTTTTACACGCGCAATTTCGCCCTCAACCTAAGGCGATGTATTGCCCTGGAAATCGCCACTCCAACAGCGGGAAACATCCGGTAGACTCCCCTCGCCGCTTCACACGCCACAATCCCAAAGGCAATGTGGGCGTACATGGTCTGTGCTGCGAGGAGATAGGCGTGCCACAGTGGTTTACACCGCGCCCCATATGCGCTCATTGGACAACGCAACAGCGTTACGATTGGGCAGCCTGCTCTGGAAGGCTGGCTAATACAAGACGCCATTGTAGATGTGTGTGTTGATGAACGGACAGCTCTTCAAATATGGCGCCCTGTGAAGTGACAGCCAATGGGAACACAGTAGCCACCACCAATCCTCGCAGACGGGGCGCGGTCTCGCACGCAGCGGCACGCCTACAGGAAATCAATAGGCGACACAGATTTCATCACTATCGCCCGTTCACACGCCAAAAACAGGGAATCTCGCCTTCATGATTGCCTCTGATTTTAGAGCAGTGCTGTAAAATCGGAACCAGGCGACAGATTTTTTTATCGCCGACAAATTCCCAAATTACACCCCATGGTGCCAGGGCGACATATCGCCAGCAAAATTCCTCGGGTACCTTTACACACGGCAACTTTTCTAGGAATTTCACTGGCAACTTACTGGTTGCAGTGAAATCATGGACACATTGTTCCATTTTGTTGCCATGTACAAATGTAACAATGTGTCCATGATTTCACTGCAACCAGTAAGTTGCCAGTGAAATTCCTAGAAAAGTTGCCGCAAGTAAAGGTACACTAACAGTTGCCCTGGTGGAACCACTCCACTCGTGGGGAGTGACACCATCACAGCTGCTGTACCATTATCTCCAGAGGTCCCGTGTCGACCATCCACAGCCGAACACCACGGGTGGCGTCATAACACCTATCCCCTAAACCATAATCCGCGAACTTTTATGGTGGTGTCTCACGTGGCGACAGGGGTGCACCAAGCCCCTCTGCCGCCTGAGCCGCGGCACCGATTTAGGGGGGGGGGGTGTGTGCTAGTGGAGCCCAGCACTGCTGCCCCCTCTGCCGCGCACCGATTACGGGGGGGGGGGTGCTAGTGGAGCCCAGCACTGCCGCCCCTTCTGCCACCTGAGCCGCGGCAGTCATTGCCGGCCACGGCCGTGAGTACCGGGGGGGGGGGGGTGCTATTGAACCCTAGGCAGCGCTGCCTCTCCCCGGGTCGCCGCTTACCTGCGGTGCGCGGGGTGAGCGGCCGGCGCCATGACAGGGGGAGGCTGTGTGCATGAGGCGCCGCCCCCTTCTGCACTGCCGCTCCCCCTGCCTGCTGCCGCCTGAATGACAGGGCTCACACTGTCCAATGGACGGAGCGGCCCTGCGTGGCGATGTGGCCTGCGATGTCGGAAGCGATGTGCAGGTGCACGCTCGCTTCCGACATCGCAGGCCAGCTGTCACACGGCACGACGTTGCTGGTGACGCGGCGGCGATGTGGGCGGAGCCATCGCTCGCTGGGCTGGGCTCAGCCCAGCGAGCGATGGCTCAGGAACGCTGCGATATAGGCTGGATCGCGCCGCCAACATGTTCATAAACCTGTCAACCTGCGACCAGCGATAATTTGCAGTTGCGTTGCGCTGTCACACAGCGCGACGCACTTGCAATATCGCCCGCGACATCGCTGTTACGTCACTTTTCGTCGATGTCGCGGGCAACATCGCCACGTGTGACACTACCTTTATTGACACCACCAGGTTCACGGCGCCGGGTCTCGACCCCGTGACTCCCCAGCAGAACTGTTGCCTGGTTCCGAATACCCCACGGCCCGGGGGGAAGGAGGAGGAGGGCCTGTCATTTGCAGTAAACAGTGTTTCTCCCTTGCTTGCTCTCCACCACCCCCAATTCTTACACAGAGAGATAACAATTAATTATTGAGGTATCTCTTTTTAGAGAAGGGTCTTGCCTTACTAAAACGGATTTGAGCATGAATACAGCTTAAAGCTACTTTACACATCAGCTGAAAGTGCCGGATTCTGCAAGAACGGCCAGCCATCTTATGGGGGCCTCCTGACTCTTCCCCTGACAGACTATTAGGAGATATGAAGATTTGGGTCTGATTTCCAGTGGTCGCTCTGTCTAAAGTCACTGGCAGCGCAGTGAGGCAGTGGCTTTTTCATAGAGAACACTGTTGAGGTCGCCCAAGTGTTCTTGTTTAAAGAAAGACTGATGGTTCAGCTGAACCATCAGACTATTAGTCATGTATTGGACCTTTTAATAGAATTGTCTCTTAAGGCTGGGTTTACACGCTGCGTACTTCTGCTTTAGCGCAGCGCTATTTTGAGGATGCATTTTACGTATGCGCTTTGTGCAAAAAAAAAAAACATCATTCACACATTGCTCTTTTGAGGATGAGCTTTTTTTATTCTACCCATTCTATGAGGGCACTGGAAAAGCGCATCCTCAAAGCGCAAAAAGAATTGACAGTCATTCTTATTGAGGATATGCTTTACAGTGAAAAGGCATCCTCAAAAATACAGAGCTTCTGAATGAAAATTTGGAAAATGCATTGACTTGGCTGGGATGCCAAACGTCACTGCATTTCACTGGATTTATGGATCCTAAAAAAAAGCTGCAAAAACGCAGCGTATAAACGTAGCCCAAGACTCCAAAATAGTTTTAAGAGTTGTGTGGCGCCCCTGCAGTCTGGCTGCCACAAGTGGTACTGCATTTAACATTGTGTAATTATCACTTCTGAAGGGAGGTGAAGACTACTCTGCTAGGACATCCCCACACATCCAACACATTCCAAACTCCAATCACAGTGTACAGGGCAGAAGAGACTCACATAGGGCGGACCCCACTTCTGGTTGGAGGGACGAGTTAGGTTAGGGAGAGGTAGGCAACAGGAGTTGTTCTAGTAGGTGTCAAGCCAAGCTGCCGACAGGAGGTATCTGCAGGCAACCCTGAGTGGTCGGTCAGAGGAAAAGCTGCAGAAGGGGAACCAAGCCCTAAGTGGTCAGGTTTCTAGGACCTGGCCATAGAACCTGAAGGCTATTGGATTTCATGCCTAGTAGCCACCTGCATGGGCCAGTCCGGAGCACAGTGGCAAAGAGGGCCAGAGGACTGAAGCAGTTGCTTGCAGGGCCCGTGTCACCTGCCCAGCTGAAGGCCATACACAGACTTGGAGGGATCTAGGGGACCCCCAGAGGAGCTAGTGATCTTGGGGACAGAAGTCAGCAGGATGGCCATAACACCTTATCTTAGCAGAGTGGACTTCAGCTCTCTCCAGACTGGCCAAGCCATCTACCTGGTTCTTTATGTGTCCTGAATGTACTGAAGCAACTACATTAAAGGTAAAGAACTGCAAGAATCGGACTGCTGTGATTCTTTTCTTCTGCACTTCTGCACTTTCACACTGCTCCTCTGCACTACAACTCCTAACATGTACTTCACTTCTCAGGGGCCTGCCCCATGCTGGTGGGCGGTATTCTGTCTTACTGCAACCACACCAAACCCTTGAACACTCTCTACATGCAGTGCAGGCCACCTAGTGGCTGGAAACCTTCAGCTGGCGTCACAAACTGTATTATTTTCCCTTTTTGATTCCTGATCCCCAATATTGTCTTCCCTTTTTCTATCTTCGCCAGGGCAAAAGCACTGGGCATAGCCACCGTGATCCAGACCTCCGGCCCAGTCACTGAGTACCCCAGCCCTTAGCACGACACAGTTGCATAGTGGTTTTAATTAAAAGCAATATCGTAACTCGCCACATATTCAAATTTTCAGCCTTTTTTATTTTTCCAGGTTTTTTTTTTGTGTCTTGGAGATCATTTCTTAGTGCAAATACATGTTTAAATCCAGTGAAATCCCAAAAATTCTATTTTATTCTATATCACTTCAAAATTCCAACTCTCTGGCCTATCCGAGTAAAGTCGTTCATATAGTGTATGACATGTTTACACGTTTCAGGGTCCTTACTATGATTAAGGGCACAAGACATGCCATAACCGCGTTCGTTTCTAATGCATTTTATATGATGTCACATTTTTGTAAGATGTTTAATTAAACCTGGATTTTATTAATCTCCGACTGATCGCGCCGTATGAATCCCATCGTTTCTCCTCTCTTTGACGTGCTGCACCTTTCGGAGCATGCAATCGGCATAAAGGCATCCAACACGGAACGGAACGTTTTTGATGCATGACAGTGATGCGAGTGCTGTACGTTTTTAATGTGAGTGTGGTGTGTGTGTGTGCACGGCTGTATGCATGAGTGTGCTGTGAGTGTATTATTATTATTTATTTATATAGCGCCATTATATTCCATGGTACTTTACATGCTAAAAGGGGCAGACTAGGACAAGTAACATAGTAACAATACAAGTAACAATAAATGTGGACAATTCGGTTGTACAGATACAAGAGGGGAGAAATCCTGTCCGCAAAGGCTCACAGTCTACGAGGGGCGGGTGGGGATACAGTGGGAGGGGGAGATTCCAGTCGTGAGGCGGTGTGGTGGACCGGGTCTTATTGCAGGTGGTAGGCTTGGCGGAACAGGTGGGTCTTCAGGCTTCTTTTGAAGGTTCCCAGGGTAGGGGAGTGTCTGATGTGTTGGGGCAGAGAGTTCCAGAGTATAGGTGAAGCACGGGAGAAATCCTGTATGCGGTTGTGCGAAGAGGAGATGAAGGAGAAGTAGAGGAGGAGTTCTTGGGAGGATTGCAGGTTGCGTGAGGGTAGGTATCGGGAGACCATGTCAGAGATGTATGGAGGGGACAGGTTGTGAATGGCTTTGTATGTCATGGTTAATGTTTTAAACCGGGATCTCTGGGAAGCAGGGAGCCAGTGAAGGGCTTGGCAGAGGGGGGAAGCAGGGGAGTAGCGGGAGGACAGATGGATTAGGCGGGCAGTGGAGTTCAAGATAGATTGGCGAGGTACAAGGGAGTGTACTGCGTGAGTCAGTGTTTGGTGCGATTCTGTGTGATGCTGTCCGCGGTCCTGAAGTTTGGTTGGCGGGAATACTCAGCATGCTGAGTAATTCTGCTGAGCAAACTTCATGACCGCCAACAGCATTTACTGGCTTATTCAAACATTGCTGCTGTCAAAGCAGCGGTGTTAGCTTACTGTGCCAGCAATTTCAATCAGCTTTCACCGTTGTGACAACAGCAGTGAAAGCTGATTGGTTAAATCGTGCTGTAATTGCTTTCTATGGTGCTGAAGTTAAAACTTCAGGACCATGGAAAGCCTGGACATTTAAACTGCAGCGGTGTTTGAATTTAGTAGTAATTGTTTTCCATGGTGCTGAAGTTTCAACTTCAGCACCATGGAAAGCAATTACCGCACGAATTAACCAATCAGCTTTCACCGCTGCTGTCACAGTGGTGAAAGCTGATAGGTTACTGTGCCGGCAACCCAACAATTTCCAACTTCAAATCAGCTTTCACCGCTGCTGTCGCAATGCGAGTTTAGTACGTTAAAATCGCACAAATATGACCAGCATCATTTAATGATACTGGTCCAAGTGCAGTGCGGATTCTTGTGCCCGTGTGCCTCCACCCAGCCCTAAATCCTGCTGGTTGATTCCCTTTAATACAGGGAGCTGGGAAATCTTCCGTTATCATAATTTTCCCAAGGTCATTCATATATACCATAGTAGAAAACATTGCACCTTTTGTGCCTACGAAGAGTATTACCATACTTTCTATATTCGCCGTCCATTCTTCCTAAGCCTCGACTGCAGGTGCTGTTAATGCAGTGGGAGTTAATACAACTCCTGGCGTTGCAGCCCCCATTGCTATAAATAATGCATGTGAGTGCAAGGTAATGTGATCTCTACTGTTAGAGAAGGCTCCGATCAGATAATATTTCTGCCTTTCTCTCAGCACATTGCACCTCATCTCACAGCTGCCAGTTATGTTCTTCTAGAACTCAGCTTTTTTTGTTGTTTTTGCTTGTTTGTTTTGTTTTTCATCTGAACATGTCCATATGATTTGACTGGCAAATGCAGCTTTTGCAAAATTCTAGGGCCGCAATGTTCACATCAGTGATGCTGTATACATCAAATAGTCACACGCTTCTACATTATCTCCCCTTCATGATGGTGGCGCTATCGCTCCTACTCCTTGTTGCCTCCTTCTGGGTGATGATGCACCCAACAGCAAAATGACGAGCAATCCAACCTCAGTCCTGACTCTGTAAACTGATTTCACCGCTGATTTGTATTTCACTTTAATAATTCCCTTATAAATTAGGACATTAATATTATAGCTAGACAACTATTATAATACTGCCCTATGTAAAAGAATATAATTCCTATAATACTGCCCCTATATACAAGAATATAACAACTATAATACTGCTCCTATGTACAAGAATATAACTACTATAATACTGCTCCTATATACATGTATATAACTACAATAATACTATCCCCTATATACAAGAATATAACTACTATAATACTGCCCCTAGATACAAGAATATAACTACTATAATACTGCTCCTATATACATGTATATAACTACAATAATACTATCCCCTATATACAAGAATATAACTACTATAATACTGCCCCTATGTACAAGAATATAACTACTATAATACTGCTCCTATATACAAGAATATAACTACCATAATACTGCTCCTATGTACAAGAATATAACTACTATAATACTGCCCCTGTATACAGGAATATAACTACTATAATACTGCTCCTATATACAAGAATATAACTACTAGAATACTGCCCCTATGTACAAGAATATAACTACTATAATACTGCCCCCTATGTACAAGAATATAACTACTAGAATACTGCTCCTATGTACAAGAATATAACTACTATAATACTGCCCCCTATGTACAAGAATATAACTACTATAATACTGCCCCCTATGTACAAGAATATAACTACTATAATCCTGCTCCTATGTACAAGAATATAACTACTATAATACTGCCCCTATATACAAGAATATAACTACTATAATACTGCCCCTATATACAAGAATATAACTACTATAATACTGCTCCTATGTACAAGATGTATCCTCACCCATCCCTTGTAGACTGTGAGCCTTCATGGGCAGGGTCCTCTCTCCTCCTGTACCTGTCTTTGCTTTGTATTGCTCAATATTATACTTGTCTACGTATACCCCATGTAATGTGCCATGGAATAAGTGGCTCTATAATTTTTTATTTTCTTACCGGGCCAACAAGTAGGAATGTGTTGCAATATTTCACAGTTCTTATGGAGTTCAGTGGGCTATAAGAGTGTTGCGTTGATTTTCCAGGGGTAACATTCTAATTTTTAGTTTGATTAGGGAATTGTATCCTTTTATCATATTATGTATTTTTCCACGCATCCGATCTCCTATGAATCTTCCTTTTTGAAATAATATTTAGAAGACATTTTCTGTTTTTCTAATTCTATTCAGTGAATTGTTTGACATTAATACTGCTGTCTAGACAGTCGCCATCAATCCTGACATTGATTGACTTGACTGGCAGCGAAATCTGGAGATTCTATAAATAGTGGAACTTTTTGTTGTTGTTGGCATTCATAACATGGACATTATTAGAATTGGTTGATTTCATTAATCTCCTGTTTGTTTAGGTTTTTTTTTGTGTGCGTTTAGGGACACTTTATATAGATGTCCGTTAAGTGCTATGGACTAAGATGGCACTATAGAAGCACGCATAATACATTTTGGAGCAACCTACATGTAGGGTTTATCTGGTTTGCTAGCAGGTCTTCCAAACTATGAGTAATGGGAGCCAGAGATGGAAATATTCTGGCTGTTCAATGCAGTGCAAGTAGAGGTGCTTGAAGTCTCAATCCCTCTGATATGTGTATTGACCGTTGTACTCACATGCAAGCGTCCCCAGATAGTTTAACTCAACCACACTGATTTGTAATAAGAGTCCAGGAGAAATGGAGATGAATTCTACTGAAATCTTGTGTTGAAGTACAATCCAGTAGGTAAAAGAGTGATTCTGTAGAAAGCAGTTAAATAAGTCAATACGAAGATGGCAGAAAAACGATGGGAAGAAGGGAGGAGCAAAACTGACATCACAGTGCTACAGGGAGAGGAAAGGGACAAAATACCAAGGGCAGGACTTCTGCCTAGCAACAAAGATGATACAATATAGAGCTCACACAATGATTTATTCCATTCATGGTACATGAAAGGAAACATCCAGCAGAAGACATCCCCCATGGGGCGTACAGGTTTAATGGCATACCTCATTTGCTTGTGGCTTCCAATCGATGAGGGCAGGCATAGCAAGACTAATATTCTTCCTATAAGATTTGCAATTTTAATCTCTCTTGCAAAAGGGGAGACCTCTGGATTTCCAGAGGGGGTGGGAAATCTCCCGAGTGATGTTGAAACTTACCAAAACTTTGGTAAGCTTTAATTGCACTTATAAAGACAAATGGGGGAAAATGTTGCTAAATGTTTACCCTAATAATTTTTTTAAATTTTTTATTGCACAAAAAATTACTTTACGCCACAAACCAGTGTACAAGGGTTTAGTTGAAATTCACCAGTTTCATACTATTCTGCCAAGGACCATTCACATTGAAGGAATCCTTATATAATTGCTCCATAAACGTACACTTCGTCATGCACTTTACTATACTGCATTTTATTTGCATTCTTGCCTCCTGACAAATTCTGTTTACTGCTGTACTCCGATGACTGTGATGTTGCATGGGGCTCCATAAGGGACTATGGCTAACTCTAAGGGTACCGTCACACACAGATATATTGCATGCAACTCGCTGGTTGCAGTGAAATCATGGACACATTGTTACATTTGTACACAGCCACAAATTAGAACAATGTGTCCATGATTTCACTGCAACCAGTGAGTTGCATGCAATATATCTCTGTGTGTGACTGTACCCTTAGGGTTAGTGTGTCTGTTATTGGATGAAGGACAAACCCATCATGGAATGAATCCCCTGAGAAGTCATTGGTAGCGTTCAGATGGCAAGACTGACCCCTGGAGGCTGAGACAACCTATTGCCCAGGGGACTGCATATTGCAAGACCATATGTATATACTTCTTGTGTGTGCCGTATACCCAGTGCAAGCTCAGATACAGAAACCTCTGTTGCATAACCTGAGATTTATTTTATTTTTTTTGCGTATAATGACATTTTGCTTTATGTAAAAAAAATCATGCCTTCTACATTGGGTGCCATATGGATGTTGGATTTTCTCAAGAGATATCGGTAGATGTTAAAATCAAATCAAATTCTACAAGTGTCGACTCTGTTGTAAACTGGTAGTGACTGGTAGTAAAGCTGTTTTGCAGCAAATTGACTTACCGTATTTTACTCATTTTTATAGCTCTATTAATACCCCATTGCTTTACAGACACCATCGCTGTCCCCATTGGGGCTCACAATCTAAATTCCATATCAGTCTTTGGAGTGTGGGAGGAAACCGGAGAACCCGGAAGAAACCCAGCAAACACAGGGAACATAGAGAGTCCATGCAGATGTTGTCCTTGGTGGGATCATATGGAAATGTTCAGTGCCATATGGAAAATCAAGTGTTTTTTGCATCAAATAAATTTCACCAAGTTTTTTTGCACAAGGTGGTGCTCCCAACATATAGGTCAAATGTATGTGTAGACTGGGTCTTATGCACCACTGCTATGAATTTGTGCAAAATGGGATATGACCTTCCAGCCAGTCGGCAAAACATAACAGTACAAAAATCCAAGTACAGTATGGGTGGTATTGTGCCATTTGGGACATTTTTCCTTAATGACTTGCAGAATTGTTTGAAACAGAAAAAAAAAAAAAATGACAAGTATGATGTATTCTCTCCCCCGATCCCGTAGACGTCATTCTACCATGCGGAGGGATCACTTGATTTGAAGGTGTTGTCATTGATGATTTCCACTCTTGAAGAATAACATAGGCTGTCACATTTTAATTGCCTGTTCTCCATTCTCATTACCGATGTGTCATTCCTGGTGACAAGTTGTGTTATGTAGAAATTGCCTTTAAAAAAAATAAAATAAACCATGTGACATAACCTTGTTATGCCCTTCCTTGTCTACATTGCCATTTTTGTATATTGTATTCAGAGTCTGATTAAGGTTTGAGACCTCTGTGCAACATGACTTGACCCCCAATAACATGCAAATGGCTGTCTTCATTGATGATGTGAAGACATGACAAAAAAAATAAAAAATATTGCTAGATAGATATGAGACGGGATCGACCTTGGTGAAAGCCCAAATAGTGTAGGCATAATGGCCAGGGCCGGTTTCAGGATTCTGTGAACTTGTTCAAGTGCTGGCGGCCATTGCCCGTATGTACTGATTTTATGTTTTGTCAAGAGATGGTAAGGAATGATAGGAAGACCGTGTCACCTAGACTCACTAGGGGGACCCTAGCTGTCCCTTATCCCAGAGTTGCCTCTGATGGGGAGTGTCTGAGCCACCACTCTTGCCCTGCTTTTGGCCAGCCTTGGTCTAATGCCCCCTGTCCCCTACCGGGGCGTGGACCGGGACAGAAGTGGTAAGACCCTACAGAAAACTGGTAAGCAAACAATACACACTTTTAGAAATATACACGGGAGGTATAAGACAATACATGCATAAGCGGAAATAAAGAGCAGGGAAGAATAGCCAGACTACAAAGTATTTATGCTAGTGATGAGCGAGTACTGAAATATTCGTAATCTCTATACTCTTAACAAGTAATTTGTAATGCTCGCGTACTCGTCCGAATAGCAAGATCAATGTTAGTCAATTAATGATGGGCTCTGCCTCCACATGTCATGGTCGCGCATGGCCGGATACTCTGTAGCCGTCCAGGCAGTCTATTGGGGGTATCACAGGGGTGATTGCCCAGCTCCGTGGCCCTGACAAGTTAAAGGCGGTTTTAAAGGGGAATTGTTTGTCGTGACGCTATCTGAGGATTCTGATCAAATAAAACCAGCGCTGCATACGATAGTCCACAGGGGAAGATAGTCTGGCTGCTAGATGGAATGCTCCCCTCAGATGGAGCGGCCCCTGGAATGTAGTGATGATGGTGGTTGTATTAGCTGAAGGTGCAGTAAAGAAGCAAGGCGACAAATAAATGCAGTCTTTACTTTTACTGATGCTTGATATTTAAATCCAGGGGTACTGGTCACCAGGCCCAGCAGTGGCGTAACAAGACCCCTGCGGGCCCCGGTGCAACATTTACGGCGGGGCTCCATAGGTGAGGAGCTGGGCGGGGGGGGGGGGGGGGTGTGTATGTGCTAGTGAGAATCTTGCTCTGCTCATTAACACATGAAGTGGGGGGTGGGGGGTTGCTGGTGAGATTTTTGCCTCACCTTGTTGTACTGTGCCTCCTGCGCTCAGCTGACCCGCCGCTGATAGGAGAGGAGGGGCGGGTGCAGATGCAGGAAGTGGAGTTTCACTCGCGTCCCGTCCTCCCTCCTCTCTTCGGGCACATGCGGTCACGGCGGGCGGCTGGTCTACAGGGGCGGGCCCCATCTCAGCCGTGACTGCTGCGACCGCGGTAGTTACCCCACTGTGGTCCAGGGTCTGGTCAACCTGGAAGCAGCTGAAGTCTACTCTACCAAGTGGGATCAGTATGCCTTCCTTCTGCGCTTCATATTTAGAGTCTTAGATGCCTGTGAGCTAATCTATTTCTTTCTTTGTGCTTTTTTTCTCTGTAGTTTCCCAACCAGCAGGCAGTGTGAACCTATCAAGGGTGCTGTCCTGTTCCTCACAGCTCCAGGCTCTCTATACTGCTGTCCTCCTGGGTCCACACTTGTGACCTGCAGATTTGTAATCCTCGGGTCTCCAGACTTGGCTCCCATAGCATGCAGTTCCTGATTAGCCCAGGACTCTGGTGTCTTCTTCTCCGCACGAACCTGGGGTGAGCCTCCAGTAGCTTCAAACCCGCAGAAGCTCTTCACTCCTTGTGTATCCTCTCCCTTCCCTTCCTCAAACCACACTCCTTTGCTCTGTCCCCTCCCCCAGCCAGAAAAGGCAGTCACTCCTAAAAACTGTGTTCATACCTTTTAGGTCAGGGATCAGGCTTGTGTGTGAATGTGTATGGAGCTCCATTTACATCTAGGCATAAAATTAGTATATCAGAATTGCTGCTTTTTGTTCTATTCGACTCCCCGAAAAAGGAATAAGGCGATCAGAAAATTGTATGGTCCCCAAAATGGAGGTACCGTAATTATAGTTTGGAGTGCATTAAAATAAGCCCTGATACATGAGCTAGGACATTTTTATTTTTCTGTCAGGGTTGTTGTAAGAGGAGGAGGAACATTCGAGGGCAAAAAGGGGTAAACTGGGACTCTGTCGCCCAAAGGCCTTCATAAACCGGGAACCTCCCCTGCCTAGCTGTGTTCAGGAAATTCACTAATATTTAGTATGTGATATGCTGTGAAAATCTGTGGTGTGAATTCCCCCTTATAGTCCAGAGGCCTGACTTGTGTGATGTAGGCCGGTTGCTTGGGAAGTGACAAAAACAGTGGTTGCTAAGCAGTGTATCCATAGTAACTGTGGTGTCCCTGCGTCTTGGTCAACACAGTGGTACTACACCTACTCCACAAGTGTGGTGCCATTGCTCTCAGGTAAAAAAGGGGCACAAACCTGAGAAACCCACACCCTACACACAACATCATTCCTAACTCCAGGCCAGGAGGTGCAGAGAGGAAGAGACCCTTTTAGAGGGCATTCCCCACCTGGGGTAGAGTCAGTGACAGAGGAGACAGTCTGCAGAAGATAGGAAGGAGGACAACGAGAACAGCATGGAGTTCTAGGGGAGGCTAGAACTGAGGCCTAATGGGACCAGTGGGTAGGTTGGCCAAGAAAACCCAAGCCAGAGGTACCCCAAATCCACAACCACCCTACAGATCATTGATGGAGGAACTGGCTGCATGAGGGAACCGGCCCCAATCTGGTCAGAAGACTGCATGCTTCAGCCAGGAAACCGGAGGCCACTAGTCTGTAAGATTTGTAGCCACCCTGTGGATGCTTCTAGGATGGTGATTGAAGTAGGGTCAGGAGGACTTGCTAGCCTTCATCAAGGCCCAAGATCATCTGCCTAGGGATTCGTAGCACGAAGGCGCAGGACAGGAGTAGGCAAGGAGATCCGCGTAGAAAGGCTAATGAAAGGTGTCTCAGAGCAGTGTTCCTGAACGACTTGAGAGATGGTTGAGTTGCATTCTGGAGGAGCACAGTACCAGGCTGGGACTGCTTGATAGAGCTACAAGTAAAGAACCTTGCAAGAACTGCACCCTTTGTGTCCTTCTGCTTATTTCCTGCACCCTCTTTGCTGTACACAGCACCGTAACTACCACCATCATCCCTAAAGACTTTTATCCAAAATCCCAGGGGCCCATTCCGCCTGTGGGGAGTGTTACCATCCAAACTGCCACAACATCGATCCCCTGGGTCCTACCTAAGCAGAGCTGGTCAATCATGACTAGGTACCACAGGAGGGCGTCACGAAAGACATAATCCCCTGTAAATACCCCCCTAACTGGACGGTCAAAGCCACAGAGCTGGGCTACTGCCACTGTGACTACCCCAAAAGACTGCCGGCCCGGCTACCGAGTACCCTGGCCCTAGTGATTGCTCCATAACCGGTGATGATGATTTGACAAGTTGGACAAAGAAAAGCGGCTGCCATGTCATTCTCCGGCCTTGGTATCTGATTTTTCAAAAGAACTAGGTAAGACTTCTTTAGACACCTATACCAGGTGGACAACAGAAAGGCCAAGTTGTCCTCCTCTTGTTCCATCGCACTAATTTACAGCAAAACTGTTCTCTGATTTTAGTCCCCTTCTCATGCCTCGGTCAGTCGTTGGCAAAGGAGGAATTTGCAGGGATTGTCCGAATTGTGCTGAGATTGTTCTCAAATTCTGAGCTTGTCCTGATCTGAACGGGATTCATCCAAAACCTGCCCGAAAGTGGGCTCTCCTTGTCCTTGGATGGACTTGAGTTTGCCGAATAAATGGCAGTATGATTAAATTATGGAGCTGGGGCAAGTGTTTGGAGCGGGCAGGGTAATGGAGACCAATCCGTACAGGACAACTAGGTCCGATTGTTCCCGTTTACCCCCTTGAATAGCAATTAAATAGGTTTTCCCACCATCAAAGTTCATTTTATAGTTGATTTTATTCAATAGATCTTGGAATAATAAACACGTCCAATTGTGGAAATTATCTCAACAAAGGAACATTTCCAGTAATCTTATATATGTGTCCCTGCTATGTACTGTGTATTTGTCTGATCATGCCACAGCTCCTGGGCACAGGAGGACAAGAGTATACAGACATTACAGCCGGGGATCACAGAATACAAGAATATACAGACATTACAGCACGGGATCATAGATGACTTTCTTTGATGTAAAATACTTATTACAAACAGGCAATGAAATGTTTTACCCCACAAAAAGCATCTATGATCCTGTGCTATAATGTCTGTATACTCTTATATTCTGTGATCCCCAGCTGTAATGTCTGTATACTCTTGTATTCTGTGATCCCGGCTGTAATGTCTGTATACTCTTATATTCTGTGATCCTCGGCTGTAATGTCTGTATACTCTTATATTCTGTGATCCCCAGCTGTAATGTCTGTATACTCTTACTGGGATTGGGGGATTGGAGAAAATACTTTGCATAGTCCAAAATGGGATGGGTTATAGAGGTTGTAAGAGATATATTTAGAAATTGCACCACCATTAACCAATGGTTGTGTCTGGTACTGCAGCTAAATTTCATTGACTTTAATAGGGTTGTCCATAGAAGAAATCCGATGTATTTCTCTAATTTCTTACAACCCATTTAACTCTTGATGGGCATAATGCTGTACCCACAAAGTGCATATCATAGAAAATAGTGTTTCATTCCTCTAAATAGACAGAAATCTGAGATTTGCAGTCTCCACGAATAGTGTAATTTCATCGCTGTAGGACAGCGCTCCGTCGGGACACAGGTGAATGCCTTTATGTCCATTTGCAAATTGAATTCTCCAGACTTTTTTAAGGAATTTGCTTTTTACTGCCAGACGGATATCAAGATCCCATAAAATGAGACTATTGATTGTATTTTTTATTTTTTTTCTTGCTCGGTTTAACCAACTAAAGCATTTTCCGTTTGCTTGGGCATTTAATTCCATCAGAGAATCATGCTGTGGAACATCAGCAAAGGCAAAATCTTCTGATCCTGCTGCGTCCTCCTCTAATCCAACATGAATGTTGGTGATGTGACTGCAGACAAATCAGAAAATCCAGTTTTATGTTATTCTTCTTTGTAAAAGTAACCGCTCATCTCAAATGATTGAAGACCCATAGACTTCAGACTGATTAGCAGTTATGGATTAGAAGCATGCCCTTTGTTTCGCCCAAAGCCAAAAATACAAGAATTTTGTTTTGTGGCTGTTATCCTCATAACGAGTGCTTTTCGTACCAATACCAACTGAATGTGTCCAGAAACTTTCAATTCTAATACTCTTATTTGCCATTCACTTTTTTCAATTTTTTGTTTCTCCTAATCATTATTCTGCAAGCACCATAGGTGCATAAACATCTATTACCTCACTTCTTATCATACATTTCTCCTACTAGTGGCTCACCTCAGTCTCTCCCTGTGGAGGGGTCTGGTGGCTCACCTCGGCCTCTCCCCGTTGAGGGTCTGGTGGCTCACCCTCATGGCCACTCCCCGTGGAGGGTCTGGTGGCTCACCTCGGCCTCTCCCCGTGGAGGGTCTGGTGGCTCACCCTGGCCTCTCCCCGTGGAGGGTCTGGTGGCTCACCCTGGCCTCTCCCCGTGGAGGGTCTGGTGGCTCACCCTGGCCTCTCCCCGTGGAGGGTCTGGTGGCTCACCCTGGCCTCTCCCCGTGGAGGGTCTGGTGGCTCACCCTGGCCTCTCCCCGTGGAGGGTCTGGTGGCTCACCCTGGCCTCTCCCCGTGGAGGGTCTGGTGGCTCACCCTGGCCTCTCCCCGTGGAGGGTCTGGTGGCTCACCCTGGCCTCTCCCCGTGGAGGGTCTGGTGGCTCACCCTGGCCTCTCCCCGTGGAGGGTCTGGTGGCTCACCCTGGCCTCTCCCCGTGGAGGGTCTGGTGGCTCACCCTGGCCTCTCCCCGTGGAGGGTCTGGTGGCTCACCCTGGCCTCTCCCCGTGGAGGGTCTGGTGGCTCACCCTGGCCTCTCCCCGTGGAGGGTCTGGTGGCTCACCCTGGCCTCTCCCCGTGGAGGGTCTGGTGGCTCACCCTGGCCTCTCCCCGTGGAGGGTCTGGTGGCTCACCCTGGCCTCTCCCCGTGGAGGGTCTGGTGGCTCACCCTGGCCTCTCCCCGTGGAGGGTCTGGTGGCTCACCCTGGCCTCTCCCCGTGGAGGGTCTGGTGGCTCACCCTGGCCTCTCCCCGTGGAGGGTCTGGTGGCTCACCCTGGCCTCTCCCCGTGGAGGGTCTGGTGGCTCACCCTGGCCTCTCCCCGTGGAGGGTTCTGGTGGCTCACCCTGGCCTCTCCCCGTGGAGGGTCTGGTGGCTCACCCTGGCCTCTCCCCGTGGAGGGTCTGGTGGCTCACCCTGGCCTCTCCCCGTGGAGGGTCTGGTGGCTCACCCTGGCCTCTCCCCGTGGAGGGTCTGGTGGCTCACCCTGGCCTCTCCCGTGGAGGGTCTGGTGGCTCACCCTGGCCTCTCCCCGTGGAGGGTCTGGTGGCTCACCCTGGCCTTCTGCCCCGTGGGGGGGTCTGGTGGCTCACCTCTGCCTTTCCCCGTGGAGGGTCTGGTGGCTCACCTCTGCCTTTCCCGTGGAGGGGTCTGGTGGCTCACCCTGGCCTCTTGCCGTGCAGGGGTCTGGTGGCTCACCCTGGCCTCTGCCCGTGGAGGGTCTGGTGGCTCACCCTGGCCTCTGCCCGTGGAGGGGTCTGGTGGCTCACCTCTGCCTTTCCCCGTGGAGGGGTCTGGTGGCTCACCTCTGCCTTTCCCCGTGGAGGGGTCTGGTGGCTCACCCTGGCCTCTTGCCGTGCAGGGGTCTGGTGGCTCACCCAGGCCTCTTGCCGGTGCAGGGGTCTGGTGGCTCACCCAGGCCTCCCCCTTCTCCCCCATGGAGGGTCTGGTTGCTCACCCTGGCTTTTCCCCGTGGAAAGACTAGTGGCTCACCCTGGCCTCTGCCCGTGGAGGGTCTGGTGGCTCACCTCTGCCTTTCCCCGTGGAGGGGTCTGGTGGCTCACCTCTGCCTTTCCCCGTGGAGGGGTCTGGTGGCTCACCTCTGCCTTTCCCCGTGGAGGGGTCTGGTGGCTCACCCTGGCCTCTTGCCGTGCAGGGGTCTGGTGGCTCACCCAGGCCTCTTGCCGTGCAGGGTCTGGTGGCTCACCCAGGCCTCCCCTTCTCCCCATGGAGGGTCTGGTTGCTCACCCTGGCTTTTCCCCGTGGAAAGACTAGTGGCTCACCCTGGCCTTGCCCGTGGAGGGTCTGGTGGCTCACCTCTGCCTTTCCCCGTGGAGGGTCTGGTGGCTCACCTCTGCCTTTCCCCGTGGAGGGGTCTGGTGGCTCACCCTGGCCTCTTGCCGTGCAGGGGTCTGGTGGCTCACCCTGGCCTCTGCCCGTGGAGGGTCTGGTGGCTCACCCTGGCCTCTGCCCGTGGAGGGTCTGGTGGCTCACCCTGGCCTCTGCCCGTGGAGGGTCTGGTGGCTCACCCTGGCCTCTGCCCGTGGAGGGTCTGGTGGCTCACCCTGGCCTCTGCCCGTGGAGGGTCTGGTGGCTCACCCTGGCCTCTGCCCGTGGAGGGTCTGGTGGCTCACCCTGGCCTCTGCCCGTGGAGGGTCTGGTGGCTCACCCTGGCCTCTGCCCGTGGAGGGTCTGGTGGCTCACCCTGGCCTCTGCCCGTGGAGGGGTCTGGTGGCTCACCTCTGCCTTTCCCCGTGGAGGGTCTGGTGGCTCACCTCTGCCTTTCCCCGTGGAGGGGTCTGGTGGCTCACCCTGGCCTCTTGCCGTGCAGGGGTCTGGTGGCTCACCCAGGCCTCTTGCCGTGCAGGGGTCTGGTGGCTCACCCAGGCCTCCCCCTTCTCCCCCATGGAGGGTCTGGTTGCTCACCCTGGCTTTTCCCCGTGGAAAGACTAGTGGCTCACCCTGGCCTCTGCCCGTGGAGGGTCTGGTGGCTCACCTCTGCCTTTCCCCGTGGAGGGTCTGGTGGCTCACCTCTGCCTTTCCCCGTGGAGGGGTCTGGTGGCTCACCCTGGCCTCTTGCCGTGCAGGGGTCTGGTGGCTCACCCAGGCCTCTTGCCGTGCAGGGGTCTGGTGGCTCACCCAGGCCTCCCCCTTCTCCCCCATGGAGGGTCTGGTTGCTCACCCTGGCTTTTCCCCGTGGAAAGACTAGTGGCTCACCCTGGCCTCTCCCTATGGAGGGTCTGGTGGCTCACCTCGGCTTCACCCCGTGGAGGGTCTGGTGGTTCACCGTGGCCTCTTGCCGTGGAGGAGTCTGGTGGCTCACCCAGGCTCTGCTTCCTCCCCCCAACACCTTCCCCCCCTGGTGGAGGGTCTGGTTGCTCACCCTGGCCTCCCCCGTGGAGAGACTAGTGGCTCACCTTGGCCTCTCCCCTTGGAAGGTCTGATGGCCGCCCTGGCCTTCACAGCTCCCCCATTCCTCCTTCCCTGTAGAGGGTCTGAGGGCCGCCCTGGCCTCTCCCTGGTTTTCAAGCAAGCAAAATGGAAGGCTTATGCTAAAGGAAGGAACTACTATGGTGGCATTGAGTGAAAACCATGACCCCCATGATTGGACACATAATGACTTTGTGTCTTTTTGGAGGCCCTGCAAGAACAGTAATCAATTACAGGTTTAAGGTTTCTGATGGCTGTTCAATTAATTAAGGACAGTTAACAGTATCTGATGTACAGCGTTACTGTAGACTTCCATGGAGCTGAGCAGCAATTCCCGGCCTTGCTTCCCGTACAGATTTTGCTCAGTCTTTTTAGTCTACCCTGGAAT
The DNA here is from genome assembly GCA_033576535.1 of Allobates femoralis. Taxonomy (NCBI): domain Eukaryota; kingdom Metazoa; phylum Chordata; class Amphibia; order Anura; family Aromobatidae; genus Allobates; species Allobates femoralis. The sequence goes on from JARQOC010000006.1 coordinate 32,070,963, forward strand.
ATCAGACTTTTAGATAGTGAAATGACATTAATGCAGAATTTGATTTTGTATTTACCGGTACTCTACTTGCCATCTTACTTTATAGGTTTGCCGTCACCTTTTTCTATGACATTGCTTCATGTTCTTTCATTGAAGTTCCTCATACTTGAAGTAGGCGTTTCTCTTGATGCAAGGCATCCGGCCAGCAATCCGCGTCCAAGTTGTCGCTCTTGTCGTTATGACTAGATATGAAATATATCAAGTTATTTTTAAATACTTAGAAAGTCATTAATTTTATAGCTAGATGCGTGTGCGGCGCCGAGACCTTGTTTACCCAGACTGGCAATTCCCTGGCTTCCAGTTTCAGCCCATATACATGCAACCTTCACTGTTGAATGACGTACGGAGAAATCCTTGTGGTGTTCCTGTAGACCACTGGCAGGTGGAGTTGGCTGGTCATTGGACACTCAAGGTGACCCACTGGCAAGCAGCTGGCTGTCCTGGGGTCATAAATATTGTCAAGCTGAATTTTATATTCATGGTTAAACACCAGATTAGCAGGGCCGGTGATTTAGATTGAGGAGATCCAATATGTCTTTTGAGGCTTGTTTTGGTTGTTTTGTCATATTTGATGTCAATGGAAAAAAAAAAACTTACCATGGAGTCCGATAGACTCCACTGAATGGTGAATGTTGACCCTAGAGGGATCAGCTATATCCTCTACTAGGTTTGACCTCTCTCTCTGGCTCCCGCTGTTAGAGGCAGATGCTGTTGTAGAACACAGCTGGCATCTGTCTTGTCTGCGACGCCTGGCAGGACCGTGGGGTACTCTTGTGTCCAGTCCGGTCAGTTCGATAGGAAGTCACGGTGGCGGTGACCCGGCTCTGTGGTTCTGGGTGTGCAGTAAAAGGGGAATATTTACAGGGGAAAGTTTATGCCACCTGTGGTGTTTGGCCAGGGATGGCCAACACTGCAGGATATGACCGCTGGGGCAGATGATAGTGCAGCTGGGATGGTAAAGTTCCCCACAGGTGGAGCTGGGCCCCTGGGATCGTATGAACAGTCTATAGCAGTGGTGATGATCGTTGGGGCGCAGGAATCATTGGGAGGACATAAAAGGGCGTAGTTTGTTACCTTTACATGGTAGATGGTATTGCAGTCCAGGGTACTGGTTACAGGTGTTAGAAGGGATACGACCGGCCTGGAAGACTTCGGGGAGCCACCTCACCAAGTGGGAATGGAGGCCTTCCTGCTGCACTCTCTCTTCAGGTCCTTGCGTCTTGTAACTATGCTGTGGCCCTTTTCATGCTAGATAGTTCTGACCCATATGGCAGGCAGCACAAGCCTCTCTCCGGTGCCACCTTGCTAAAGGCAGCTCCAGGCTCTCAGCACACTGCTGTGCCACCGGGTATTCGGTGCGGCCAGGAGACTTGCAGTCTCTTGCCCACCAGATACGGCTGTAGGGGCGTACTGCACCCGCACAACCAAGGACTCAGGCATCCTTTTCCTAGCGCTCCACTCCAGGGTGAGCCCAGTCACGGCTCCACTCCCCAGAGCACTTCTCCTCACTTCCTCTCTCTTTCTGACTAACCCCTCCTCCTGGCCAGTACAAGGGCAGCTCCCCTGAACTCTGGTTCTAGAGCTCCCCCTTCTGGCCCGGAGTCAGGAAAAGTGTTGTGTGCTAAGGACCTTCTCCTGCTTCCAGGCATGAAATTGCTCCCTGTGAGGGAGGCAATGCTACTGTGGCAACTGGCTCAAGAGGCTGGGCACACATTGCAATAACCTGTGTGAACAGCGTCCTATGTGAATCCTATTCATTGTGCAGGACAGCCAGTGTACGCTGCCCTCCAAGATTAAGGAGGTGTTTAGTGATTGGAGGCTGGTGTCCTGCACTAATAATGCCTTCCCTTTTTAATCAAGGCAAAGCTGCACCTTGCATGAGTGCAATGGTTGACTGACCAGGTCAAATATCCATTGCACCCAGCAGCAGGCTGCCAGCTCCACTGGGAGGTAACGCAGATGTCTGAATACCGGTGCTCAGTCCCCTGCACCCCAAACAATGGGAGCGGTTGTGGCACCTACGTCCAGTCATGCTAAGGAGGAGGAGACTGGTGGTATCTATAGACATCAGGTCACCAAAAGAGCGTCTGTTACACACGTACATGTGAAGCACAGTGTTAGAGCCAAGCCTGTTAGACACACCCATGCTTTAAGGCTAGGTGGGCGTTTCCACACCCTCTGGGGGATCGTCTGTCATTTGTGATGCATGTATTGGTGCGGAGCCGCCCACCTGGCCTTATAGCATGGGTGTGACCAACACGCTTGGCTCTGACACTGTGCTTCACATGTACGTGTGTGACTGACGCCCTTTTGGTGACCTGGTGTCTATAGATACCACCAGTCTCCTCCTTGTTAGCATGGCTGGACGCAGGTGCCAAAACCGCTCCCATTGCTTGGGGTGCAGGGGACTGAGCACCGGTATTCAGACATCTGTGTTACCTCCCAGTAGAGCTGGCAGCCTGCTGCTGGGTGCAATGGATATTTGACCTGGCTGACTTTTGGTGACTTTTTTTCTGAGTTTAATGTCCTGTTTCGAAGCATTACCTAGAACCTCAACCGAAGGAGGAGGACAGCTGGAAGGCCATACACCTGTCCATCATAGCAGTGCTTCGTTCTTCTCAGACTGACCAGATTGCCTGGCTCGGTGAACCAGTACCCTGACTCAGCTGATGACTGCAATACTGCGTAAAAGATAAAGAACAGAGATTGTCTCCTTTGCATCCTTCCCGCGACTGCTATGCACCTCCACTCAGTACTATGACTCCTACCATCTCAACATCTCCTACTACCACTACACCCCAGGGGCCCGCTCCTGCTGAGGGGGATGCTTCATCTAGCTACCCTACCATCTACCCCTGGGGACCACCATCTGCAGCGCTGGTCACCCCTGACCAGATCACTCAAATGGCATCACAAACTTTCATCCCCTGTAAATAACCCCCTTCACTTGCTCGGCAAGGGCCATGGCTTCTGGGGACACCACCGTGATCTATAGACTGTTGCCCCGGATAGTCAAATCTCCCTACCCTTGCGGTTGACACATAGTTACTGTACAATGGGATTAGCTTTATGATTTTAATTTTTTTTTTTTTTTTTTTGTTGCAATCTAGATGCAGATTATTATTTATTTTTACTTTCTTTATTACTTTTTAATATTTGTTAATTTTAATTTAATTTTGCACCAAAAAAAAAAGACTGGAATATCCAACCCTTTCCAGCTAATGTATAAGTCATATTTGCTGAATTATGAATTTTTTGCCCTCTACGGTGCATTAGCATGGGACTATATTAATAATGTGTGTATTTTCTGTATCGACGTTCTCGCTCAAGGTCTTCTATAGGCTGCGTCGCCCCAGGTAAGGAACGTGCTATAAGGCGACCTTGTAAATGCATCAGATTTCCCTGAATCAGCGGTAAATTCATGCTGTGCGCAGCTTGAAATAAAACCATCAGTTCTCCTCCCCTATAAAGTGCTTTACCCCAAAAATGCATTAAAAAGCTAATTTCCTCCTGTACTAGAGAAGACCTTGTGGTGGATTTCATTGATGTCAATTACCGGAGCCTTGTTGGAAGTGGTTGCTCATATCTGATTCTCTGTATCATTAATCAATAGTATTTTATTTGAGTTAATGAGGAAACAAATATGTAACATCCCGGATATTTCTGCTCCAGAATTCTCCTACCTTCTATTTCCTGGATACAGAAGACTATGGTCATCCATGTTGGCCCTTGTGATTGCTAGATCTCCATCACCCAGTTGGTCTTTCTAGTTTCTGTATCTTCATTGTTGTCAATGTCGGTTAGAGAATCCATTCATCTTGTATAGAAAGATGCACAATCATGAGATGGCTCGGGGTGGTCCGTTTCGCTTAGTGTCCTCTTAACTGGGTCTTGTATATATTTATTTTTTGTGGATATAATATACAGGTCTTGCTGTCTCTATAGTTGAGAAAATGTGGCCAATTCTTGTTGACGAATTTGAATGAGATTAGAAGAGGGTCTGCGCGTCCCACCTCTCACCCCTCCAAATCTGCAGTATAGGCTGCGTCTTGTATTGTGGTTCATGTGCACGAGCCCTCAAAGAGCCGAAAGTATTTTATGTAAGATCCAACAAAACATCAGATTAAACTTGTCCCAATGTTATTCTATAGGGTTGCTCACCTGTATAATTATTTTTTTTTCTTTACGCTGCACCAAGTCGGTCCAAGGAAAAAATTGCATGATGCTCGAGTTGCCTCCGCTACAATCGCACTCTGTCAAGAAATTATTGGATATGTGGAAAAAAATTGACATCCAAGATTTAATATTCATGGAGTGACAGAATGGAGAAGATTGAGCAAAAAATTGTTTGCCCCATCTTCTCCACATCAGATAAAAATTGTCTCCGCATGCGCCCTCTGTGTCTCTCATTGTGCGCGCACTCTGTGTCTCCCCACGGGCCTTCTGTGTCTCTCCTTGCGCGCGCCCTCTGCCTGTCTCCTTGCGCGCGCCCTCTGCCTGTCTCCTTGCGCGCGCCCTCTGCCTGTCTCCTTGCGCGCGCCCTCTGCCTGTCTCCTTGCGCGCGCCCTCTGCCTGTCTCCTTGCGCGCGCCCTCTGCCTGTCTCCTTGCGCGCGCCCTCTGCCTGTCTCCTTGCGCGCGCCCTCTGCCTGTCTCCCCGCTGCACCAACTTTAGAGTAAGCTACAATACTTGGCACAGCCTGTCGACATGTCGTGGTGATTGTGTGTACGATGCTGTTTTGCGTAAGTTAGAAAAAAATTAAGTTTTGCCAGTAAGTAAACGTTTACCCGACAATTAGCCAGATCGGAAACCTTTTGTTCGTCCAAGTGTTGCATAATCGGCTATTAAATCAATGTATGGTTGGAGAGGGAGCTATTTTTTTACTCTGCCTGCAGAAGGAGTCCCAAACAAAGGACCCTGTATAATGATCTTACACCCTTTAAAATTTAGCACTAAATAAAAAGGCTCATATCACTGGAAGACTTAAAGGGATCCTGTCACCTCCAAAACGCCACCTCAGCTGCCAAAACATGTCCCAGCAGCATCCTATCACTAATCTCACACTCCTTTTGTCTCCTAAAAGCATCCTGTGAAAGTGCATAAAAAGCATTTTAATACTCACTCATTAATAATAATTAGCAGGGGCTATATTCTTTAGTCCCCAGGGCGTGTTGTTTTGCAGCCTGAATGCACCCTCTCTCTGTGCAGCTTCTACTGTGATGTGGAGCTGAAGGCAGGACTAATGATTTGCATTCTGTGGGTGACAGAGGGGGAGGGCAAATACTGCACAAGCAGAGCAGCACAGACAGAGGGTGGATCCTCAAGGCTGAAAAACACCACGCCCTAAGGGCTAAAGAATATAGCCCCTGCTAATTATAATCACTAATGAGTAAGTATTAAAACGTTTTTATGCACTTACACAGGATGCTTTTAGGAGACAAAAGGAGTGTGAGATTAGTGATGGGATGCTGCAGGGACATGTTTTGGTAGTTTAGGAGGCGTTCTGGAGGTGACAGGATCCCTTTAAAAATATAATCATAATAATAATAAATTGACTACTCAATGGAGCAGCATAAATGAGACTTGGTATGTTAATGGCTGCACATGAGTCGCGAGTGTGATGCAAAAACGGCAAACACTATTCTGGGATATAACAGAAGCAAACAGTCTAGATCACATGAAGTCATTATCCCCCTCTACTCTTTGGCCAGAACTCATCTGGATACTGTGTCCAGTTCTGAGCTTCACATAGCAAAAAAAGACATCAACAAACTGAAGCAAGTTCAGAGAAGTGACCAGAATGGTGACCGTCTGTAATCATGTCCTATGAGGAACGGTTACAGGATCAGGGAATATTTAGATTGCCAAAAAGAAGAGTGAGAAGAGACTTAATAGCTGTCTACAAATATCTCAAGGACTTTAACACACTGTAGAAGGTTCAGCTTTATTCTTGGGCTGTCACATTGTAGAGGGATCAGCTTTATTCTAGGGCTGTCACACTGAAGAGGGATCAGCTTTATTTTCATTTGCACAAGGAAAGACTATAAGTAATGGGATGAAACTGAATGGGAGGAGACATAGATTAGATATTAGAAAAAAAACCTTTTGACAGTGCGGGTGATCAATGAGTGGAACAGGCGACCACTAGAGGTGGCGAATTCTCATTCAATGGAAGTCTTTACACAGAGGCTGGACAGACATCTGTCTGGGATGATTTAGTGAATCCTGCTTTGGGCAGGGGGTTGGAGCAGATAACAGGAGGTCCCTTCCAACTCTACTTTCCTATGATTCTATGATCACGTACATTGTCTGGAGCACATCCAGTTTATATTATCAACAATGATTTAATGGCCCATATGGACGATCCAATCAATTTGAAACACTTTGGAAAAGTATATACTAATATCTAATGTCTCCTCCTATTTAGTTTCATCACATTGCTTCTAGTCTTTCCAAATGAAAATAAACTGATCCCTCTACAGTGTGACAGCCCTTGAGATATTTGAGGACAGAACCATTGTACTACTGTCTTCATACCGTTGTCATCCCATCTATAGTTGAACCAATCGTCTTGACTTTGTAGTTAATCAGAGCTTGATTATAGGCAGACAATGCATATATGTTTAATGTGTAATGGCGCTTTAAGAGCATAAAATACAGTTGTGTCAAAAGTTTACATACCCTGGCAGATTTTTTTGCTTTCTTGGCCTTTTTTTCAGAGAATGAGTAATGCAAAATCTTTTTTTCCACATATGGTTAATGGTTGCGTGAATCAGCTTTTTGTCAAACTACTGTATTTTTTTGTTTTTAAATCATGACAACCAAAAACATCCAAATGACCCTGATCAAGAGTTCACATCCCCTGGTGATTTTGGCCTGATAACATGCACAGATGTTGACACAAATGGCTTTGAATGGCTAATAAATCTAACATCCTCACCTGTGACCTGTTTGCTTGTAATCAGTGTGTGCATAAAAGCTGAGTGAGTTTCTGGGATCCAGACAGCAGGCGCAACATTACCGGCAACTCAGGGGCGTGGCCAAGTTGCGGCAACATCGCTGATGAGTTATCCTGTGTAACAAAGTGATTTCAACGGCGATGTTGCTCAGGCGATCTGCCTGAATCGCCCAGTCTGACATCGCAACAGCGATGTTGCAAGCAACTTCCCCCATTGACTGCAATGTTAACGATCGCTGCCAGGGTTGAATTTAACCCTGTTAGCGATAGTTGCTTTCAACATCGCCGCTGCGTTGCCGGCGATCTCTGTCCGTCTGACAGGAGCACAGCGATCTTGGCCAGCGGCCAAAAACGAGCGCACGCCCATCTGTTGCCTGCAATGTTGAAACGTCTGATGGTACCTAGACTCTATCATCTTTCATCCAGCCACTGACATTTCTGGATTGTGAGTCATGGGGAAAGCAAAAGAATTGTCAGCAGATCTACAGGAAAAGAAAGCTGAATTGTATAAAACAGCAAAGGGATACTAAAAGATATCCACGGAATTGATAATGCCAGTCAGCAGTGTTCAAACTGTGATTTAATAAATGGAAAAACCAAACCACGATCAGGTAGACCAACAAAATTTTCGGCCACAACTGCCAGGAAAATTGTTCAGGATAGAAAGAAAAAGCCACAAACGACATCAGCTGAAATACAGGAGTCACTGAAAACTAGTGGCTGTTTCAGGATGCACAATAAGGAGGAACTTTAAGAAAAATGGGCTGCATGGTCGAGTCACCAGAAGAAGGCCATTACTGCGCAAATGCCACAAAGTATCTCGCCTACAATACACCAACACAGAGACCAGCCCCAACCTTCTGGAACAAGGTCATTTGCAGTAGTAAGACCAAAATTGAGCTTTTTGGCCATATGCATAAACGTTACATTTGGAGAAGTGTCAACAAGGCCTATGATGAAAGGAACACCATTCCTACAGTAAAGCATGGTGGTGGATCGCTGATGATGTGGGGATGTGGGAGCTACAAAGGCACAGGAAACTTGGTCAAAGTTGAAGGAAAGATGAATGTAGCACGTTATCAGCAAATATTGGTGGCAAATTTGCACCCATCAGCCCGGACGCTGCACATGGGACGTACATGAACGTTCCAACATGACAATGATCCAAAACACAAGGCCAAGTCGACCTGTCGTTGAATACAGTAGAACACAGTGAAGGTTCTAGAGTGGCCTCTCAGTCTCCTGACCTCAATATCATTGAGCCTGTCTGGGGAGAACTCAAGCAAAGCGCAGATGATGATGTAAGAAAGCCCAGGAATTTACAGGAACTGGAGGCTTTTATCCAAGAAGAATGGGCAGCTTTACCATCTGAGGAAATAAAGAGCCTCATCCACAACTACCACAAAAGACTGTAAGCTGTCATTGATATTATAGAGGGGGCAATACACGGTATAAAGAACGGGGGATGTGAACTTGAGCAGGGTCATTTGGATGTTTTTGGTTGTTATTTATTGTCAAAATAATGCGTTCTCTTTTTAAATCATAAGTTCACCCAACCATTAACCAAGAGTGGAAAAAGGTTTTGTGTTCACATTTATATTCTCTGAAAAAAGGCCAAGAAGGAAAAATCTCCCGGGGTATGGAAACTTTTGAGCAAAACTGTATTACATATATAACTACATAATGCACGGGATAACATGACTGTATGATTGCATGAGTAAATGAGACCATTTCAGGTGGATACCGGAGTTCATTACTGCATACTGTGACGATGATTTAACACTAATTTACATTGGAGTAACCTGCGTGTGTGCAATATACATTTATATCATAACTGTACTGGGGTTAGAAAGATCCATCCATTCATTTATGACTCTCCTCCTGGATGCATCTCGGCACAGTAAAGGCAATTACACGTAATTGGTTTATTAGGGAACTGGCCGGTCTTGCATCCCTGTAATCCCTGCACTGTCAGATCCTCGGTTTAATCCCTGATTGTTCTCAGATGCTGCAGATTACTCCGCGGTTCATTCACTCAGCTATAAATACTTCGTTTTATGAAGTGACCTTTAAGCGGCCGGCGACTCCCGTTCATGTTTGGTGACAACCTGCGGAGTGTGATGAAGACGAGCGGGTCACTTTATTTTCTGCAGGATCCGTTTATTTAACATTGGAGCCTATGGAGAAAGGATCCGTTAACTGATCACTATTTAGCCTCCGATATCTCTCATTTGTAAAGGATCCGTTTTTTTCTTACTGGATCAGTTCCAAATAGAAGATTGATGGCAATCAGTTACCGGATCCGTTCTCCATAGACCCCAATGTTGGAACGGATCCTGCAGAAATCAATTTGTTCAAAACTGACAAAGCTGTGTTTGTGCAATGGATTGTGCTGGATCCGATCTAACGGACGATTACTGGACAGGGGAATTTGACCTAAAATGAATTGTGGCCTCTAATGATTCAAAGTTAAATGTGATCATGCAAGCAAAGTATGAAATGTAATTAAAGGTTGCTCTAAATGTGTTTATTTTTTACAATCAGGTCGCAATGAGCCCTTAAAGAAAGAGCGTCCAAGATGGAAGAGCGACTACCCAATGACAGATGGCCAGCTGCGCAGTAAGCGGGATGAGTTCTGGGACACTGCGCCAGCATTCGAGGGGCGAAAGGAAATCTGGGACGCGCTGAAGGCTGCAGCCTATGCCGTGGAGGCCAATGATCACGAATTGGCACAGGCTATTGTGGATGGAGCAAGTATTACTTTACCTCATGGTAAGTACATAAAAAAAAAAAAAAATATATAAAATATATATATATATATATATATATATATATATATATAATATATATATATATATATATATATATAATTTATAATTTATATTAAATTCTACTTACATAATTGCCCTTTCGCATCTGACACTTCTGGCATCCAGTTGTTTTCCTATCGTGTGCCTCAGTAAGTGCACATGTGCATACCCAGCGCACACATGCGCACTTACGCAGCTGCCATCTTTGGACACCTGGGCTCAAAGGAGAGAGTGCACGAGGGAAAAAGATAGCACAGGGGGAGAGAGACAGCACACAGGGAATAACAGACAAAGGAGAAATATTCAAAGGACAGATTAAAGAGGGGAGAAGACAGCACAGTGGGGGACACTGCTTAAAGGGGAGAGAACACAAGGGGAAGAGATATCCCAGGGTGGGCGAGCGCATGGGTGAGCGTGCACAGGGGGAGACGGCTCAAAAGAGAGCACATGAGGGGAGGAGACCGCACAAAGGGAGAGAGAGACTGCACATAGGGAAGAGAAGACAAGGGGAGAAACATTCAAATGACCGCACAGGGGGAGAGGGTGCACGAGGGGAGACGGCTCAACGGAGAGAGCACATTAGGGGAGAAGACAGCACAAGGGAAGAGAGAGACTGCACATAGGGAAGAGAAGACAAGGGGGGGAAACATTCAAAGGACAGATCAGCGGGTAGAAGACAGCACAGGGGGGAGAGAGGGTGCACAGGGGGGAGAAAGCTCAAGGGAGAGAGCACATGAGGAGAAGACTGCGCATGGATGGGGGAGAGCACATAGAGCAGAGACAGGTCAAAGTAGAGAGCGCAGGGGGTAGAGAGACCACACAAGGGAGAGTGCATGAGGGGGAGACAGCTCCCACCTCCAGCGCCACAGAGCCCGACCTTATCGTGACGCCAATGCCCTCCTGATGCAACATATATATGTCTATAATAAATATAAATACATATATATATTTCTAGTCCCCAATTGTGCATGCTGGAAAATACAGAAAATGTACTATTCTTTTGAAAAGGAGAAGTCACTACATGTGCCAATCAATGATTATACAAGTTGATCGCAATTGTTTAAAGGGCGTCTGTCAGCACAAATGACTGGAAAAATTAAGTAAAGGCGCTGCTTGCAACATTGTGCAGCCAACATGTAGTTGGTGTAATAATATTAATATTAGAAAATCCCTCCAATTAGAAATGTAGTACAGTTCTCCTGATTATCTGTCTCGTACCTCATGGGCAGGGCATTGCAGCTTAGGTATCCATGGTTACAAACACTAACAACTAACTGTCATTATATGACTGGTTGTAACCGTGAGATATGTAAGCTGCAATGTCCTGTAAATGAGGTAAGTGACAGCTAATCAGGAGAACTAGACTACTTTGTTAATTAGAAAGGATTTTCTAATCTACTTACCATCCCAATATGTAGTAGGGGTAATATCTTGGAGTTGGAAATACCCCTATAAGTTCACCTTCCCACCTGCTTGTTTCCCCTCAATCTCCACCCTCCTCTCTTCTTTGATGGACGGCTCCGGCTTCATAGATCCAGAAAAGATGGATGGAAAACCAGCAGGTGAGAAGATGCACTTACATGTTTGGGTGCGCCATGATGCACGGAGCGTTTGTCAGCACAAAATGACTGTTCAAACCAAGCACCGTTATTTTAAGGGCCCTTTTACAGTGCAAACTGTATGGGGACAAATGAGTTGCCTGTGCAATGCTAAGGAAATCCTGAAAACATGACCTGTGTGCGGCTCTTGAGGCCTGGAGTTTCTGACCCCTGATATATACACTGTGCATTTTTTTGTTGCCAATTGGCCAATGAACAAGCTGATTGCAGCATAATTTACACAGGCCAGTGATGGAAAACTTTAATATTTGTCTGATTTAGCCTTTTAGTAAAAGGTCCTTCAGAAAGTGAACAACTTCCCTGACCACTTATTAGTATATATGATACATTCATTGTGTCTTTTATGTATAATATCTTCTATACTGCCCACACATGACCTGACCAGTCACTATGGGTGAAATGACTGCCATAGTATATTTGGAGTATAGGTTGCGGTTCCTCTATCTGATTTGGGGTTCTCTGCCCTTACGAAGTCTGGAAACCTCTGGTCTTTGCTACTTTGCTATAATAGGACCTGTAGTTTCATTGCAAGCTGAGGCCGGTCTCTCCTCTATTTCGCTTACATTCAGCTTCTCTGCCTTGTAAACATTGGGAATACACAGAAGAAAAAGTGAATACATTTCCATAAATTTTCATAGCTATTTAGGTTGTTTATTTTTCCTTTAGTTACCTGGTGTGAGACAGTGCGGGAGATCATATGCGAGGGGCGCTATGTCTCCCCCAGAATGTGCACTGTCACATATTGAGCCCGTACCGGGTGTAGGAAAGAGGGACGGTCCACTCCCTCTGCTCCAGGTCTTGCAGGTTTCCCTGGAAGGAGACACTGGGTTAAAAGCCTGTTTAGGAGACAGGGTGGGGTTCCCTGTAGACAGTTTTGGCCTGAAGCTGAAGCAGCAGCATCTATTGACCGGACAGGTCAAGAGCTCCAGGGGTCGTGTGAGGTAATAACACGGCCTAGCCCGGGAGGGCTGGGAGCTCGGTGCGACCTCAGCCGGAGAGCTCATAACCGGAAGGGACCAGGTTACTATCTGTGAACTTTATCCATTGTACCCAGTTGCGACCCGGATTCTGGCATCTTGTGCCACCACCGTGTTTTCAGCAATAAATCCGGGTACTGTATGAACTACTACCGGGCTCAACGTGTTTCCTGTCTTGCAATCCCGGCGCTGCCCCGCACTGGACATCAATAAAATAGATTTCAGCTTCGTTATGACCTGACTTCATTCCAAGCCGCTCCACCCATTTATTTGACCTGTAGCTTTATCAGGGTTTCTTAACTTTGACAGCTACAGAATATATTGTTCTTTGTGGTGCTCTGAATCTATAGGGTTTTGTGGTCAAACGTAGGTCTGGATTACAGCGAATTAACCTAGGAGGCTCCTCGCCAACATTTCTTCTAGTTCTTCCCCTAGATAGCGCTGCTTCTATGGTTGGAGTGTACACTGCTCTACTCTGGAACCTCAACTTTTAGGAAAACTGAGGTCCTCCTGATGAATTTTTGGCCTTTCCTGTTGTATCCCACTTAGACTTCTACCATTGACCTTTTACACCAGATGGATATAGGGTGATTTTTGCCATTTTTCAACAGGACTTCTCAACCATCTAATGAGTTGGGTCTCTCACCAGACTACAGATGTCTTGGAAGAATTGCCTGCTCTTTGTCTGCATGGCTCCTATAGCCTTCACTGAAGGGCCCACGTATGTTCATCTGTCCAATATGATTACAGTATGTGATCAAGTTGTGAGAGTCCTCAAGGTGGGAATACTCCCGAGGTCTCCATCAACCTCAATCTGAGCACGGATGAACATTTCACTCCCCTGTTTGTATTCTGTTGACCTCCATTATATGTTCTCAAAAAGGATCTCAAACAATTTATTATCTCTTAGATTTTAGAAGTCTTTATACACCTAACGGCTTCACTTTAGTAAGTGCACATTTGTTGGTCAGATTGAGGCCCCTGTGCCTGATGGGACACAGAAGCCACCGGTATGATACACCACACATTATGGGTGGGGGTCCTGTTGCAGATTTTGCATTGGACTGAACATCGAGTTATGCCTCCGGTAAAAACTAAATTCCAACTTCAAACCTGTTTTTGCAGTTGTTGGCCCATTTTGCAGAAAGAAGAAACCTATACGTAGAATTTCTCAATGTTAAAATAATGATGGGAATTTCCCAATATATTGCCCTAAAACCTTTCTGAACATTTACTTGTTTAATCATGAAAGACGTCTTTCTCACCGGTGCAGATACAACTGTATCTCTTCTGATGACTTGTGTAAAGGGAGAATACAGACTGTCCACAATCCTCCACTTTATAGGAGCTGTTCAGGACATCGCTCCACCCTTGTGCATTGGCTCCGAGCTTGTATTGCAACATTCAAGTGACGGGGGTAATTCCAGACACAACCCATTCACAAGGACAAGACTGTGAAAAACCCCAAATGTCTTATTTCTGCTTTATATATTAAGGTATTGGGCACCACCAACATTTTAATGGGATGTGTCTAAGGACCGGATTCTCCCAGCAAAATTGATAATATTGTATAAGTTAGGTTTTGTGAAATAGTATGAATGTGTCCTCATTCTCCGAAGAATCAGTCTTCCCACTCATCAGGTTTGAAGACCACTGCCTATATCAGGAGTTCGCCATATCGGATACTTATGAAAACTGGGTCAGATTCATAGCTGCTGTATTCTCCATATACCTCAGCGGAGAGACGTCCATTATAGTGATGAGCGAGCACAACAATGCTCAAGTGCTCTGTAGTCGTAACGATCATATCGGACACTTGGACAGACACAAGTACTGAGTATAATGGAAATCAATGGGAAACTCGAGGAGATTTCCGAAAGTCTCCAGAAAAAAGCTTGAGTTTCCCATTGATTTCCATTATACTCTATACACAAGTTGAGACTGAGCATCTGACATGCTATTTACTCAAGCATTGTAGTGCTCCGCTCATCACTGGTCCATGCATGTGCATGGCCCTATAATATTGAAGGCTACAAGTTACAGAAGACAACTCTCTCCTATTGCTATAACTTCCTTAGACTTTTATGGAGAAGACTGAACACAAGCCCTGTTGATATATATATAGGGGTACAGGGTGGGCCATTTATATGGACGCACCTAAATAAAATGGGAATGGTTGGTGGTATCAACTTCCTGTTTGTGGGAGGAGAAAACTTTTCCAGATGGGTGGTGACCATGGCGGCCATTTTGAAGTTGGCCGTTTTGGATCCAACTTTATTTTTTTCAATGGGAAGAGGGTCATGTGACACATCAAACTTATTGAGAATTTCATAAGAAAAACAATGGTGTGCTTGGTTTTAACATAACTTTATTCTTTCATGAGTTATTTAGGCTGGCTTCACATTGCGGCGGCGTCCGGTCCGGGGCTGTCAGGAGTGACAGCCTGGACCGGAGTTTTACTGCATAGAATACTATCGGGCTGCACGGAGCTGGATCGCGCCGGGTGGAAATTATCTGCCATCCGGCTGCTATCTCGCCGGATGTATCCTGGAGTAGTGGGGAATTGTCTGCCGAATCCAAAAACGTTGCATGCAACGTTTTTGAAATCGGAAGAAAAACCCCACTACTCCAGGATACATCCGGCGAGATAGCAGCCGGATGGCAGATAATTTCCACCCGGCGCGATCCAGCTCCGTGCAGCCCGATAGTATTCTATGCAGTAAAACTCCGGTCCAGGCTGTCACTCCTGACAGCCCCGGACCAGACGCCGCGGCAATGTGAAGCCAGCCTTACAAGTTTATGACCACTTATAAAATATGTTCAAAGTGCTGCCCATTATGTTGGATTGTCAGTACAACCCTCTTCTCCCACTCTTGACACACTGATAGCAACACCACAGAAGAAATGCAGCACAGGCCTCCATGATCCGCTGTGTCAGATGCTGCACATCTCGTATCTTCACAGCATAGACAATTTCCTTCAGAGGCAAACTTTTTTGTGAATAGTGAAGTTAACAAACAAAACCCCCGCTATTGGTCTGACACTAACC
Organism: Allobates femoralis; assembly: GCA_033576535.1. Taxonomy (NCBI): domain Eukaryota; kingdom Metazoa; phylum Chordata; class Amphibia; order Anura; family Aromobatidae; genus Allobates; species Allobates femoralis. The sequence continues at coordinate 32,086,414 of JARQOC010000006.1, forward strand.
CACAGTGGATAGATCCCTCCAAGACTGCGGGAACACAAACATTGATGGTATAGTGTGGTGTATGAGGTACAAAGATAGCGGGGCCATTCTTCATCAATGGAGACCTCAATGCCTCTGGATATCTGAATCCTGTAGCAATTTCAGGTATCCAGAGGCATTGAGGTTTCCATTGAAGAAGACTAGCCCCATTATCTGTGTTGGTAGCGGTGTTTGAATTTGCCAGGTTGCCGGCACAGTAACCAATCAGGTTTCACCGCTGTGACAGCAGTGGTGAGAGCCGATTGGTTAAATTGGCTGGTTAACCTTTGTCAGGCTGCATAATTTTATATTAAATATCTTGACCCCTTATCTCGGAAGGGGGTGGAGATATTTTATTGAAATTTGGCCAATATATTCTGGAACAAAACTGCAAAGATGTCACAAAATTTCAGCCCTCTATGGCTTTTCGAAAAAAAAAGTTATTGCAATTTTAAAACGGAATAGTTACAATTGTACCTACTCAGCCGGACGAAGGTTAAATTGGCAGGTAAATGCTTTCCATGGTGCTGAAGTTAAAACTTCAGCACCATGGAAATAAAAGAAATTCAGCCACTAGCCCTTCAGCACCATGGAAAGCATTTATTGGCTGATTTAACCAGTTGGCTTTACCGCTGCTGTCACAGTGGTGAAAGCTAATTGGTTGCTGTGCTGGTAATTTCAAACACCGCTGTTTTGACATTAGAAATGGTTGAATACATCAGTAAATGCTGTCGGCGGGGCTGAAGTTTGATCAGCGGGACTACTCAGTATGCTGAGGAATTCCGCCGAGGAAACTTCAGGACCATGGACAGCAGCACACACTGACACTCGCTGCACACTCGTTGCACACTTACATGCATACAGCCATACACACGCACCATACTCATGCAAAAAACGCACAGCACTCGCATCACTGTCATGCATCAAAAACGCTGCATTTTTGATGCATGACAGTGTGCCTCCACCCTAAAAGAGATGTGCATTGCCATTTGGGTATACAACTGCCATAATTGTTCTGCACAGTGTTTAATTAGGAGGTAAATAAATGCCAGGATTCAAGGTTTCTCAGCAGAACATTGCCTCAATCATCCCTGGACCTTCCACACTTGGAATCAGAATGCACAATGGGAAGAAGCCATTTCTTCCTCAGTTAAGTGACGTAATCAGCCCCATCAGACTGTGTCACCTTATTCCAATGCTCCAGTGTATAAACTTTTGCTTTGTTTTTTAGTTTTTTTTTTGGCATTGTGCTTATAATTAACAATAAAGCTTTGTGAGATATGCTCTTCCCAAAAAAGTGGGGGGAAAAAAGTAACCACATATCCATTGATCTTTTCAGGTTCTCTGACGGAATGTTATGACGAACTTGGAACACGGTACCAGCTCCCGGTGTACTGCCTGGCTCCTCCTGTTAACCTCATCATGGAAAGAAGTGATGAAGATGGCACAGATGCCCCCGAACCAACCCCCAACAACAGACGGGAATTCCAGCTCAAGGCCCGCCTTTCCACCGGTAAGGACGTTAAACTCAACGCAAGCATGACGGACACTATCGGCCAACTGAAGAAGCAACTACATTCCGTTGAGGGTATCGAACCTTGTTGGCAGCGATGGTTCTTCTCTGGAAAACTTCTTACGGACAGGATGAAACTACAAGAGACTAAGATTCAGAAGGACTTTGTCATACAAGTTATTGTAAACCAACCAGCGGAAATCCAGAACTGAATAAAATGCATTAAAACCCCATAGATCTGAATGTCTACTGAGATGCTGGGACTCTTGGAAGGCAATGAAAGGCTGGCTGCTAGGTCCTACTCTCCTTTCTTGTCTTCCCTTTCTCACTCGTTAATGGTCTCCTTGAGACACCATGGGAATTGGAAGGAGAGGTGGCCCCGACCCCCACCCCCACCCATACCAAAATGCTGCACTATTTCTGTTTCTATGATTGCACATGAGATCCACCTCATACAAGCATGATTGTAACCATTGACCTAATCTCTGAAATGGCACAGGATGATCGGGTGGGTGTTTAGTGTGTAGTAACTTGGATGGTCAGTATGTCAGCAATACTGCAACAAAGACTTTACATCAAGTTCTTGATTTTTATTTTAATTTTTCCCAAAAAAAACTTTCTTGCATTTCCACTATAAATTAGATTAATAAAACAATCGGTAACCCTCCTCTTGGTCTTAATCTGGAACCTTTTGACAGGGATGGTGCTGTTTTTGGAAAAATAATTCTGTTTTTCCAATCGTGTACGACCCCATAAACCCGGACCCAATGGGGCAACACTGGGTATTCATGGATGATATTTTTTTCCATTTTATTTTATGGTTAAATGCTGTTTAAATTTTTGATACTTTGTTTTTTTTCTTTTCTTATGATCGAACTGTGGTTGCCAAGCATCTACTGGGTTTTAATATTGGGACAAACCATGTGATTTTTGCGACATGGAGACTCCTATAATACCACTCCTAACACAAATGTGTACAACCAGTTTACAAGAATGATGGGACCCAATCCATATTTAAGTTTTTTGTTTGTTTTTTTTCTTCTTTAAATATTTTACTTGTTATAATGTTGCCCGCCATCTTTGAGATTATGACCGTAAACCGCGAATGTTTTAATGAACATGTTGTGCCTAATTAATAAAAACTGGACTGTTTGTATTTAATGAACTCTTACTGCCGATATCCTGGCAGATGTAAAGAAAAATCCTTTTTTTTTTCTTTTTATACCTATTGTAAGTTGATCCAAACATGCACCCATTTATGATATGCTACAAGAGTTTCTCCCCTACACTGAAGATGGTGTGAACACAACCCTAAGGGGTTCCCAACTACCCACATCCCCCCCTTCCCAATTGAGTTAATGTTAATCAATAGATCTTGGAATAATAATACCGTAATTTCCACAATTGGGTGTGAGTAAAAATAATGCAACTGTGCTGGTGCCGAGATCTTATATATGTGTCCCTGCTATGTACTGTGTAATGGATGTGTCTGACCATACAAGGACATGATCTGATCATGCCACATCTCCTGGGCAGAGGAAGAGAGTATACAGACATTACAGCCGGGGATCACAGAATATAACAGTATACAGACAAAAATTTCCATGCGTGTTTTTTCAAAACGATGTTTTTGGTTCAAAGAAACAATCCTGTGCTGTAATGTCTGTATATCTTTTCCTTTCTCCTTGGCCAGGAGTACACAGTACATAGCAGGGACACATATATAAGATTATCTCAGCACAGGAGATGTGTTATGATCAGGCCATGTCCCTGTATGGTCAGACACATCTATTACACAGTACATAGCAGGGACACATATATAAGATTATCTCAGCACAGGAGATGTGGTATGATCAGACCATGTCCCTGTACGGTCAGACACATCCATTACACAGTACCTAGCAGGGACACATATATAAGATTATCTCAGAACAGGAGATGTGGTATGATCAGACCATGTCCCTGTACGGTCAGACACATCCATTACACAGTACATAGCAGGGACACATATATAAGATTATCTCAGCAGTGGTAATGCCTGTGTCTGACCATACAGGGACATGGTCTGATCATACCACAATACATAACAGGGACACACATATAAGATTATCTCGGCACAGGAACATTTTTTTTTTAACCTTTGTCAGGCTACATAATTTTACATGAAAAATCTCGACCCCCTTATCTCGGAAGGGGGTGGAGATATTTGATTGAAATTTGGCCAATATATTCTGGACCAAAACTGCAGAGATGTCACGAAATTTCAGCCCTCTGCGGCTTTTCGAAAAAAAAAACTTATTGCAATTTTAAAATGGAATAGTTACAATTGTACCTACTCAGCCGGACGAAGGTTAAACACATCCAATTGTGGAAATTTTAATAATTCCAAGATCTATTGATTAAATTGAACTTTGTGGGGAAAAACAACTTTAAATCTTGTTTTCTGCTTATAAATTCTAGATGTAAAAGGAGCCAATATTTGATGATTGTGGTCACCTTTAAATTATCCATTTACATCATGAGTTAATTTAATTCGAAAAAAATTACTTTGTAAATAAACTACAGTCCTAATTTTGCATGGATTCTGGTTTAGAATGTATTTATACTTCAGAGCTGTATTCTTAATTCAACAGGTTTTAAAGCTCAAATTTACCTGCATCCTTTGCTGTCTCATTGTCTGAAATAACTATTTGGAAATGCTACTTCACTCCACAGTACAATTTAAGAACTAACGCTGTATTGTGGGAGTTCAGATAAACTGTCAATAGAGTGCCAGATGGCAAGATTGATGAGCATTTCCAAGGTAAGCCTGCCAAATTGTAAGTGCAGCTCCGAAGTGTAACACAGGCTGTAAGGCTGGCTTCACATTTGCGTATGGGAAGGCAGCGTTTTGCTGCGTTCCCATACGCAGTTAAACGCATGCGCACTGCGTTCCTATGTTTAACATAGGAACGCATGGTGCCTGCGTTTGCTGCGTTCGGGTGCGGATGCGGACGATATCTGCTGCTTCCGGTGTCCAGCATCCGCACCCGGGACGCAGCATGTTGGGTTTTTTTGTGCGTTTGGGGAGCTTGGACAATCAGCAAGCGTCCCCAAGCGTACAAAAAAAGCATTGTCTTCAATGGGTCCGCAGTGTCCTCTGCATGACACAGCAGGAGAACGCTGCGGAGCCATTGAAAAATCTCCCGGTGGCCGCCGGTGATGTCACAGGAGCTCACCGACGGCCACCGGGAGATCAGCTGACCCTCTGCTGTCCTCCTTCTCCCCGCCGCCTGTAATCTCATAGCGATGTCGGCGGGGAGAACAGCTGATCTGAAAGCTGTTTGAATCTTCCCGCGCCGACATCTCCTCACAGTGTCGGCGCGGGAAGATTCAAACAGCTCTCAGATCAGCTGTTCTCCCCGCCGACATGTCCCGGAGCTTACCGGCGGCCGGGAGGAGGAGATCTCCGGCGCTGATCTCCGCCTCCGGCCCGCCCCCGGACAGCGCCGATTGGCTGCCGGGCTCCATAGTGATGTGTCCGCAGGCGGACATTATCCGCTGCGGACACATCAAAGTGTCCCTGCTTCTGACAGCGTTTGTGTCTGCATGCCATCAGCATGCAGACACAAACGCTAATGTGAAGCCAGCCTAACTCTTGATCAGTACAAGAAAATATAATGCATGTATTGTACACAATGACTGCACCAGCAGAATAGTGAGTGCAGCTCTGGAGTATAATACAGGAGGTAACATAGGATCAGTAATGTATGTACACAGTGCCTGCACCAGCAGAATAGTGAGTGCAGCTCTGGGAGTATAATACAGGAGGTAACACAGGATCAGTAATGTATGTACACAGTGACTGCACCAGCAGAATAGTGAGTGCAGCTCTGGACTATAATACAGGAGGTAACTCAGGATCAGTAATGTAATGTATGTACACAGTGACAGCACCAGCAGAATAGTGAGTGCAGCTCTGGAGTATAATACAGGAGGTAACATAGGATCAGTAATGTATGTACACAGTGACTGCACCAGCAGAATAGTGAGTGCAGCTCTGGAGTATAATACAGGAGGTAACTCCAGATCAGTAATGTAATGTATGTACACTGTGACTGCACCAGCAGAATAGTGAGTGCAGCTCTGGGAGTATAATACAGGAGGTAACACAGGATCAGTAATGTATGTACACAGTGACTGCACCAGCAGAATAATGAGTGCAGCTCTGGAGTATAATACAGGAGGTAACACAGGATCAGTAATGTAATGTATGTACACAGTGACTGCACCAGCAGAATAGTGAGTGCAGCTCTGGAGTATAATACAGGAGGTAACTCCGGATCAGTAATGTAATGTATGTACACAGTGACTGCACCAGCAGAATAGTGAGTGCAGCTCTGGGAGTATAATACAGGAGGTAACTCAGGATCAGTAATGTAATGTACAGTTAGGGCCAGAAATATTTGGACAGTGACACAAGTTTTGTTATTTTAGCTGTTTACAAAAACATGTTCAGAAATACAATTATATATATAATATGGGCTGAAAGTGCACACTCCCAGCTGCAATATGAGAGTTTCCACATCCAAATCGGAGAAAGGGTTTAGGAATCATAGCTCTGTAATGCATAGCCTCCTCTTTTTCAAGGGACCAAAAGTAATTGGACAATGGACTCTAAGGGCTGCAATTAACTCTGAAGGCGTCTCCCTCGTTAACCTGTAATCAATGAAGTAGTTAAAAGGTCAGGGGTGGATTCCAGGTGTGTGGTTTTGCATTTGGAAGCTGTTGCTGTGACCAGACAACATGCGGTCAAAGGAACTCTCAATTGAGGTGAAGCAGAACATCCTGAGGCTGAAAAAAAAGAAAAAATCCATCAGAGAGATAGCAGACATGCTTGGAGTAGCAAAATCAACAGTTGGGTACATTCTGAGAAAAAAGGAATTGACTGGTGAGCTTGGGAACTCTAAAAGGCCTGGGCGTCCACAGATGACAACAGTGGTGGATGATCACCGCATACTTTATTTGGTGAAGAAGAATCCGTTCACAACATCAACTGAAGTCCAGAACACTCTCAGTGAAGTAGGTGTATCTGTCTCTAAGTCAACAGTAAAGAGAAGACTCCATGACAGTAAATACAAAGGGTTCACATCTAGATGCAAACCATTCATCAATTCCAAAAATAGACAGGCCAGAGTTAAATTTGCTGAAAAACACCTCAAGAAGCCAGCTCAGTTCTGGAAAAGTATTCTATGGACAGATGAGACAAAGATCAACCTGTACCAGAATGATGGGAAGAAAAAAGTTTGGAGAAGAAAGGGAACGGCACATGATCCAAGGCACACCACATCCTCTGTAAAACATGGTGGAGGCAACGTGATGGCATGGGCATGCATGGCTTTCAATGGCACTGGGTCACTAGTGTTTATTGATGACATAACAGCAGACAAGAGTAGCCGGATGAATTCTGAAGTGTACCGGGATATACTTTCAGCCCAGATTCAGCCAAATGCTGCAAAGTTGATTGGACGGCGCTTCATAGTACAGATGGACAATGACCCCAAGCATACAGCCAAAGCTACCCAGGAGTTCATGAGTGCAAAAAAGTGGAACATTCTGCAATGGCCAAGTCAATCACCAGATCTTAACCCAATTGAGCATGCATTTCACTTGCTGAAATCCAGACTTAAAACGGAAAGACCCACAAACAAGCAAGACCTGAAGGCTGCGGCTGTAAAGGCCTGGCAAAGCATTAAGAAGGAGGAAACCCAGCGTTTGGTGATGTCCATGGGTTCCAGACTTAAGGCAGTGATTGCCTCCAAAGGATTCGCAACAAAATATTGAAAATAAAAATATTTTGTTTGGGTTATGTTTATTTGTCCAATTACTTTTGACCTCCTAAAATGTGGAATGTTTGTAAAGAAATGTGTACAATTCCTACATTTTCTATCAGATATTTTTGTTCAACCCTTCAAATTAAACGTTACAATCTGCACTTGAATTCTGTTGTAGAGGTTTCATTTCAAATCCAATGTGGTGGCATGCAGAGCCCAACTCGCGAAAATTGTGTCACTGTCCAAATATTTCTGGCCCTAACTGTATGTACACAGTGACTGCACCAGCAGAATAGTGAGTGCAGCTCTGGAGTATAATACAGGAGGTAACTCAGGATCAGTAATGTAATGTATGTACACAGTGACTGCACCAGCAGAATAGTGAGTGCAGCTCTGGGGTACAATACAAGAGATAACTCAGGACCAATACAGTATAAGTAATCTCTTGTATTGTACCCCAGAGCTGCACTCACTATTCTGCTGGTGCAGTCACTGTGTACATACATTACATTACTGATCCTGAGTTACCTCCTGTATTATACTCCAGAGCTGCACTCACTATTCTGCTGGTGCAGTCAAATGGGTTTGTTCATGTGGGTGTTGGTGCTAACAAGACCACATCATCCTCCTAAATTGCATGGGACATTACATACAGAAGATTTGTGACCAGATCCAGTTAGTCTCAAGGTGACTCTGGTTGGAGGCTTGGCTGCTTAGAACATGTGGTAAAGGCTCTGGGCATAATCTTTGATGGATCCAATTATGATTCAAATACTATAAGCTAATATGGGATAAGTTAATGAAAATGTAACTTATTTTTTTTAACCCAGAAAGACGTCTGCACAGTGTCTGACACCTACGGTAGTTCAGACAGAATGGTAAATATGGGCTGTACAAGATTCTTCCTCTCGGATCATTCTCTATAGGATCTGTCACAGCATACACATTCCACAGTAATCTGCAAGCTCTAGGGCTGGGGTCACACAACTGTATTTGCTCCAGCCAATAGGAATCGGCCCCATTATGCTAATCAGACTCTGATCAGAGGGAGATGTTTTTCTTGGATGTGTAGAGAAATGAATAATTATCAGAGCAACCAATCAGAGCTCAGCTTTCATTTTTTTAAATGCTCTGGTAAACTGAAAGCTGAGCTCTGATTGGTTGCTCTGGTAAAATGAAAGCTAGTTGCTATGGGCTACAGAGACAGTTCGGATAAATGAGGCCCATAGACCGTAGTGTTAAAATATCTCGCTATATTGGTCGCCTGCTGTCTTTGGCTCTTCAGCACTGGAGTGAACTACTACTACTCCGGCCATGCTGGGAATTGTAGTTGCACAACTGCAATCCAAAGTGTCTGTGTAAGGGCTTGTTCACATTGTGCGTTTTTGCAGCTTGATTTTCATCACAATTTAGTCAGTGGAGAAAACGCTGGAAAAAAAGCGGATCACTAATTATCATACCGTATATACTCGTGTATAAGCCGACCCGTGTATAAGCCGACCCCCCCCTACTTTTGCCCCAAAAATCTGGAAAAACCTATTGACTCGTGTATAAGCCGAAGGTGGACCCCAGCACAGGTATACAGCTCCCAGCAGTGTGGTATACAGGCCTCCCCCAGTAGTATACAGCAGCCCCAGTGGTAGTATACAGCAGCCCCAGTGGTAGTATACAGCAGCCCCAGTGGTACATATAGCAGCCCCCAGGAGCAGGGCCGCAGCATCCATGAGGCGACATGAAGTGTCAGTCTCAGGCGGCGAGCCCTGCTGGTATACATGGGGCGGCATCTTCAGGAGCGCCTGGTGGTAGTGCGGCCCCCTGCAGATGCCGCTCCTACCTACAGTCCTGGCCGCCGACGCTGCGACCAGGCTTGGCGTATCTGGGGCTGCTGGCGGGGCATCTGCCCAGGCTCAGCAGACTCCTGCTGCAGCGGCAGCGGCCGCGGTCTCCAAACACCCCCCCTCCAGTGTGGCAGTGTGAGCTGTGTGAGCAGCAGCGGCAGCGGTCTCCAAACACATCCCCCCCCCGCCTCGCGCTGACAGGACCTGTGATGATGTCAAAGGAGGGGAGGAGTCAGGCGGGTCACATGATCAGCTCCTCAGTATGCAGCCAGGACTCCACCATGGTGCTGGATGAGGTGAAGTTTATGTGTGGGGCTGAGGATTTACAGTGTAAATTAATGTAGCAGATCTGTGTATGTATGAGGTATATGGAGTGGAGCTGAGTGTTCAAGGTGTACAGAGCGGAGGTGCGTGTGTATGAGGTGTATGGAGTGAAGCTGTGTATGTACGAGGTGTGCGGAGCGGAATCGTGTGTGTATGAGGTGTGCGGAGCGGAGCCGTGTGTGTATGAGGTGTACAGAGCGGAGCCCTGTGTGTACGAGGTGTACAGAGTGGAGCCGTGTGTGTACCGAGGTGTACAGAGTGGAGCCCAGTGTACGAACTGTACGGTACAGAGTGAGACATGTGTAACGTGGAGCAGAGCCGCTTGTGTACGAGGTGTACGGAGCAGAGGCATGTGTGTACGAGGTGTACAGAGCGGAGGCGTGTGTGTACGAGGTGTATAGAGTGAAGCCGCGTGTATGCATTGTGGAGCTGAGAGTGTACAAGGTGTACGGAGCGGAGCCGCGTGTGTACGAGACGTACGGAGCGAAGCCGAGTGAGTGCAAGGTGTATGGAGCAGAGCCGAGAGTGTACAAGGTGTACGGAGCGGAGCCGCGTGTGTACGAGGCGTACGGAGCAGAGCCGTGTGTGCTAGGCTTTCGCAGCGGAGCCCAGTGTGTACGAGGTGTACGAAGCAGCGCCACGTGTGTATGAAACGGAGCCACGTGTGTACGGTGTGTACAGAGCGAAGTCATATGTGTACGAGGTGTACAGAGCAGAGCCACATGTGTACAACGTGTACGGAGCAGAGCCGCTTGTGTACGAGGTGTAGGGAGCAGAGCCGTGTGTGTACGAGGTGTACAGAGCGGAGGCGTGTGTGTACGAGGTGTATAGAGTGAAGCCGCGTGTATACATTGTGGAGCTGAGAGTGTACAAGGTGTACGGAGCGGAGCCGCGTGTGTACGAGACGTACGGAGGGAAGCCGAGTGAGTACAAGGTGTATGGAGCAGAGCCGAGAGTGTACGAGGTGTACGGAGCGGAGCCGCGTGTGTACGAGGCGTACGGAGCGGAGCCGTGTGTGCGAGGCTTTCGCAGCGGAGCCCAGTGTGTACGAGGTGTACGAAGCGGCGCCACGTGTGTACGAAACGGAGCCACGTGTGTACGGTGTGTACAGAGCGAAGTCATATGTGTACGAGGTGTACAGAGCAGAGCCACATGTGTACAACGTGTACGGAGCAGAGCCGCTTGTGTACGAGGTGTATGGAGCAGAGCCGCTTGTGTACGAGGTGTACGGAGCAGAGCCGTGTGTGTACAAGTTGTACGGAGCAGAGCCGCTTGTGTACGAGGCGTACGTGGTGTACGGAGCGGAGTGTGTACTAGGTGTACGGAGCGGAGCCATGTGTGTACCAGTGGTGGCCCCCCCGAGCATGCCGCTCCTATAGTCCCGGACGCCTCTGCCGGCAGCATGCTTCTCCCAAGTCCTTGCCGCCTCTGTCCACCCCTCTGCAGCTCAGCACGGCGGGGAACAATGATGTCATCACTTAGCGCCGCTGTGCTGAGATGTGCAGAGCGGCAGAGGAGATGCTGAGGAGAAGAGGTGTTTACTTTTTATTTTTTTAATAGTTTTTTTAGTGAGTACACTGATGGGAAACTATGTAATGTACAATATAATATAGGACAATGGGGGTGCAATATACTATATGGAGAACTATTGTGGCCCATTATATTATATGGAAGACTATGGGGGTGCATTATACTATAAGGAAGGCTATAGGGGATGCATTATACTATATGGAGGACTATGAGGGTGCATTATACTATATGGGGGTCCAATATGCTGTATGGAGAGCTATGGGGGTGCAGTATGCAATATGGGGTTGCATTATGCTACATGGAGGACTGTGGGGGTTCATTATGCTATATGGAGGACTGTGGGGTGCATTATACTATTTGGAGGACTGTGGAGGTGCATTAATCTATATGGAGGACTGTGGGGGTGATTATTCTATATGGAGGACTGTGGGGCTGCATTATTCTATATGGAGGACTGTGGGGTGCATTATTTTATATCAAGTACTGTGGGGGTGAATTGTTCTCTATGGAGTTCTGTGGGGGTGCAATATGCTATTTGGAGGACTACGGGGTGCAATATACTATATGGAGGACTGTGGGGGTGCGTTTTTCTATATCGAGTACTGTGGGGGTGCATTCTATTATATAGAAGACTATGGGGGTGCATAATATATGGAGGAATGCGGTATACTATGTGGAATACTATGGGGGTGTATTATATTATATGGAGCAAATTATACTATATGGAAGCCATTATAATATTTGGAGGGCTCTGTGAGAGGCATGATAATACTTGGAGGCTACAAGGGAGCCTTTATACTTTATGAAGGGCTATTTGAGGGCTGTGTTGGGGGCCATTATACTGTACATAGGTCCATTTTACTACATGGAGGCCTGGGCAGGGGTCATAGTTGGGGATCATGCTGTACTGGGGTAGTTGCAGGAGGTGCAGTAGGGTCATCATACTGTGCGTGTGGAGGAATGCACTGTGGGGGATCATACAGTGTTTGTGGGCACTTTTGTTGGCATCACACTTTAGAGGGGCAATGAAAGGGGAATCTAGGGGCTTCAGTAGGAGGAAAATTACTTTGTAAAGGCTGACATTTTGTGAGAGATGTACCTATGTGACCCAGCCAAATATTGCTTTTGTTGGGGGGTGCCCAATTAGAACTTCTGCTATGGGGCCCTATGATTTCTATGATGTAGGATGCATTGTCCCTCTGCTGCAGGACTGATTGGCCATAACTTAGGCTGGTTTCAGATTTGCATTTGTGTCTGCATGCGCAGGGCATGCAAACGCAGGGCAAACGCTGCCATACTGATGTGAACGCAGTGGAGATTCTCATCAGTATGGTGCTCGGCCAGTCAATCAGTGATCTCGACGGCGGCCGGGAGGCGGAGATCTGTGGCGGAGATCCTCCACCTCCCAGCCGCCGACGACGAAATTTCAATGTGATCCGCAGCGTTCTCCTGCGCCGCCATGCGGAGGACAGTGCGGATCCATTGAGATCCATGCATTGTTTGTGCACTCGCGGGCACTTGCTGATAAAACAAGCACCTGTGAACGCACAAAAAATGCAACATGTTGCATTTGGAGGGCGGAGGAGGGCGTATAAATTATGCGCAAACATAGGAACGCAGCGTTTGGCTGCGTTCTGTTACGCTTGCGTTCCGAATGCAAATTGAAACCACCCTTACACACCAGGTCCAGTGCTGCCCCTCGGTACATTCAGGCATCCAGCCATCTTTCTCCTGAGCAGCGGTTGGTCAGTGGTGCTCTTCCCCCTTCCTGCTCCCATATCCTTTGCTCAACCCAATAGGAAGGACCCTGTTATTAATTACATAAAGACAGCCCCGTGTGTGGTGCTTGTGATTGGCTAAGCAATTCGGGAGTAAGTGTGGTCTGTTGGATGGAGAAGAAGCACCATTTTACCAACTTAGTGCAGTGGCGGCTTGTTGATGCTCAGACTGCAGGTCTTTACCTGTGTTGTATGGAAGGTGCGGCATGGCGACTTGTCTGAATATTCAGTGCCAGGCAGCGGTCCAGAGTTTTGCAGGCGTGTGCCAGAGGTTGGCAATCAGTTCTGCCTGCAGGACCACGGCTCTGCCAGTTGTCATTATGTGTCTAAATGCTTGTGCCAAGCTGCCATTGCCATTAATGATCCTTGTTCTGGATTCTTCTGTGTGGTTCTTGTATGTGCGTGTGATGGCGCAGACATCTTTGTGTGGACATCTTTTTTTTCTGTTTCTGTAAACTAAAATGTCCACTATTTTGCTCATTTTTACAGGATAAATATGAATCTGTAGGAACCAGATTTATTTTTATCAATTAAAATTTTTTTCTAGCGGGTGGGGGGGCGCCTTTTTGCAGTTCGCCTCAGGCAGCAGAGAGGCTTGGTTCACCCCTGCCCAGGAGGTCCCCAGCAGCCCCCAGGGGGTCCCCAGCAGCCCCCTAGGGGTCCCCAGCAGCCCCCAGGGGGTACACAGCAGCCCCCTGGGGGTACACAGCGGCCCCCAGGGGGTCCCCAGCAGCCCCCTGGGGGTCCCCAGCAGCCCCCAATTGCTGGCACTCGCCCCCCCTTGCAAGGGCCCCCCCCCCCGCTTCTCTTACCATTCCGGACTTCTGATCCGCGCCGCTCCTCGGTGCTCCTCGCTGCTCCGTCCGTCCGTCTCTACATCCGGGATCCCCGGCCGTCGCAGGCATGTGACGTCATCGCGCGACGGCCGGAGATCCGGATGTAGCAGACGGACGGAGCAGCGAGGAGCACCGAGGAGCGGCGCGGATCAGAAGTCCGGAATGGTAATATAACCATCGGGGGGGGGGGCCCTTACAAGGGGGGGCGAGTGCCAGCATTTGGGGGCTATATGCACTGCTTCCCCCTGCCGCTGATTGACAGGGGGAAGCAGTGCATATTTAATGAGCAGCCCCACGTGACGGGACCGCTCATACAGCAGCCCCCCCCCCCCCACCTCCTGAAGCCTCCACAGCCCCGGACACAGCCCCCACCCGTATTGACTCGTGTATAAGCCGAGGGGGAGACTTTTCAGCCCAAATTTTGGGCTGAAAAACTCGGCTTATACACGAGTATATATGGTATTTATTCTTTTTTCTGGATGAGTTTTCTACCCCAAAAACAGACCAGTAAATAACACAGCATCTGCACAGCTTTTCAGGAAACCCGTGTGTGTGGGTTTCCTCCCACATTTCAAAAACTGATAGGAAATCTAGATTGTTGAGCCCCCAATCACCTAACCCAATTGAGTTGTCTGGTAGCATATTGAGGTGTCTGTTTCTTCCTAACATGTGTTTGTCATTATAGGAGCCTTAATATTCATGGGGTATCCTCATGATGGATGGTAAAGGGTTAAGAGTCCCTGTTGTGAGGTAACAGAAGCAGGTGATCACTGTGATTGGCTGTCCTGCTTGTCTGATAAGTTTGCACCTGATTGGTCGGAAAAGTGTGGGAGAATGGAGTACTTATGCCCCGCCCACAGGGATCTTCTGTCAGTGTCTCTGAGGAGATGAAGAAAAACGCACTATGGAGGAGCTCCTGTTTAGCCACTAAGAAATCCTCCTACGCCTGTCATTACCACAGACTGCCAGAGATGCCTCAAGGGCAGGAGGCCGAGATGGACCTCGGGGAGAAGCCGGGTCAGAGACAGGTGCCAAAACAGTGGTGGTCCCGGATGGTATACTCATAAGTGTTGTCTGTGTTGCGCCCCTGCGACCAGGAGGCCACAAAGGGAACTGCAGCCAGGCAGGTAGGACACTTGTTGCACACCAACACCCTCACAGCCCACACAACCCACGTGTCAGAGAAGGTAACATCCAGCCCTGAGATTAGATACTCTATGACAGAGGTCCCCAACTCCAGGCCTCAAGGCCCACCAACAGTGCAGGTTTTCAGGATCTCCTTAGTATTGCACAGGGCTTGGAATCATGATCACATTAGCACCTGTGCAATACTAAGGAAATCCTGAAAACCTGCACTGTTGGCGGGCCTGGAGTTGGGGACCTCTGCTCTATGAGATTGAGGGGTGGTGGATCAGAGGAGTGGGTTGGGCACACCAGAAGTCAGGTGACTTGAGAGTATATAGTGAGGGGGAGGAGTGAAGGAAGTTAGTAGGCTCAAGGTGCCAAGAGTAGGCCACAGTAGGCTGAGAAGCAAAGACCAGAAGCTGAGCTGTAAAGACAGAAAGACTTACACACGTCCTGCGAGTGCAAGGCTAGGAGCGCAGAATCCGTACTGAGCCAGTGTGAGCCAGAGGGGAGAGAAAGCCCGTCCGACGCTGATGCCACCAGGAGTGTGAGAGAACGGAGAGGGACGGTGTAACCCGTACCCTAGACAGCAGCTGAAGCCACTGACTGCAGGCAGAGAAGTCCCTCCTATGATACCGAGAGGAACAGAGAGAAGGAGCCTGGTAGAGCCTCGTGCTGAGGACTGCTGGAGGCTGGGCTGAGTAGAGTGTCGGCTCTAAAGGGGACCGCAGTTTACCCGGAATCCCCAAACAACACGACGGGGGACCACAGCTCCACGTTAGGGTCCCCAACCCAAAGGACAGCCAGCTCAGTGACAACCAGGAGGGCCCACCAGGGGTCCGAGTCACCGCCATACTGTCCAGCGTATCACACACCACCCGTGCAGACGGAGACCGTAGACAGCCCGGAAAGGACACTAAAGACTGTGTGAGGGGTCACAGAGAGAGAGAGGCCTGGCTGCAGAGCAAAGGGAACCCGGAGAGGGAGAATGTACCCGTGTATTGAGAACTGTGCTTGAACTGTAAGAACTGCAACTGACTTGTAAACTGCTTGAAGAAGTGAGAGTAAAAGACACGGAAAACCCTGAATTGGCCTCTCTTGTCAGTCTCTATCTGCAGACTATTCCTCCCATACAGGTTGCAGCAGATTCCCATCTGCAGAGCTACAAGCCTGTCAGCACCAGCAAGGAAGAGAGATCCTGCAGCGTCTGCAAAGTACCGTATATACTCGTGTATAAGCCGAGTTTTTCAGCACAAAAAATGTGCTGAAAAGTCCCCCCTCGGCTTATACACGGGGTATATACGGTAGCCCCAGCTGTATACAGCAGCCCCAGCTGTATACAGCCCCCCCGTGGTATCCAGGGCCCCCCTTGCTGCAACCTGTAAAGGAAGATGTCCTTATACTTATCGCTGCCGCCGCCGCTCCGCTGCTCGGTCACCGCGATGCAGCTGGGGCTGCTGTATACAGCTGGAGCCCCTGTATAATACCTCTGGGGCTGCTGCGGTGTATACCCCCTGGGGCTGCTGCGGTGTATTACCCCCTGGGGCTGCTGCTGTGTATACCCCCTGGGGCTGCTGCTCTGTATACCCCCTGGGGCTGCTGCTCTGTATACCCCCTGGGGCTGCTGCTGTGTATACCCCCTGGGGCTGCTGCTGTGTATACCCCCTGGGGCTGCTGCTGTGTATACCCCCTGGGGCTGCTGCTCTGTATACACCCTGGGGCTGCTGCTCTGTATACCCCCTGGGGCTGCTGCTGTATACTACTACTGGGGCTGCTGTATACTACCACTGGGGCTTCTGTATACTACTACTGGGGCTGCTGCTGTATACTACTACTGGGGCTGCTGCTGTATACTACCTCTGGGGCTTCTGTATACTACCTCTGGGGCTGCTGTATATACCTCTGGGGCTGCTGTATATATCTCTGGGGCTGCTGTATACTACCACTGGGGCTGCTGCTGTATATACCACTGGGGAGGCTGCTGTAACACTGCTGGGGCCTGTATGTACCACTGGGGAGGCTGCTATATACCACACTTCTGGGGGCTGTATACTACCACTGGGGAGGCCTGTACACCACTGCGGGGGCCTGTATACCACACTGCTGGGGGCTGTTATACCTGTGCTGGGGTCCACCCTCGGCTTATACACGAGTCAATAGGTTTTCCCAGATTTTGGGGGCAAAAGTAGGGGGGTCGGCTTATACACGGGTCGGCTTATACACGAGTATATACGGTAAGTGTCCTGGACAATTCCACAACCCTTAACTCTTACTGCCCCGGGGGATACAGTTCTTCCCACTGGAACTACACCATCTCCGCTGCCACTCCATCACCCCCGGAGGTTCTGCAGCAGCGGCGGCCCTCATCACTGGCCGCATCAAGTGGGTGGCGTCACGAGTGACATTTCCCCTGTAAATATCCCCCTTTATTTGCCGAGCCAGGGACACGGTCCGGACCAAGCCACCGTGACTTCCCCGGCACCGTCCGGTCCAGTACCGAGTACCCCCGTCCCGTGGGGCCCGACATCTGCAGTTCAACGAGCCCGTGGTTCTGGCAATGAAAGACGGCCGTGGAGGCACTGATACATCACAGGCCGGAGCTTCACAGGATTCCTAAATATCACAGGACGTCCTGGCGGCGGGCTCTCATCAGGAGACAGCCGGCGGGAAGTGGACAAAGTCGGGGATGACAGGTATGGCGGCGGAGCGTACCCCATTCACTACGGATTGGGGTGACCGCGGGCACCTGCATACTGCAGCAGCGTCGCTGGGATGTCACTGGGGCTAGGATGGGGCACAGGCCAGCAGAGGGTCACTCCAGGCCCGTCCACAGAAGCCCCCAGCAACTAAGGCCTGGGATTCACGGGACAATTTCCCAGGCGAGGATGCCGGGGGGTACATGACTGTGAATCCCAAGGTCCAACAATAGGTCCAAGGATGGCGAACTACAGATCCCAACTACAGAGGATGGAATGGGTGAGATTTTATCTATAGATAATGCTGGTAATGATGTGCTGTTTGCTCACAGTTTACATGAGACAGCAGGCAGAGAAGCACTGGCTGGTGGCCTGGCAACCACCAAGCCTAAGGGTGCGTGCACACGATCAGTATACGCAGCGTTTTGGACACAATGTCTTGCCGCTTCGTACAAGACGCTGCGTAGCACAGTACAGCATAGTTGATGGGATTTCAAGAAATGCCATCCTCAGTATGGTTAACCCACCCGCAGCGATCTGACAGCTGTGGTGCGGGTTGCCGGGAGTCTTCTCCTCCACAGCATGTTCATTTCATGCTGCGGAGTCGGAAGCGGCTCCCATCGGGTGACTGCAGGGAGAAGCCGCCCAGCACCCGCCGCACATGGCGAGTACAGGGCGGCTGTGGTCTCCTTGTGGCCACCCACGGCTTCACTCAGGTCTGGAGGAGCTGCGCCCAACACGCAGCTCCTCCGGACCGTGAGCACACAGCCTAATACGGATCTTCCTGCTTCAGCTACGGTAGGTTTTCTGGTATAACAGAGACCCTGCTGAAGGAAGGCATATAATTAAAATATCCCCCCCTTGGCTTTCATTTAACTAGGGCTATGAAAGACCAAATATGGCAGCACGATTAAATTGATAGTTTTTTTAATGCTGCCCAATTTTAATCCTGTAATTACGGGTGTTAGGAAGGAAGAAAAATCAGATGTGAATGTGGATAGGAGACTTCCATGTATGTCGCTGTGCTGGCTTATTCCAGCACCCTGATATTATTCTCAATGTATATAGAAAATCTGGAGCAGTACATCCTCATGTATATTGGGGGATTGAGGATATAGGTCTTTGGATAAATTTGATGTTGCCCCAACAGCAGCACAATGCTCGGTGTATGGCATCTCAACAGCTTCTGAAGAAAGGTACCGTATATACTCGTGTATAAGCCGACCCGTGTATAAGCCGACCCCCTACTTTTGCCCCCAAAAACTGGGAAAACTTATTGACTCGCGTATAAGCCGAGGGTGGACTCCAGCACAGGTATACAGCCCCCAGCAGTGTGGTATACAGCAGCCTCCCCAGTGGTATATACAGGCCCCAGCAGTGTTACAGCAGCAGCCCCAGTGGTATATACAGCAGCAGCCCCAGTGGTAGTATACAGCAGCCCCAGAGGAATATACAGCAGCCCCAGTGGTAGTATACAGCAGCAGCCCCAGTGGTAGTATACACGCAGCCCCAGTAGTATATACAGCCCCAGTGGTAGTATACATACAGCCCCAGTAGTAGTATACAGCCCCAGTGGTAGTATACAGCCCCAGTGGTAGTATACAGCAGCCCCAGTGGTAGTATACAGCCCCAGTGGTAGTATACAGCAGCCCCAGTGGTAGTATACAGCCCCAGTGGTAGTATACAGCAGCCCCAGTGGTATATTCAGCCCCAGTGGTAGTATATAGCCCCAGTGGTAGTATACAGACAGCCCCAGTAGTGGTAGTATACAGCCCCAGTGGTAGTATATAGCCCCAGTGGTAGTATACAGACAGCCCCAGTAGTGGTAGTATATAGCCCCAGTGGTAGTATACAGGGCCCCAGCAGGGCCCCCCTCAAAGTTTGGCGCCCCCACCTCAGTTTCTGGGCCCCCCGCATGCAGCGCTGCGCATATACATTACCTGTCTAGCAGCTGTCACCCTCCGGTGGCGGATCGCGGCTCCCGGCTCCGGGCTCCATCTTCCTCGCTGACTTCCTGCTTTGTGACCGGGGCTCAGCGCGATGACGTCATCGCGACGCCGGCCGGTCACCTGACAAGCAGGAAGTCAGCGAGGAAGATGGAGCCCGGAGCCGGGAGCCGCGATCCGCCACCGGAGGGTGACAGCTGCTAGACAGGTAATGTATATGCGCAGCGCTGCATGCGGGGGGGCCCAGAAACTGAGGTGGGGGGCGCCAAACTTTGAGGGGGACCGTATGACTCGCGTATAAGCCGAGGTGGGCACTTTTCAGCCCAATTTTTGGGCTGAAAAACTCGGCTTATACGCGAGTATATACGGTATATGTTTTTCATTTAATGATGCTGGTGTACATGGTCGATTACCTGCCATTTTCACACTAAAGCTCTTATTGCAGCGGAGCGCACCCGGCTTCACAATGCTTTAAGAAACAGGGTGCCACCTCACATCTTATCGGACTCCGTGATACTAATGCAAAAGGGACGCACACCAGTGAAGGTGTTGGTAATGCATCGGTGGTTAGAGATTTTTCCCGGCCGGGGGGAAGCGCAAATAGTAACAAGCGGATGTGAGCAGGGTTTTTTCGTTCCTGCGTATCGGAGTCTGGGCTGTTGCTGTTATGACAATTTGGCATCTGTTTTTCTAGTTCCCAAGAAGGAGGCTGGGGTTTTTCGAATCTTCTATCACTTATCGTAACCTGTTGGTCCTTCCTTGAATGATGAGGTGTCCTCGGATTTGGCATTGGTATCTTATACATCAGTTGCTGTGGCGGTTGGAGTATTGCAAAAAATTCAGGGGACATTCCCTGATGGCGTATGCTGAGATTAAATCGGCGTTCCAGATTTTGCCAGTTACCCTGGCGGGCTTTAACTCCTTAGGTCTTTCTTTTTATTTCCTCAGTGGATCTGGGCCTGTTCATAAATTCAGTTACAGAAGTTGATTTTGTTGTGCGGTTCAGAAGGCTTTGTGTTTTTTCCCCCTTCTCTGTCAGTCAAGGAGTAGTCAGCAGCAAAAGCTGTAATGTGGTGAATAAAGTAATAGCTGAATTAGTTGCGGTGACAGTCTGGGGTCTGTAACGGCAACTGGCAACTAAAGGAATATCGTTACTGTCTGACAGCTCGCTCTTCTCAAATTACTCTCTAAAGGTACCCTCACACGCGGCAATTGCTTGCAATTTCACTTGCTGGTTGCAGTGAAATCATGGACAATGTGTCCATGTGTTACATAAGTACACGGCAACAAAATAGAACAATGTGTCCATGATTTCACAGCAACCAGCAAATTGCCAGTTAAATTGCTAGCAATACTGCCGCGTGTGATGGTACCTTTAGCGACAATCTTGCGGCAGCTAATGCTACGAGGTCCAAGGCCCTGACTTTGGAGTAATCTCCTGCGTCAAGTGAATTTTTCTCTTCCTAGAAAGGGGCAGAGTCGATACATGCCTTACTAGACATCAAGCAGAGCAACTGATGCGCCCCCAGGCTATGGGGTACTTAGGACCAGGGCTGGTGCGGTCTCTCTGGGGTATCAGAGTAGTCGTGACCCGGTCCCGTGGCCTGGGATCAGTCCAAAAAGGGGTTGTTTACAGGGGATTTGTCGTGACGCCATCCGGAGTGTTGTGGCCAATGGAGCCACCGCTGGCTGGTTGCAGCTGGGAACGGTGACTTAGGGGCAGCAGAGATGGCAAGCCCTCTCTGAATAGGGCTGGAGGTCCCCAGGGCAGGAGTAATAATCTATGATGGGGCTTGGTGAGGGATTACGGTTCACACAGTCACTTACTTTGCTGCAGCTCTCCACAGTGCTGATAGTCAGTGGCTCTGCAGGTATAAGGCTCCATTACAGGGCATAGTGCAGTAGACGTAATTAACACACACAGACTCCTGATAGCCCTTTCTCAGTCTATTAACTAGAGTTAAAGCAGATATTATAAGCTGTCCCTGCAGTCTGGGGAGCAGTTCAGGGTATTTCTCACCCGGCCGGGTCATGTTGGCTGAATTCTAAACATTGCTGTGCCCCTGGTACCGTTTAGCTGGAGAATCTGGAGTCCCCCACTCTTATGGCCACTTTACACACACCAACTTATCTGTCCAACTTCTGAACAACTTACTGGTTGCAGTGAAATCATGGACACATTGTACCATTTGAACACAGCCACAAAATGGAGCAATGTGTCCATGATTTCACTGCAACCAGAGATCTGTTCAGAAGTTGGACAGATAAGTTGGTGTGTGTAAAGTGGCCCTTAGGTGTTGACTGTCGGTGTGTGTGAACTTGCACAGTCTCGGACTCCGGTGTCCGTTCTTGCATTGCTCCTCTCAGGGAAGGGAAGCACAGGGTGGTGCAACCTCCCGGTAGGTTTCTGTCTCTCCTCTTTCCTCAGACCCTAGCCTTAGGCCTGGTGTTTAGCAGTTGACCTTAGGATGGGCCTGGCACAGTCCTTTTACACTCAGGTCTGGTTCTCAGTTTGTTCAGAACCTGTCCTCTTCACAGTCCTCACAGGAACTGCACTCTTCACAGCCCTCCCAGGAGCTGAACTGAACTTGTTGCTCCTTAGACCAGAATATATAGGGGAGCTCACCCTGAAGCTGGGCTTGGTCTCCGCCTTCTGTCTGCCAGGTGTTGGTGTTGTTTGTGTGTTGCCTGAGTGGAATAACCCTTACTGCTCTCTGGTGACACCTAACAATGGTGACATTGTGGCACTATGACTCTGGGGTGCCACACAACTGTGGAATCTGTACCAGAGCTAATGTACTGTTGTATCAGCAAGTCTTTCACACCAGTAACATGGGCCGCGTAGTCAGCTGCTTGGAGAAATTGAGTAAATTTTGTGCATTACAGCACTTTCCTGTCTGTCGGCTCATCCAAGGTTGGCCTTACGTTTTCAAGGCTTATTGGCTAAGGGTTTCAGCCATGCCAGTTTATATAAATCTGGAGCAGGTATTTTCGTTCTTCCTAAAGTTACATGGTAAAGTCTCCTGGTTATCATTGTTTCCTGTTAGACAATTTCTAAATGGTATGAAAATACAGCACTTCCGGCCAGACGGAAAGGAGACCTAAATCCTTTGATCTATTGGAATACAAATATGAGCTGTTTTGCATTATGTTTCATTGGTAAACTTGAGATTCTTTTGTTCAAATCCTGTTTTTTTTAAGCGTTCTTTGGAGAATTTATCACTGGCGAATTGAGTTGATATGGTAAGTATCGATGATCAGGTTTGTATTCTGGGATGTATCTGTCTCCAGGAACGGAGGTGCTCTTTTGGTTCACAGATGGACCAGATTGGGAAGAGTGTGATGGTTAACCTTAATGCCATCCCAGGATCGGTGATGTTCCACTTTTTAAGTTATACAATTGGTTGGCGTTTCACCAGGCGTTCGATGGCCTAATTTTCATGCATGAGAATGGTGATCCCATAACTAGGTTTCAATATTATTCATTATTACAGCACATTTTATCCAAATTGGGTTTGGGAGATTGCCAAATTTTGTCTCATTCCTCCCATATTGCGGCAGCGTCTGAGGCAGCAAGTTTGAGATTCCGGGAGTATAAAATTAGGAACATAGAGAGGTGGGCTCCTGGGAGAGCCAAGTTGTAAGTTCGACCTGATGCCCTTGTTTAATCTCTAGGTCTCTTTCACAGGCAGATGGACAGTATGGATTCTTGGACATTCATTTGTCTACTGGTCAGAGAATAGGGCCCAGGGGCGGATTATACAGACAATCTTTCATTTTGACAGTTCTAAAATTGGTCTTTGGTGGTATGACCTCAGGGGAAGTAATTGTGAGGCATTATGCCTTTCTTTTCCAAATTTTGAACACTTTCCTCCTCTGTGAACGCTCTCCTCCAAAGTTCTCTCTCCTCTCTCTCTTTAAAGGGAACCTGTCACCCCAAATCACCCTTGTAAGCTGTAAATACATGTCCCTGAAGCATTACACTACAGTCCTACACATCCCTTTGTGGTGTTTTAGTTCAATATGAAAGTGCACTTTAGTCGTTTGCAAACTTACTAAATCCATGCCAGTGGGGCGTTCCCAAGCCTCCTTGTCTGCGAGGCGGTTCCCCTGTGTGCCGCTGTATTACGCCCTAATGGGCGTTTTTTCAAACTTTCTAGCGCGGGCACGATTCATAATCTCGTGCCCGCATCGTCACGGTCATGTGATGCCGTGACGCGTCATTTCCGGGCGGCTGGGTCGCTGCTGTCTGACGCGCACTGGCCAACTTCAGCGCATGCGCAGATCGCTTGCTGAAGTCGGCCGGTGCGCGTCAGACAGCAGCGACCCAGCCGCCCGGAAATGACGCGTCACGGCATCACATGACCGTGACGATGCGGGCACGAGATTATGAATCGTGCCCGCGCTAGAAAGTTTGAAAAAACGCCCATTAGGGCGTAATACAGCGGCACACAGGGGAACCGCCTCGCAGACAAGGAGGCTTGGGAACGCCCCACTGGCATGGATTTAGTAAGTTTGCAAACGACTAAAGTGCACTTTCATATTGAACTAAAACACCACAAAGGGATGTGTAGGACTGTAGTGTAATGCTTCAGGGACATGTATTTACAGCTTACAAGGGTGATTTGGGGTGACAGGTTCCCTTTAACCTCTCTCTGCTAACCCCTCCTCCAACCCAGGAGATGGGGCCCTCTCTCAAAAGGGTCCACCTGAATCCCCCAGCCTGGACTCGGGGCGGTGTTGTGTGCAATTCTGTTTCTTGGATTTGTGACCCCTTCCACCTGGAAACAGTGACACTATACCTGTGGAGTAGGTGCAGCATCACTGTGTCAACCAGTCCACAGGGGCGCCACAGGAGCCCCAATAGGGATAGTATTACTGAGGTATGCAGAGTGCTATGGAATTAATAGCACTATATAAATGATTATGTATCATATATTATGAGAATTCTGAAGTGTTGTGCGCAAGATGCTTATTTCTTTAGCAGTTTAGGTGCAGATTGTGGGCAAGACAAAAGAATAAGCGTGTCAACTGTTTGCTGTGTTTTGTAGCCCTCCCAACCTGACAATAAGTAGAAAAAACGTAACCACAATCTGCACCAAAAAAGCATGGAAAATGCTAAAAATAGTGCATGGTAACAACAATCTCCATCGAAAATTCTTATGTTTAGTGGTGTGTTTTCCTGCAACAAGGTGCAGTAATGCTGCAGGAAACGTCTGCAGTAAATACTTGACATAGGCACATACCTACACTGTCTTTTTATGATGTTTACAAACACCTTTTTCAAAAAGGAAATTGTGTTTTTTTTTTTTTTTTTATTCTGCTTTTTTAAAACTTTTGTTAACTAGAAGTGTTTTTTGTTTGCATCTTTCAAGCACTTTTTTGGATGTGTTTTTAGCTGTCCCATTGACTTATATTGTAATTTATCAAGTGCTTTGCAAGCTGAAAACTACTACTACAAAAAAGAGCTTGGCATCTTTGCAAGCCTGAGCGTTCAAAAGATGCTTCAAAGCAGACAAATAGGATAAACCCAGCCGTTTTTTCCAATAAAAACAATAAATACATTTTTTAGTATTTTTGGAGCGTCTTTATATCGCAATTTAAACTCCAAAAATGACGTAAAAAACATATTAGGACCATACTCCAATGGTGACTGTGTGCAACTTTCTGCCCTGACATGTAGATTTTTAAATCCAGATTTAAAAGAAGAATTTCAAGTTGGGGTCCCGATAAATGAGATGCAGGCTGAAGTGATTATCAGGGTCACATGGAGTGGCAGATACATAAGCTAGGCATCTTTTTTTTTTCAAATATTCCTTTAGCAGGAATGCAATTGTGAAGTTCCCCTATTCAATTCTACCATATTTTAGTATTTGAGAGTGCTGCTGTTCTGTGTTTTTGTAGTTTTGTGCTTTTTGTTTGGCGCATGTTCACACCTATTGGAGGTGTGAATCAGTCTTTTTGATATTTGTGTGCAACTCTTTCCACCAACAAGAGTGGTACATATGGTGCAGGTTTTCAATATTGGGTATGAAAGTTTGCTGAATCCAATCCATGCTCCATGGAGTACATTTGCATCAAAAACTGCATCGCCACTGGAGAATTAAAGTTTATAAATTTTGCTGTGGAGTAAATCTGAACAATTTCATTGTCAATTTCACACTTGAAAGATTGACTTTGGCTGGTTTCACACTATCGTTCTTTTGAATCCTAGGGCATGCACGAAAAACCTGCATGTGCATCGGTCATGGGGCATGAGGCCGGGGTACTCAACTCTCCAGGGGTTAACAGTCCTGGGGATGTCACTGTGGCCTTCCCTAGAAGTCATGGCCGCGATCGATCGTTACATAGGGGAAAAGTTTGGTGTGACGCCGTCCGAGGGATCCGGTCAGATTGGACCAGTGCTGCTTGTAGTGGTCCCCTGTGGAATAGGTATTATGGCAGCTTGATGGAGGACTCCCCTCAGACGGAGCGGGCCCCTGGGGTGTAGTGAAGGTGGTGATGTAGATGATGATGATGGTGGTGGCAGTTGCAGATGCAGGAAGGTGCGGGAAGGAGTTGACAGACACAGGGGGTTTGCAGTCTTATCAGTCACTTTTACTTGAAGTCTAGTGCAAAGACAACCCAGCCGGGGTACTGTATTCTCAAAGACTGCAGCTTGGCCAGCTCACAAGTAGTCTAGATCCACCTCGCTGAGAGACAAGAGTATAAGGCCTTTCCTTGCTGCCCATTACTGTCTGACACTTTGTTACTCCTTTTCTTCCTTGTGTCCTTGAGGTTACAAGTCCCAAAGCAGGTGACTACTGGTCCTGTGAGTGACTGCCTTGCAAGTCCTCTTAACCCTCTGCAGTTCCTTAGCCTGGGAGAGTCCACCTTGGTGGCCACTGCACGTGAAGTTCAGTGACCTCCAGTTTCTTGCAGGTCCTGAAAATACCCAGACCAAATTGGGGCTGGTACCTCTGTATTTTGTACCTCGTTCCTTTGCCCAGCCATCCAGCCAGCTGCAGATTCAGGTCCTCAGGTCTGGAGATTAGCAGCCGACCTTATTGCCCGGGTCCTGCTCTCTCCCCAGGTGCCTGAGTTCCCTAGAACTCATTCCATCCTCCTTCCATGCTGTCCTCCTTCTTTCTAATGAACTTACTCTTTCCACCCCCTCAACTTAACTCCTCCCTCCAGCCAGCAGATAGGGACTGCCCTATCAGCGAAACTCTTCCACCCAGCATCTCCCCGGCCTGGAGTTTGGATAGGTGTTGGGTGTGTGTAGGTGTATCTCAGCAGGACTTCCCCCTCTTACCTATGAGCATGGTTCTACACCTATTGGATAGGTGCAGTGCCACTGTGGTGACCAAACTGCAGGGGTGCCACACATGCACCCAGATTTCCCTGCAATCATGCAACTGGATGCACCCTCACCCCATGCGGGAGCATCAGTTTGTAGATTTGGCAGGGATCCGATGGTTGCTGAATGACATGCCTCCTAGGGGACATGTCATTTAGAAATGCATTCTGGGTTGGCGCAGAACATTGACCACAGACCAGAATTCCGGATCCACCAGATCTGGAGTCCAGGTCACTCCGTGACTCGTAGACTTCCATTCAGATTTTACCGCAGATCTGGGTGTCAGCAGTTACGGAGACCAAACCTGCAATAAGATGGCGTTTTGGTCTCAGTGACAAATCTGCTGACTCCCGGATCAGGGGCAAACTGGACACAACTGGATGCTCCTGAAAGTGTCTCCGGCCCCATTGAAAGTCAGTGGGGCCGAAAATGGATACGGGTGCATCCAGTTTTGGCCGGACTCACACTGATGCTGAAAAACAGTAGTGTGAAACCAGCCTTAGTCTATGTGCACTGAGTTTTATGAGGTTTTTCAAGTGAAAATGGTCTTAGGAAATAATCTTTTTTATCAGATTTTGTAGCAGTTTTTCTTTTCCTGAAGTTGTTTTGAAGAGATTTGGAAGAGTTTTTTTTTTCTTTTCTTCCCCTCCCCTGAAGAGCTTTTTCAGCCTTTTCGTTGTGCAGGTCTTAGTTTTAGGAGTGACATGCACTTTCTTTTTATCTCCAGGAATTTTCAGGCTTCAACCACAGAAAATTTGAAATGTTTCAAAGCAGTTATTGAGGGTTATTTTAAGAACTGACTCCAAAAACCGCAGTGTGCACAGTGTTACCAGTCTTTTATTTATTTATTTTAGTCCCGACGAGGCAGTGTAGCTGTGGAGACCACTAGGTGGCACAGGCGGTACCAGTATATGGAAGGTCTTGCCCGTCACTTTCATCAGTGGAGACATTTTCTTAGGGTTCGCGCATACTTGCATATAAGAAATCATCCTGAAAAGTTGGACGACTGAAGTCCGTTTGGTATTCCATTACTAAGATTGGGTTCCCTGTCCAGTAATGATCCGTTAGATCGGATCCAGCACAATCCATTGTGCAAACACAACTTTTTTGTCCGTTGTGAAAAAATTGATTTATGTTATTTAACATTGGATTCTATGGAGAACAGATCCGGTTAACTCATCGCTATTTAGCCTCCATTTTTCTTTCATTTCTCGCTAATCATCTGTATGATGTGTTTTTCTCATCAGCTATTATTCTACAGCCATCTACCGTGTCCCATGCTACAGATCTGTAATGTATTCGTATAAAATGAACGACATACAGATGTTCCGTGCAACATCCGTTTTTTTTCTTGCTCCCATAGATTTGCATTGCCGAGTGTCGTCCTATACACGCAGCCATACGCAGCACTCTGTGGTTATTTCTTTAGGTCGAACACAGCTAAGGGGAAGATTAACAGATCAGCACTGACTCCTTGAATAACATTAGGACGAGTCCAAAGTGATTGTTTCTCGTCTGTTTTATCCGCCAATGTGAATGAATCCTTAGACTTTATTTCATAGATAATATTAAAATAAGTTCTCTAACAATTCTAACCAATGTTCTGGGTGCGGAGGAGCCCGGGCTGCCTGTTTACTGCCAGTCCAGTCTTTTTAGCCTAGCCTGTGTTTTTTAGTTATAATTTTCAGAGAGTAACATAATCATTATGCCGGTCAGGTGCAGCCTACATTTTATTCCCCTTGTAACTCATTTGAATCGCTTGGGTGCATTGTTTTCTGAGACCAAGGGGAGCAGTGGATTTTGCTTTTTACATGCATCTTCTTGCTGTGCAGAGAACAGACTAAGGGACAAATCTATGTATATTCAGAGTCAATGCACCAAATTTTGTCACATCAGACTTTGCAGCCTACATCATTAAAGGAGTGATTAGACCACCAACATGAAAGATACAAAAATCCCAAAACCTGGCTCTCTTTTTCCTGGATATTACTTTTGACCAGTGGCGTAACTACAGACTCGCGGGCCCCGGTGCAAGATGTTGTCCGGGGCCCCTTTGGTGAGGAGTGAGGAGCGGGAAGGGGGTGCTAGCGGTGTTGGCCGGGTGAGGAGCGGGGGGGTTGTGCTAGCGGTGTTGGAGGGGCAGGGGGGTGCTAGCGGTTTTGGCCGGCGCGAGTACCTGCTCTGCCTGCCGGCTTGTACTTGTAGAGGAGTCATGGGGCTGGCACAGCTGTGCGGCTGCAGGAAGTGACTACTTCTGTCACTTCCAGTCCTCCCTCCGCTCATCTTCCAGCAGGCGGCTGGAGGCACGGGCCGCGGGGGCGGGCCCGGTCTCATCTGCGACCGCTGTGTAGTTATGCCACTGCTTTTGACCACATAGGATATGTGGCCCCTCCACATTACAGCTGCCCTACAACTTCTACGGTATAGATTTTAACATGGAGTTGCCCTTCGGCAGATATACTGGCTCCTGCTCTTCATCCAGAAGATCATTTGTGATGTGACCCTGATGTTGGGGGAGGATGGGCTCACAGTCTCCGGTCTGAGGTGCGGGCTCACAGTCTCCGGTCTGAGGTGCGGGCTCACAGTCTCTGGTCTGAGGTCTGGGCTTGATCATATTCTCCCCTTCATGTCTGTATGGATCTTGTGCACTGGGCACAGTCATGGGAAACAGGAAAGGGTCATCCCCAAACTAGTCACACAAAGCTGAAGATACAAGTGTTGACAATGTCTTGTGCTGAAGAATTAAGATTTCTCTTCACTGGAACTAAGGTGCCGCGGCTGACCCCTGATAACTGCCCAGAGGATTATCATCCACCAAACTGAACAGCAGGCACAAGATAGCCAGGGGGGAACGGTCTCCATTCATCAAACCCAGACTCCTCCACCAGACACAGATAGAGCAGTGTGATCTGTCACTGCACAGAACACATCTCCTCCAGAGTCCAGTGGTGGAAGCTTTACACTGTAACGATCGGGATGCCAGTCGTTTGAATCTAGCGGATATGGCACTGCTATGAATGAAGCTGACTCCATATAGTAGTAACTAAGTCTTTTATGGAAACTTGTAAAACAAATAACAAGGTTGCACTCTCCACAAACTATGGGCCACAAGAGCCCGAAACACAATACAGCTTATGCAGCCCGAGGGAAATCAAGTGCCATTTCACAGGGAGGGACTCAACTACTCCCCCCTCCCCCCACCCCAAACTATGCCACCGTGGCCTTACTCAGTACAGGACCTAACCAGGATTTTACTGCAGCCCTCGGCCATATAATCCTACAACCTCATCCTATGCTATATACAATATGTCCCGGGCGCCTCCGTATATTCCCCTTATGGCCGATTACAATAATCAAATAATCACAAACTATTTACACAGTATTCAATTCACTCTCCTACCACAGTGTAATCTCAGTTGTTTTTCTCTCACCAGGCTTTTCAGGACAGCCTGGTGCAACAGGAATTGGGGTTGTATTCAGTTTTCCTTTATAATACACAATTTAATGCACTTGTTCAAAATCTTGCTCTGTAAGATCCTTCACAGTTCCTAAACCACAACTCGTCAGTTCACGAGCAAGTTTACACACAGGAAAGTTTGTTGCAGGCTTTTTGCAGTCTCTGTCTAGCTTTCCATATCTATTTGTATTTTGACCAGTCATACACTGTTTCTCGCGGCGAGCAGTTATCGGGCACTCCGACAACACAAGTCCTTGGGGAGCTCCACGTGTCACAAGAGTCAAGAATGTTTTCCCTCTCCTTGGACCACGAGTCACACACGATGGCTTCTCCTTCTTCCTCAGCTCACACAGCCCTTCCCCTCTCAGATTCCCGGGGATTTCTCACAAAATCTCGCTCTCTCTCTCTTCTTAGCTTCTGGTGACCCCTAGTGGCCGATGTCATTGGAGAACTTGGTACAACATAATAACATGATTAATTATACCTGCCAACATACTACACACTGCTTCATCTGACGCTCGGCATTGTGCTTGGTGATGTATGACGCTCAGCATTGTGCTTGGTGATGTACGATGCTCAGCATTGTGATTGGTGATGTACGATGCTCGGCATTGTGATTGGTAATGTACGACGCTCAGCATTGTGATTTGGTGATGTACGGCTGCAGCCGCTCAGCCATGAAGCTCCCATTAGGTGCAATGTTTGTGCTGATGTTACCAGAGTTCTGGACTCTGCAGTTATGGGGTCAGCAGAGCGGTGGCATCATGTAACCGCTACAGCCAATTACCAGAAGAGGAAGCCGAGAGCTTCACATGGAACACCAAAAGCAGAACAGAGATTCGGCACAAACATGATGGGATATAATAACTTTTTTTCTCCTTGTCTTCTATACCACCTTAGGCTGCCTTCAGATTTGCAGATGCCTCCGCAGCGTTTTGCGGAGGCATCTGCAAGCATCTGCATGCAGACGGCAGCCCCTATGTTTATAATGGAGCGCACGGCGGTCTGCAGATGCTTGCAGACCGCCGTGCGCACCCATTCACTCCTATATGTGATCTGTGCGCTGGCGCATGCCGGCGTACAGATCACACACTCTCGTCCGCACCAGGGACGCGACATGTTGACAACGCTGCGGAGGCATCTGCAAATCTGAAGGCAGCCTAAGGCAGTGTTTAAAAGTACTGGACAACTCCTTTAAATGGAAATCTTTTTCTTTGTTTCCTCTGTCAGTTTGGCATTGATCATCACATTTTTGGGAGGAAATCTTCAATAGTTGCAAATTAGAATGGCCCTTCTTTCCATGGCTGGACTACTGCTGCAGTTGACTAAGCTCCTATAGCCACTGCTAGGTCCTCAGGTGCTCAGTAAACAGAAAAAGTGTTAAAAACATATGTGCCATAGGATTTCCATGTTAGTGTCTGACTTAGGGGACTTGGGAATGCCACATTACAATCACTTGTGCTGTACAGTGCAGTACATCAATATCAGTATCCTCATCAGCACAGCTCTGCACAGCACAGATGATCATTTAGTGTGAATGCCGACACTCAGTAAGAGTTCACAGGAGAGCTGTAATGACAGACACGGGTCATCATCTGACCCCTAGCTGTCATGACAACTCATCAGCACCCCATGATTACATGACGGGACCGCTGATGGGAGCGGGAAATGATGCGCTCCTGCCAACGCATGTTAGATCATGCAATCAGAGTTTGACAACATGATCTAACTAGTTATCAGCCATGGAAGGATCTCCAAATTGCCCAAGTGCTGTTAAGGCCCCGTAACACGGTACAACATCGTGAACGATATCACCAATGATCTCGTGGGCGTGCGATTGTTCGTACATCTTTTGGACATCGTTGGTGAGATGTCACACGCCTAGATATCGTGCATGACGCACCAGCGAAGTTGCGAGCAGTGTTTGTTCACACAACCCAGTGAACGATACTTGTTCATTGTGGTGAATGGCCGAAGTCATTATCATCATCATTATCGCGGTGTCACACTGAACGATGCAGCAGGTTGGCTGATCGTGGATCGTCTGATTTGAGAACATGTTCTCAAACCTGCGATCAGCAATCAAACGACTTATCGCAGTTGAATCTTGATGTTACGCGCAACAACGTCCTAACGATGTCGTTTGAATGACTCCAAATCCATGACATTTAAACGATATCGTTAATGATATTGTGCCGTGTAACTGGGTCTTTAGAAGCACAAGTCGGCTAATCAGATAAGCCGACATGTGCAAGGTAAGGCTCAGCACGTGAGCCGACATCAAAGAAGGGGCCACGACTGATGACATCACGTACATATACATCATAAAGGGGTTAATTTCATGTCTAAACAGACTGCGCATGCAGTTTTGGCTCTTGCAAGTCATGAAGGATCATTGTGGCACACAGTCTACTTGGTTTCTTTTTAGCATGAATTCCAGACTTCAAAGATGGAGAACTAATATTTGTTACAGCCTGCAAACACCTTACTGGTCATAACAGGTACAATACACCTGTTGAGGGTATCAACCAGTCATGTAACCAGCACTGGGTGCTATCACCACATTCTGCCACGATGAAGGTTCTAATTTGTTAAGGGTAGCAAAAATCAACAACTAGAGACACTGTGACACTAGTCAGTAGAAGTGGTAGAATAGTCAAACATTCAGGTCAAATACCAGAATAGCACATCAAGCCAGGATAAAACAGATGCATAGTTAAGTCGCGGTCTAAGGTCAATTACCTTGAGAGGAGTAGATTAGAACAGAGGGACAAGACAAAGAATGGTCAAACATAGGCAAGGTCAGGCAGCAAAAGATCAATTCCCAGAGCACAGATTCAAGAGACCAACTTAGCACCTCAGAGCTGAAACTAAGACTGGCAGTGCTCAGGGAGAAACTGCAGAGCTGAAGGCTGAGCAATTACAGGAGACAAGGAGCAACTACAGGATCTCAGCACAAGCTAGAAAGAACTTGGGCAGCTAAGCTGTCAATAAGAAAACCAACAACCCAGCACATCCCAACACCAGATAGGATGATTAAGCTGTCAATCACCCAGTCCAGCACACCCTGAATGCAGAGCAAAGGAATTGTGACAGACACTAGTCTTTTTTTGTGTGAAATCATTGTAACAATCTGCTAGAGTTTTTATCCTGGATGAGTTATATGTCCAGTAAAGTTGTAATATTAGTCATTTATAGGTATGATGCGCCCCCAGACCGTGGGGTACTCGGGTGCTGGGCTGGTGTAATCTCTCTAGGGGGTTGCGGTGGTTGATACCTGATCCCGTGGCCTGGGATCAGCCCAAAAATGGTGGGGATTATTTACAGGGGATTTGTCGTGACGCCACCCGGAGTGTTGTGGCCAATGGAGCCACCGCTACCTGGTCGCTGCTGGGGACGGTGACTTAGGGGCAGCTGAGATGGCAAGCCCTCTCCAGGTAGGGCTGGAGGTCCCCAGGGCAGGAGTAATAGTAGTCTATGATACGCTTGGTGATGATGGAGGGGCCTGGTGAGGGATGGTGCTGAGTACAAGTCACTTACTTTGCTGCTGCAGCTCTCCACAGTGCTGGTTGTCTTGGTGCTGGACGTGGTGCTGGAAAGAAAGCAGTCTCAAGCAGGGATGAAAATAATCTAATTTCCACACACAGATGAGCTTGCAGGGTACTTTACTCAGTCTTTAGCAGCAGTTCATAGTTACAGTTCCTTCAGTACAGTTCACAACCTTTTACACTGCTCCAGCGACTCAACTGTGCAGCTCAGGTAGCTTTTCTGTGTTGCTCCCTCAAAGTCCTTTCAGGCCCTTCTTTCACTGTTTACGTAGTACCTCACACACGGGTTCAGTCTGGTCGTCGTGGACTCACGGGTGAATATATTTCGCTTGCAGTCAGGGTCACCAGTCCTAGTATGACAACTGTGTTCCTAGTCCGTGGTGGAAAGTTAGGCTGCAGCACATAAAGTCTCTGCCCCTCACCGGTGTGTCTCGTGATTAGGGTCTGGAATCCCGGGTCACTTCTTCAGAGCCGGTTCTCTGGTTTTCGCCTAGCCCTCCAGTGTCCCAGGTTCAGATATTTGGTCACACCAGGCTCCTTCTTTCAGTCACTGTGCTAAGGGTTCCTCCGCGCAGCACGGGTCTATCAGGCTGCCGGGTCCTTGTCCTCCCACCTTCCTTAGCTGTGGGGTCTCCTTTAGTCTCTTTCTCCTTCCCATCACCTCCAGGCTATGGAGTGGGCTTTCTCTCCTAGGGTCTGTGCCTCTCAGGATTCTGCACCTTCGGGGAACCCGAAACTGTCTGGGAAAACTCTCTCTTCCTCTGTTCACTGCGCTGCAGCTTTGCAGCTCCCTTCTGTCTGCTTCTGCTCCTAGGTTTTGTTTAGGTCACTCCACCCACTTGTCAGTGTCCACCTACGTTCCACCCACTTTGGTACACACGCAACGCCAACCCTTAACCAACCTAGAGTTTTAGGCGTAGGGTCGGTGTTTGTGCGGTGTGAGTGTGTTTTCAACCACCTTGCTTACCTGGCTGCACTTCCCTCTTGTGGCCTCCTGGTCGCAGGGGTGCCACAGGTATCTATTATTTGAAACATCTTCTGATGTGTCATAAATTTTGGTAAGTGGACAACCAGGTACTGATATCCCCCCACTGTTGCATAATCATAAGGAGAGAAGCCTTTACCTAAGCACTATACCTTTTGTTATGGGAATAGAAGGAGAGAGGAGGGCACCATTAATAATAACAAATTATAATAGGGCTCACTATGCATACCAAGTCAAATTTGGAAAAGGAACATGAGAAAGAAGTTTGCAAAAACAAGTGATCTAACCTTATTGGTGTTCAAAAAAGTACACAATTTTATTTATTTAGCACTCTAATACAGAAAAAGACAAAGACCACACACAATTAAAAACATTTAAAAGGCAAAAGTAGCCTAATTGACCTTTCCCAAGAGGGGTATAATGGGAAAACCAATCCCATGAACACATGGGCTGAATGGTATCAAAGAGAGTCAGTTGAAACCATAATACCAATACTATAAAGGTCTTTCAGAGGTATGCATATAGATAGCAATATGAGTTGTATCACTTATTTTTGCGTACTGCTTTCTCTCCTTCCTTTTTCACCTTTTGTGATGGGTTCAGCCATCCTCCAAGAGAAATCCTATAGACATACCAGGCTCTATCTCTCCCCACAAGCTGTCCATGAATGT
Source organism: Allobates femoralis (assembly GCA_033576535.1). Taxonomy (NCBI): domain Eukaryota; kingdom Metazoa; phylum Chordata; class Amphibia; order Anura; family Aromobatidae; genus Allobates; species Allobates femoralis. The sequence goes on from JARQOC010000006.1 coordinate 32,121,831, forward strand.
GTACACCGCTCACTCTACTCTCCGAGAAGAGCCGACCAGAATCGGCACACCGCTCAGCTACGCACATCTCCTCCATTGCGGTGGTGACCTTGAGGCGGATTTCAGCACCCAAACCGCACCGATTAAAACTTATGACAAACATTTTTTAAATAATAGCCACCTTTTTCAGTTTATTTAAAGAATGACTACTTTTTTCATAATAGAATTTCTGATTTTGGATGAGGAAGCAGTGGCCGTCGCAGGAAAATGGATGGTTTGAGTGGATCATAGACAGGACCTCCTTAGCCCAAATAATAAGAAAAAAGATTCCCAGGCTCCATATGTTTTTTGGGTTTACAAGAGGAGGATGAACTTTTGATCATTTTACGAGGTCTTTGCCTTATGCTTTTCTCGGAGACAACATAGCTCGGGTATGATGGATGTCCACGATGGACTCCATCACTTCGATTACCATTCTGAGTATTATGTTCTTCATTAACATGCAACTTAATCTTTAACAAAAGAGTCGCTATGCAAAGCTCAAGAGCAGGAATCTTTGGCTCTCGCTACACTTGACCTTAACCATGTAATGAACAAAGTGACAGTCTATAAGACACCTAAATAGAGATCGAAGGGCCCCACGTAGAATGAAGACAATCTGCACGGTTCCCATACGCTGACATATTAATGCAAGTTTTAACAGCTGCCCGGACTGTTCCTCTGTCCTTGGTGAGGAGACGCTGTCCATTTCATTGATAGGCTCTTGACTTATTTGACCAAAAATCTGCGTCTTCTCAGCTGGGTTCCCACGACAGCAGAAATTGATAGCTGATCTTAGATGGCAGAAGAGCTCAGATGACAGCTTGGGTGGGCATGCTCCTCTCGGGTTCTTTTAATTTCTGCTTACTCGTGATCATTGAGGTCTAGATGTTTCACATAACAGACGTTCTTCTAAGTAAATCCATTTAACAATATTCAAAGTACTTAAAGGGATTGTACCGATGGGTCCAATTTCATTCTTGGTGAAACATTACAACTAACGTACAAAGGAGCTGCTAATATTATCCATAGTTGTGTTTGTAAATCTATCTGATCTTCAGATGTGTCAGATGAAATAGTGATCATGGCGGCAGACACTTTTAGGGATGTCCAATTAGGAGTTGCATTGAAGAACATTTTGGTCACAGCTCTTCAGTACCTGGAATGTTTTTTTCCCAGGACACAACAGATTGCATGCAACTTGAACGACCTCTTGGATAACCAAGGTTTAACCTTCGCCCTGGACGTCTATTTCATCTGCTCGTTTATACCACTTTATTGTCAGTTCACACACGATTTCTTTAATCATTTCTAAGAAGGAATGAGAATAGCGATGTGTTTTCCTTTTAATCAGCTACTTAAAGGAGTTTTCTGATTTTGTAAAAGCTTTGTCACTCCAGCTAAAGTTTGTTTTAAAAGAATTAGAACAAACCTTCTTTACTCACCATCCTCAGGTCCATCACTAAGTCTCCATGTCTGTTATTGTCTACATCACATTGACAGCACTGCAGCCAATCACTGGGTTCAGCCACTTAAGCTGAGTTCACATACCCAGTAATCATCCATTAGGGCAGAGACACACTTACGCGACCTGCATGCGAGTGTCTCATTAACCCCTTTATTACCCAGTCTGCCACTGCCACAGGGCAGCTGGAAGAGCTCCAGAAAATGGCGCTTCAATGAATGCACCATTTTCTCGGGTGACTGCTGGCTGTAATTTGCAGTGTGGGGGGTTCAGAACACTTGGGCCTCCCCATGCTATGGATTCCAGCCCCCAGCTGTACCTGGCTGGCAACCAAAATACAGCGAAGTCACACTTTTTTATGATTATTATTTCAAGAAATAATTAAAAAAGGGGCTTCCCTGTATTTTGATTACCAGCTAGGTAAAACTAGGCAGCTGGGGGTGGGTGGCAGCCTGTACCTGCCTGCTGTGCCTGTGCTGGTGACCAAAAATACAGCAGAGCCCTATGTTATATTATATAATATATATTAGCGCAATATTTGCTGCAATTATGCAGCAAATACTCTACTGTGTGAATAGTGCTGCATATTTGATGTGTATTTAAGAGCTAACATTGAGGTCTATGAGAGAATATCGCGGCAAAATCCGCAGCAAGAATTGACATGCTGCAGATTTTTCCTCAGTAAAATTTGCACCATTTCCACTACGATAAAATCCGAACTGTGGGTACAACACTTCTAATTTCCCATACACTGTGCACGTAATGTGCTGTACTGCACATTTGTCATAAAACATTCAGGAAAATCATAGCAAAAAATGCAGCATCAGCACCATAGCTTTGGTTGACCAATAGTTTAGTCTCCACAACTGTTCTTTCAACTAGCAGCATTTCCCCATCAGATTGTCAGTGGATCATGTTAAGACTGATAACAATCTTTTGTGTATGAGTGTCATGTAGTCGCTGCCTTTGCAGTCCTGGAGCTGCTGTTTAAACCAGAGTTTTTTTTTTCCTTTGCCTCAGTCTGGGTTGATATTGAAGCTGTATTTGCTGAATGTGTGGTGGGTGGCTCTGCAGGTGAGGAGTGAGTTATTGCTCAGGTGGAGCTGGAAGGGTGTGTCTGAGCTTTCCCTCTCCACCCCCTCAGCCCTAAGTAGTTCTGCCTTCCTCTACCAGAGGTCGCAGATTGAGTTCATGTCACATTCAGGACCCGTGTTGTGCAGACATGCTGCTGGAGCAGCTGCAATCCCATTCACTTGGAGAGGTGTCTTTTCCCTGGTCTGTGGGTAGAGGCAGGGGCTCTTAGCTGAGGGCAGGTTGAGGATTTGAGGGATAGGGTGGTGGCCTGAACCTCCTAACCTTTGGAGGTACCTTTGGGATCAGGGCTAGTCAGGGAGCCCAAGTCTAGGGCCAGACTAGCCTCACAGTCACCCTTGCCCGTTATCCCTTCCTGCTCCATTCCCTCATCTGCTCCACGCATGATAATGAGCAACTTGCTTATCAAATACAGATGGCTGAAACAAGACAGACCATCTATCAAAAATAAACTCTTTACTGAACGATAACTTGGTAGGGATTATATAAAGTAGATAGAAGGTGCATACCGTAGTTTCACAAATTTTTCCTTTACAACGTGGATCATTTTCATACACAATCTCTTGACTTCTTCATGTCTACCTGTTACAGCTTCATTTACTCTTACCCGTAACACCATCTGTTACTAATACCTCATGTCACAATACACATTATAAATTACAGCAATATTTGGGTCTTCAAGGGGGGACAAGGCACTGTGCCCATCTTCTTGCATTTCCCTCCTCTTTTAATGATGGTCGTCCTCGACCATTTGGACACTTGGAAGACACCAGTTTTACACACACACACACAAAATCCCACTCATCACCCTTCCAGATGCATATTAAATTGTAAGCCCCTCTAAGATCAAGTGTGGAAAACCACTTAGCCCCCAAGAGCTGATTATATAGTTCGGGGATGAGTGGAAGTGGGTAAGGTTGGCTTCACACCACGGTGAAATCCGATCCGGGGCTGTCAGGCATGAACCTGACAGCCCCGGACCGGATTTGTAAACAGAACAGGAGGGCAAATATGCAAATGTGCCCTCCGGTCCAGTGTGCAGCCGGATGCCGCTAATAGCAGCCGCAGCTGCTGATTATTCAAGATCGCGGCTAGCAGGGAGCTAGCCGCGGTCCTGAAATTACAGCAGCGTGCAGCCGCCGGTGTCTGGTTGCCGGATCCATACATTCTGTCAAGTACATTCTGCTACACACGACATTTCTCAAGGATTCTGACTGCAGCACATCCGTATGGCTTCCAGCAAAGAACAAGGGTGAGCATGAAGAGTCAGAGCATCCTTAAGAGCCTCTATGTATCTGGTACTTGAGGGCCGTATCGTTCCACTGGACCATTGCCAGAATTCGGTACTATAGTCCTCAGCAGTGCACTTCTCTTATGTCGGGTTCATGAGTTTCGTCTCAGTGACCTGAATTCTTTTAGGTTCATCATAAATTAGCCCTAGAGCGTCAAAGAAGACATCAACAGAAACTTGTTCTGGGGTGTGTGGGGACAGTGAAAATGTCCGTGTCTGAGGGCCCCTTACAAGAGGAACATAATTATTTCCCCCCGCTGAAGACCGAGGTTGCAGGGTAAAAAATAGGCTATGGTTCTCCCTGAATACCTTAAACTGATTCTTTTACCATGAAAATTTATAAAGAAGGGTCACTACAAATTCGGAAGAGGTCAACTGCCCATCTGAAGGTACAGACATCACCTCCTCATATGGGTTTTAGTGAGCTGGATGTGAGTCCTCAGGGACGTACATCCAGCTGAAGCAGACACAGGGATCGGTTGGCCTCTGTACCACTGGATACGGTTGCCACCCCTGCAACCACGATTGTTATGTCTCTGGTTTTAGGTACTTCGAGCCACCTCAGACTCTAGAACCCCTCTATTTCTATCCAAAACCTGATAAAGTTCCAGAAAGACTAAAATCCTTCATATTTATGCATCTGTTTGAAACAAATGTTACATTTTAAAGGCAAACGTGTACACGGGGTAAGAAAAATACCAAACCTATTACTACCGGGAAACTGTGAGCAAGTTGCTGTTGACAGATCTGTGGTTCGTAGGATGTGCCGATATATAGAATAGGGTATACACAAAAATTATGATTAGACTAAACCATAATAGAAGCCTCAGTTATTATTACTCCTGGAAATGCATTAAAAATCTAGAAAAGTAGTTAACCATTGCCCTTGTCAATAGGATGTGTACTACATGGTCTGCCACCGGTCAGGTTGTAACCACACTGAGGAAAACAAAGCTTGTCGATTTATACTCACATTCCTAGGATGAACAACCGAGGCTTGACAAAATGTGAAGTCCTGTATTATTTTAGGATAGGATACATCATCAATAGCAGATAAGCAGGATTGCTGGGTATCATCTCTAAAATAAAAAGTGCCAGGAAACCCCAACACCACTCAGTGTGTAGTGGCCATTGTGGAAATTGCAGTTCAACTCCTATTGAAGTGATTGTGTTCTGAGCTGCAGTAACTGTTAACAGCCACTACACAGTATACGGCGCTGTGGAGTCTTGCGCTCCATATATCATCAATCTCCCTCCAATACGGATGGGATCATATCCCCATTTGCTTTACTTCAGTACTGTTTACAGATAATTGACATCTTGCATCTCAAACTGAGCACAACAGGGAGTACTGTTTACTACCGGCAGCTTTTAGACCTTTTATTGCCTCTATTTATTTCGAGAATGACCCTAGTTGTACCAAGTCAAGTCCATAACAAGTTTACAAGCCTAGTACTGGGATGCTTCGGATATTTTTGCGGTTCCCGCTATATAATCAGACCTTGGGATTTAGAACCAACGTTGCATAACTTCTCTCCTCTGCACCGTTGTCTGGTGTGGGTTATTTTTTCAATGAATCAGATCTGTTGCACCATTTCATTACAATACCTGGCACAAGCTGTGCTGGATCATTGCAAAACACGTAGTAAATATAAGGAGCCGACCTTATCTGTCTTTAAGTAGCAACAGAGGCATCGGATGTCACCATCCTGCACAGTTCAGCAAAGGTCTTTTCTGCTACTTCATCTGAGAGCAGCATGATGTTAGCCAGAACATTCTGAATCCAACGATGTACCACTTAGATTACTGGGTGCAGCCGTTCTGACACAATCTGAGGTTTTAGATATAGCCATGTAGCAGAGCTGAGAATGCTGCCCCACCCACCAGGCTCTGTATGTGCAATGTCTATAGACAGTGAACTGCTTATCACAAGAGGAAGTTGGGCAACATGGCACGAGCCAGCTAGTCACAGCAATTATAATGTCCTAGTGATGAAACACTCAATTTAAGTAAATAATAGCAAAGGGGGTGACAAGGACACAATATTGAATTTTGTGTTTTAACCCCTACAGCATGCTGGCCTTAGATTACATAGCAATAACCTGCAAACAGATTCCCTTTAAAAGTAAGATTTACACACGTAACCTTTAGAGTAGCATTCCCTCATCCCCTACAGCAAGGTAAAAACTTTTGGTGCACAGAACAGTCTAATGTGATTTTTATGCTATGCAATTTATTAACTATTGTACTCCTTTTTAGTAGGTGGTTCCTCCTCATCAGCAATTTGTCAGCACTATATGCGCTGGAACCGTAACTTATCAGTTATGGATTGCAGCAGCTATGGTCCAACGGTTTGCCTGTCCTGAACTGAAAGCCTGCCATCTCTCTGTTTTTCCTGCCTATAGTTTTTCAAGCAGGAGAAAACGAGCAGAGAGACAACCTGCCCTGTCCCCACCTCCTGCATAGAGACACAAAGAACTAGACCCACTGGGAAGTACTGAGAGGAGGAGTCTAAAGACAAAGACCTGTTCCTACTTCCGGTAAAGACAAATACCTTTCCCTACTTCCTTTAATGATAATGACCTGCCCCCACTTTCTATAGAGACAAGACCCACTGCCACTTCCTGTAGAGACAAATACCCACCCCAACATCCTGTACAGATAATGACCTGCCCCAATTCCTATCGAAACAAGACTCGCCCCCACTTCCTATAGGAACAAGACCACCACCCCTTTCTATAGAGACATGCCTGCCACCCTAACCCCCTATAGAGACAAAACCGCCACCCTTACTCCCTATAGAGACAAGACCTCCACCCTCACTCCCTATAGAGACAAGACCGCCACCACTTCCTGTAGGGAGACGACGCGCTACCACTTCATGTAGAAAGAAAAAGACTCTCCCCCACTTCTATTAGGTACCAAGATCAGCCCTCTACTTTCCATAAAGTCAAAGCATATCCCTCACTTCCTGTGCAACAAATAGAAAAAAATCTCTGCAGCACTCAGCTATGACCAGTGATGTACATATGCTAACAAGCTAGATATATTTGAGAAAAAAGTTTAAAAACGTACGTTTTTTTTAAAAAACTCAAAAATTCTTATTTTTTTATTTCTGAAGTTCTTAGTACATACATTGGCCAATGTCTGTTTGCTCATCAAGTGCGAGAAAGTGACTTCAGATCTGATGAGTCCTAACGATGACATCCCTGTCCTCCTTGTCCTCCCTATCCCACTACTAAGTGGGCGGACACCATCTCAACCCTAGACCACCTGCAGGTGATGAGGGTGCAAATTGCAGACATGGAGCCAGCAACTCCATATGTCCCTGCTTGGCACCAGTTCACATTGTGTCTGTGAGTGCTGTGCAGTTTTTCCTGTTTTGTTTCACTTCCTGTGCAGCTAGATAGATCTGCTTTTACTTCCTACAGATACAAATACACACCACTACTTCCTGTACAGATAATGACTTACCCCCACTTCCTGTAAAGCTAAGACCCCTCCCCTTCCTTTAGAGACCAAGACTCATCCGCACTTCCTTTAGGGACAAAGATTTGCCCCTTTTCCTGTAGAGACAAAGCATATTCTACACTTCCTGTACAGTGAGATAGACCTGCCTTTACTTCCTGTCTTGTCAAAAACCCACCTTCATTTTCGGTAGAGAAAGAAAAACCTGCCCCCTCTTCCTGTAGAGAGACATAGACCAACCCCCACTTCTTGAAAATATACAAATCTCCACCCCACTTCTTGTAGAGAGATAATGACATGCCCCCACTTCATGTACAGATAATGACCCACCCCAATTCATATCAAGACCCTTCCCTACTTCTTGTAGAAAGACAAAGACTCACCCCATTTGCTGTAGAGAGACCAAGACCTGCCCCCACTTCCTGTAGAGGGACAAATACCCACCCCCAATTCCTGTAGAGATACAAAGACATACCCCCACTTCTTGTAGAGATACAAAGACCTGCCCCCACTTACAGCAGAGAGACAAATACCCACCCCCACTTCCTGTAGAGAGACAAAGGCCTATCTGCACTTCCTGTAGAGAGACAAGACCCCTTCCCTACTTCTTGTGGAAAGACAAAGACTCACCCCACTTCCTGTAGAGAGATCAAGACCTGCCCCCACTTCCTGTAGAGAGATCAAGACCTGCCCCCACTTCCTGTAGAGAGATCAAGACCTGCCCCCACTTCCTGTAGATGGACAAATACCCACCCCCAATTCCTGTAGAGATACAAAGACCTGCCCCCACTTCCTGTAGAGATACAAACACCTGCCCCTACTTCCTGTAGAAAGACCAAGACCTGCCCCCACTTCCTGTAGATGTACAAAGACCCATCCCTACTTCTTGTAGAAAGACAAAGACTCACCCCACTTCCTGTAGATGGACAAATACCCCCCCCCACACTTCCCATAGAGATACAAAGAGCTGCCCCACTTCTTGTGTAGATAATGACTCACCCCCTCTTCTTGTAATTAACCCTTTACACAGTTTACACTGCACAGCAGGCAGTGGGTGGGAAATCACACAGAAGGGAGACAACAAGTGGCTGGAACTTTGCAGTCATTTTTTGTGGGTCAGAAGATGTAATATATAGGTAACTTGTACATTGTTTACTTATCACATTTTCTATCAAATAGATCACGTTGTCTGAAGATACATAGACCATACGCCAACAATGGTATATGTGCACTTTTTCCAAAAATGTATATAAAAAAACTAAAATAATAGTGACGTATGAAAGCAGTGCATTAATATAGTTGTTATTATAGTAACACAATTTTTTTTATAGCGGTATATTATTATAGTAGCATGTTATTAGAATACTTGCATGTTATTGCAGTGTTTTATACATTTTTAAAGAGATAATCCTTTATTTTTATTTTATTTTTAATGAACTACTACCGGCCCAGGAAAGCAAGCTCCATTCTTCATCAAGGACAACAAGAGCTGGAGGATGATCCGGGTACTGTTGTGACATGAGGCACTGTAGGAGGGGGTGTAAATGTGACATAGGGTCAGGGCTAGAGACATGACATAATGTGGCTGGATGAGCTCATGCTGAAGACTCCCAGGTCATGTGCACCAAGGCTTACACCTGTTGGGTTTGGAATGGAGGGTCCTGAATCTTCTGATAGATACATGGGTGGAGCCGTCCCTGGACGTCCTCTATAAAGTTCCCTGAGCATTGGAGATTAAATGGACAACTCTCCCCCTCATCCTCTACATACCATCCTGCTGCCTGCAATATCACATTATAAAGAAACACCAAAATCAACCTCATAACTCTATTCTGGAATATTAAAAATGGAGGAGGACAACGTGAAATGGGCCACCGAGATTATTGACCAAAAACTGGAACACGAGAAAGAAAATGAGGTGAGTGATGACTTAGTGCTATTATACCATAGCTCATAAATTATTATATTTTTCGCATTATTTGGCTTTTCTCAAACTTCTCTTTAATTTGCTTTAACTTTTTTAGCAAGTCAATGACTATAATGCAATATGGATGGTGGTAATATTTTATTTTTCTGCCACTTTGAATTCTGGGTATTTATTGAACTATGGATGTAAGGTACCGTATGTAAAATTAGTTAGGAACACCAAGGGAAAATTAGCCCCAATTTTGGCAAATTGGTAAAATTCGAAACTATAGATAAATAAGTAGATAGATAAATGTAAAACAGATTAATAGAGATCGATAGATAGATAGATAGATAGATAGATAGATAGATAGATAGATAGATAGATAGATAGATAGATAGATAGATACCGTAGATAGATAGATAGACAGACAGGTAGAACAGTAGTTGACATTACATTGAACTTGATTGCAGATGATGATTATAAGTGATAAAAAAGAATTATAACAAATACAAACATTGATGCTCATTTTGTGGAGCTTAAAATAGCGTAAATGGCGTAAATTTACCGACCCAGTAAAAATGAATACTCTGCACCGTCCAGCTACAGTACACTCAGTAACATGGGATCATCTTACTGGCATCATTCAGGTAATCTGATACCAAATATTACTGTCATAAGTGCAATTACTAATCATTAAGTGATCTAAAAAATGTAATGATAACACGGTTTATAAATAGTCTTTGGATAGAGCAACAGTTATATACTGTACATGATAATAGCAAAACTAATAATAAATAAGAGTAATAATAGCTGTTTATGGCTCCACCCCAAAATTTATTACCTAATTTTTTTCTCTTCGATCTTTTCATTGTTCTTTCTTTTTCATGAATATGGCTACAATTAAAAACAAATGACTTTTTTTAAATTTATTTTAGATCTTGAAACCTCGCTTTCGAAAGATTGGCGTGATTGACATAGACCGGAATGAATTAGATAAAGAGAATTTGAAACCCCCAGTGAACCGGAATCTGGCAAATTTGCAGGTATCTATCTATCTATCTATCTATCTATCTATCTATCTATCTATCTATCTATCTATCTATCTATCTATCTATCTATCTATCTATCTATCTATTCTTCTGTCTATTTATGTATCTATCCAATGTCTATCTCACTGTTTATCTATCTATTCATTTTTTATACATACAGTATATTATATATATATATATATAACTTGAAAAAAATCCTTGCAGCACACAGCTACTACCAATGATGCATAAGTGCTAATGTTTGATTCTGCATCCTTGCTTGCACCAGTTCACACTGGTCTGCTGAGTGCTGTGCAGCTTTTCTGATTATTTGTTATATGGAGTTGCAGGCTCCTTTGCTGCAATGTGCACCCTCATTAAACCTACAGGTGATCGAGGGTATAGATGGTGCCTGCCCACTGGAGAGTGGGGGGTGGACAAGGAAGGCAGGGATGTCAGATAGGGCTCATCATACCTGGAGTCACTTTGTCGTAGTTGATGAGCAAGCAGACATTGGCCAATGTATGTACTAAGAACTCCAGAATTAAAAGATAAGATTATGAGTTTTTTGAAAAAACGTAAGTTTTTAACTTTTTCCTCAAACATATATGGCTTGTTAGCACTTATGCATCATTGGTAGTAGCTGTGTGCTGCAAGGATTTTTTTCAAGTTGTTTGATTCTGCATCCTTGCTTGCACCAGTTCACACTGGTCTGCTGAGTGCTATATATATATATATATATATATATACACACACACCATATTATTCGCTTTATAAGACGCACCTGATTATAAGACGCACCCCCAAATTTGGTGAAGGAAAAGAGAAAATAAATAATTTTTAATGTTAAATGGAGCCGTCTTATAATGCCAGTGTTCATCTTACAATCAGTATATATGTCCCTCATCCTGGTACATAAACCCCCCAATCCTGGTATATTGGTATATATGTCCCCCCCATCCTGTATATATGCCCCCCATCCTGTATATATGTCCCCCATCCTGAAACTGTGTCCCCATCATCCTGTATATATGTCCCCATCCTGTGTATTTCCCCTTTTGTGTATATGCCCCTTTCCCATTCCCCCACCCTGGAACCCCATGGCTTACCGACATGCGTCTGCTGAGCGGGGTACCAGAGGCAGGTACAGAAGGGTGAGAGAGGCAGAGGTGCAGGACCAACACTGCAAGGGGGGGAAAAATGGGTGCAGGAGTACCCGGGGATGAGAGGCGGCAGCGAGCAGTGGGCGCTGCCATATTTCTTGTGGCCGGCTGTATTCACTATTAATAACCGTGCAGTCAGTCAGGAGAGACTTCAAACAAAATGGCTGCGGCCATAATGGAGACCCGCAGCCATTCTGAAGTCTCTACCTCTATCTCTACCGGCCGGCTGCACACTGCTTAGTGAATGCAGCCAGGCAGAGAGAACATGGCGGCGCCCAACGCTTGCTACCGCTGGTCATCCCCCGCAGCTCCGGTAGTGCAGCTGTGCCCCCAACCTGCCTCTGGCACCCCTGCACAGCAGCCGCACCCCCCCTCCCCTCCCCGTTTCCCCCCGGTAAAATACATTTTTTTATTTTTATTAGTTATTTTTTTACATTCGCTTTTTAAGACGCACCCCCGTTTACCCCCCCCCAATTTGGGGGAAGCAAAAGTGCGTCTTAAAAATCTAAAGATACGGTATATATTAAACAGGGTGGACCATTTATATGTATGCACCTAAATAAAATAATTTCCAATTATCTATCTCTCCATCTATTATTATTATTTATTATTATAGCGCCATTAATTCCATGGCGCTTTCCATATGGAAGGGTATACAAAGACAAGTGCAGGGTACATGGACAACATATGGCACACAGGTACAGAAGGAGGGAGGACACTGTCCGTGAGGGCTCACAATCTACAAGGGGCCGGGTGATGATACATTAGGAGAGGGTGGACCGAGGCTCACAGCAGGTTGTAGGCTTGTTGGAAGGATTCCGGAGTAGGCGAGAGTCTGATATGTTGAGGCAGACAGTTCCAGAGTATAGCGGATTCGCGGGAGAAATCTTGTATGCGGTTGTGGAAAGAAGAGATAAGGGGAGCAGAGGAGGAGATCGTGAGTGGAAAGCAGGTAGCATGAGGGTAGGTATCGGGAGACCATGTCACAGATGTACTGAGGAGACAGATTTTGAATGGCTTTGTAGGTCATAGTTAGTGTTTTAAATCAGGACCTCTGAGAAATGGGGAGTCAGTGAAGGGCTTGGCAGAGAGGAAAGATTGGGGAATAGCGGGGAAACAGGTGGATTAGTCAGGCAGCACAGTTTAGGATAGATTGGAAAGGTGCAAGAGTGCTAGAGGGGAGGCCAGCAAGGAGGGGGTTACAATAATCAAGGCGGGAGATGATGAGGGCATGGAGAACAATGGATGGGGCGGATCCAGGGTGGGGGCTATGGAAGTCCATGGCATATCACAGTTTGCTTCCTCAAAGTCTCTCTATCTCTACTAGGGATGAGCGAGTATGCTCAGCGCTACTCATTACGCGCACAAGTATCCCGGTACTCGGGCTGCTCGGCGAGCACCAAGTACCGCCGAGATGCTCAGACTCATCACTAATAATTATCGATGTGACACATACACACAACTCCCTTCAGTGCACACAGTGAGGCTGGTTTCACACTACGATTTTGTGCCTGTCCGTGGGATCCGACTTTGAAGGGGGATCCCACGGACAGGCACGGATCAATACGGATCCCTGCAATCGGATGGCAAATAGCCATCCGATCTGCAGGATCCATGTGGATCCTGCGGTCCCCTGTCTCTCCCTACTCCTGCCTCCTCCATCTTCTTCCCTCTCCTATGCTATTCTGTGCCCCCGCTATTCTTTGCTGTGCCCCCTCTTCTCTATCCTCCTCTATCCCTATCCTGTCCCCTGTCCTCTCCCTGTGTGTAAAAAAATAAAAAAACTCCTCCGGGAGCATACATCACCTGTCACCACTCCCACGCTGCAGCACGATCAGGACTGAAGAGCCTGTGATGATGTAAGAGACCCGGTCAGCTGATGAGTCATGTGACCGGGCTCTTACATCATCACAGGTCCTTCAGTCCTGATCGTGTGCAGCGTTGGAGCCGGTGACAGGTGATGTATACTCCCGGAGGAGTTTTTTTATTTTTTTACACACAGGGAGAGGACAGGGGACAGGATAGGGATAGATGAGAGAGAAGAGGGGGCACAGCAAAGAATAGCGGGGGCACAGCATATAGAATAGGAGAGGGAAGAAGATGGAGGAGCAGAAGCAGGGAAAGACAGGGGATACAGAGCCAACATCGGATCCGAGGTGAACTCAGATCCGATGTCCATAGGCTCCTATGCTGTGGGCACTAGGATCAGCCTCGGATCAGCAGTGATCCGAGGCTGTCCGATGTGAGTCACGGACACAAAATTGTAGCAGGCTACGATTTTGTGCCCGTGATTACATCGGATGGGATCGGATGGTGCCAAAATCGGATGCCAATAGTGACACATCCGATCCCATCCGATTCCCATAGGGGAACATGGGGTCCGATTTCTGATCCGATTGTATCCGTTTTGAAACGGATACAATCGGATGACCGAAAATCGTTATGTGAAACCAGCCTGAGCTGGCACCTCACAGAGAGCAGATTGATTGTTAGGCTCCCTCTGGGGGGCACAGCAAGGTGTTGTATTCTGCTGTGATTTGAAAAAGTCCACCCTCCCGCCCTTTCCCAGAAACACTTGTTTTATAGCCAAAAGTCTGTGGGCGGAGCATGTCACTAATTGACTTACATTGGGCTCGGTGCTCTGGCCGAGTACACGAGTATCTTGGGATGCTCTGCCAGAGCATCGAGCACTCGAGCATTTTAGTACTCGCTCATCTCTAATCTCTACATCTATTCATTCATCTATCTAACATCTATCTCTCCATCTATCTCTCTATCTATGTCTCTGTCTATCTATCTCTCCATCTATCAAATTCAAAGAAGCTTTATTGTCAGGACTAGATACACATTAGTTTTGACAAAGCAAGTGCACAACAGGCAATAGGGATAGGGACTGTGGAGAGGATGGGTAGGGACTCTAGGAACGATGGATAGGGGCAAATCCAGGGTGGGGGCTATAAGAACAATTGATGGGGGCAGATCCAGGATGGGGGCAGATCCAGGATGTGGACTATAAGAACAATGGACGGGGCAGACCCAGGGTGGGAGCTATAAGAACAATGGATGGGGGCAGATCCTTGGTGGGGGCTATAAGAACAATGGATGGGGAAGATCCAGGGTGGGGGCTATGGAAGTCCATGACATATCACAGTTCATTTCCTCAAAGTCTATCTCTCCAAGTATCTCTCTATATCTCTCTTTCTATCTCTCCATCTACATATCTAATATCTATCTCTCTATCTCTCTATCTACCATCTCTCTATATCTCCATCTACCATCTCTCTATGGCGGGCGTCACACGCTACGATATGTATGACGATGTCAATAACGATGTCAATATTTGCGCATCGTCCGTACGATGTGAAAAGTCAATTCTCGTGATGTAACACGCACAGTGAGTCAACTCACTGATGCCTCGATCCTGCGCTTGTGTGGACGACCTAGCGATCGTGTGTGCACATCGTTATAACGCAGTCACACAGAAGCCTCGTGAACGACTCAGTGCTGAATGTGGGCGTGTTTGTTGTTCAATTTGAGCAGATAGGCGTGCTACATGGTTTGTATCCGCGCCCCTCTCTCCATGATTGGTGGCCGCTAATGCGTTACCATTGGTCAGGTGTGCGTCCAAACATAGGGCACTATGTGATTCCTCTTGTCCTGTGATGTGTGTCTCAATACAAGTGTGCAAATACGGACTTATCTTTGTTGCGCCCTCTAAAACACTGCCGCGTCGCAGAAGTGCTAATAGTGGGGTGCTCGTGTGTGCACCATGGGATGTCAGAACGTCACATTGCACGGGCCACACGCAGAGTGCGCTAATGCGCTGAGAAAGGGTGACCATCCACATAGTGCTTTTTTTTTTTAACTGCACCAGAGTCCCGGACATGTTGTAAATGAAGATTTTAAATATAAATTTGTTGCTGCGACGTTTCCAGTGTCCCTATAGGCGGAGGTCACATAACGTCGCTACAGCAATGCTTCCATGGCAGCACATACGGAGCTGCTAACGTTTAATTTTTTTGTTCTGGTGCCATACGCCAGTCAATCAGAACGCATGACGGTTAACAAATCACAACAGGGGAGGCGAGCCACAGATGAATACCTGGCACGCCTACGTGCTAGATTTCGGCATCGCTAATTTCACAACTTCTTAACGATATCGATCATTTAGACACGTCGATGCAGCACATCCAATGACCCGACATCGTCTGATATGAGGTCCGGTTCTCATATCTGGATATAACGATCTGACCACTTATCGCTAGTCATATCATGCTGTCACACGCAACGACATCATAGGAGCGATGCCAAATCAGGCACTTTCCAGCGATATGTTTGCATATATCGTAGCGTGTGACGCCCGCCTATCTCGATCATCTATCCATCTATGTATATCTATCATTTATCCATCCATCCATCCTTCCTTACCCACAGACCACAATTTATTTTCTCATTATGTTCTTGCCCATCAATATACAATGACATTATAAATCTCCTATACACTATGGCTGCTGACTGTGGTCCCATTATTACCCACATTTCTCTCTTTTGTGTGATATATATCATTCATCAGTTGGTGTTTCATTATTTCGGAGAGCAGCTGAGCACACAGAGCTATGAGCAGCACAGAGCTCTAAATTACAAAAGAACACACTGAATATACAAAGCCGGATGGACGTGGGAGCCGGAAGAATGTGCCAGTGATGTGATGACTGTACCAATTCATGGAACAGTTGTGGGTCAGATAGTATATCTGTCCTTCAAAAAGTTAGAGGAATGTACTAAAAGGTAATATTGTGACTAATCTGGAAGACTCATGTCTTGAGAACAATAGATTGTTCTGCTGACGGACATCTCTCCGGAGTCCCCCACACATAGGGACATCCACCTTGACCGAGTGCCTCTATGTTTGCTCATCTGGCACCAGCTTATTTCCTAGAGAACTAGTTGACCATTTCCGTAGGATTAACCAACAATCCAATTAGTATGAAGGCCTCCTAATTTCATTATGTAAAATATGATGGGACATATTGGATTTTAAAGTGTCCAATCCTTTGTCATTGTGGGCCAAAGTTTCTTCCCCATGAAGACGGCAGGAGAGCTAGGTGCCAGATCAACAAGCTTTTGGCCGGTTATAAATACTGGAGAGTTGATTTGATGACAATTATCAATCCTAATCTTAACCCTTATCTGGTTCTATGGGGTCAATGTGATCCCATGCAAATTGTGATGTTAAAACTCCAAACAAGCCTCCAAAAGGGTGGAACTTATGCAAACGCCTCCAAAAGTGGGTGGTTTTCTTGGCGTTCCCGGTCCATGACAAGGGTCTAACAAGTCATGTAGACATCATTTAACAACGATGTATTTTGTCATTTTTATGCTTTTTCCTCAATAATAATAATAATATTTTACTTACTGTTTTTTTCACCCTTAGAGCCTCAGTATCACCAATGGTTAAAATTGCATAGTGCAAGTAAAAGCAAGCAAGTTTGCAAATTACCCCTTAATAAAAATCCTCCCTGTAGTATACATTATCAGCCACTGTGCAATTTAATAGCTTTGGCTGAGCATGTGCAGCACTTACAAGCTCATTTTCATAGAGCTTGTAAGTGCTGATCTAAAGCCGGGCCGGATTGCTTTAGTGCCCTCGCAGCATTTTCTGACCTTCAGTTGCAACAAGTTAATACACAAAAAAAAGTGATTGTTAAATTACAAAATATATTGAAGAATGACATTAAATGGACTCAGTCAGGTCATATTTCAGTATATTATTAATAGTACCCATGAATAGTGCTCGGGCAGACCTTTAAAACTATATAAAATCATTAATGTACTCTTTTTAGCTCTCTTGCTATAAGCACCTGCACAGCCAGCAGACAGCTGTAAAAGTAATTGACCTGACTGCACAGTATGTACAGTGCCTACAAGTAGTCTTCATCCCCCTGCAGATTTAGCTGGTGGACACATGCGGAATTAACTTGGCATTGTGACATTTGGACTGTAGATCAGCCTGGAAGTGGGAAATTCACTGCAGCCAAAAAGATTTTTAAATTTTTTTTTTTTTTTTTAAAGCGTTAAAAGTTAATTCAGAGGGCCATTTATTATTCAACCCCTCAAACCACCAGCATTCTGTTTGGTCCCCCTAAAGTATTAAGAAGTAGTTCAGGCACAAATAACAATGAGCTTCACGTGTGGATTAATTATCTCTTTTGCCAGCCTTTTCTGACTATTTAAGACCCTCCCCAAACTTGTGAACAGCACTCATACATGGTCAACATGGGAAAGACAAAGGAGCATTCCAAGGCCATCAGAGACAAAATCGTGGAGGGTCACAAGGCTGGCAAGGGGTACAAAACCCTTTCCAAGGAGTTGGGCCTACCTGTCTCCACAGTTGGGAGCATCATCCGGAAGTGGAAGGCTTAGGGAACTACTGTTAGCCTTCCACGGCCTGGACAGCCTTTGAAAGTTTCCTCCCGTGCCGAGGCCAGGCTTGTCCGAAGAGTCAAGGCTAACCCAAGGACAACAAGGAAGGAGCTCCGGGAAGATCTCATGGCAGTGGGGACATTGGTTTCAGTCAATACCATAAGTAATGTACTCCACCGCAATGGTCTCCGTTCCAGATGAGCCCGTAAGGTACCTTTACTTTCAAAGCGTCATGCCAAGGCTCGTCTACAGTTTTCTCATGATCACTTGGAGGACTCTGAGACAGACTGGTTCAAGGTTCTATGGTCTGAGACCAAGATCGAGATCTTTGGTGCCAACCACACACGTGACGTTTGGAGACTGGATGGCACTGCATACGACAACCAAGAATACCATCCCTACAGTCAAGCATGGTGGTGGCAGCATCATGCTGTGGGGCTGTTTCTCAGCCAAGGGGCCTGGCCATCTGGTCCGCATCCATGGGAAGATGGATAGCACGGCCTACCTGGAGATTTTGGCCAAGAACCTCCGCTCCTCCATCAAGGATCTTAAGATGGGTCGTAATTTCATCTTCCAACAAGACAACGACCCAAAGCACACAGCCAAGAAAACCAAGGCCTGGTTCAAGAGGGAAAAAATCAAGGTGATGGAGTGGCCTAGTCAGTCTCCTGACCTTAACCCAATTGAAAACTTGTGGAAGGAGCTCAAGATTAAAGTCCACATGAGACACCCAAAGAACCTAGATAACCTGGAGAAGATCTGCATGGAGGAGTGGGCCAAGATAACTCCAGAGACCTGTGCCGGCCTGATCAGGTCTTATAAAAGACGATTATTAGCTGTATTTGCAAACAAGGGTTATTCCACAAAATATTAAACCTAGGGGTTGAATAATAATTGAACCACACTTTTATGTTTAAAATTTATTAAAATTCAACTGAGCAACATAACTTTTTGGTTTGTAAGATTTATGCTTCTGTTAATAAATCCTACTCTCGTTTGCAGTTTGAAGGCTCTAACTTATTTGCATCTTATCAAACCACCTAAATCTGCAGGGAGTTGAAGACTACTTGTAGGCACTGTAAATGTTATTTAAATATCCACGCCTATCCAAGCTGGTGTTCTGTCCCTCCCATCTACTGAAGTTACACTGAATCTCAGGCTTCTGGAGGCTGCTGGGGAGGGGGTTGAGGCAGAGTAGGTGTTTTGTGCTAAAACTCTTGTAGTAACATCACTAGGCCTGTGCTGCCTGTGAGAGATTTGTGTTTATATGAACATCAGTTTTCCTTCATACATGTATTGTGTGCATCTGCTGAGCAATGATCAAATGTTCATATAAACACAAAGAAATATCTCAGAGCACACATTACACACATGCCTCAGATACACACAATGAAGATGTCAGTGCTGCATCTGCTAAGAGCACACAACACATCCCCCTCCTTTAAGACACACAGCATACTGACCAGAGGAGGGCGAGGCAGTGATGCATGAATATTCATTTCTTGGGGAGTGGGCAGTAGAGAACTCACTGTGATTGACAGATGGAATGAATCTTTTATTTTGAAGTTTAAACAGGATGGAGGGGAAATATAAATATTAGAAATACATGAACAGAGAAGGAATAAGAAAATGATTCAGTTACATATGGATTTTTGACCTGACAAATTCCCTTTAAATAACTAGTTCATGATACATAGGAAAATAAAAAGATACATTCTATTTGAAGATTCCTTTATGTAATTAGGAAAAAATATATATAACAAAATAAAAAAAAAAAAACTATACATGTCAATAAAAAAGCAAAAAAAAGTCACTTTCTCAGTAAACTTACAAAACAAAAAAAAACTAGTTATGGCATAAGTTAAAATAAATTACCTATTGTTATATCAGGTTTTTATGTTAAAATATGCACTTAAAAAAGGTTTTTAATAATTTTTTTTTACTTTTTCATGTTAACTATTTTATACAAAGAAAAAATCTTGCACTTTTCAGATTTCTAAACAATAGCTGATTTTCTAATGACATATTCCTTTTAAGTCCAGAAGTAAATGAGTCTAATGGAGTCTAAGTAGCAAAAGTATTCACTGTTTACATATCAGCTGACAGATTTCATTAACTAATCTGAGAACAGCATGTTGTAGGGGCTGAGATGCTTATTTCAGGGATATGTCACTTACTGGGCTGTGTGCTGCTGTGTTTTATCAGCAGGAAATTATCACTAGAAGACTAGGTGTCTTGTGCATCCTAGTTCAACCATGCCTCCACCACTCATTAACAACTTTCTCTCTATGCACAATATACACTGAAAGCTGCTATCAGAGGTGGGCTTATATATGGCTCAACATTCTGAGCTCTGCTAGATCTGCAGCAGAGAAAACAGGGATTCCAACAAAATGACAGCAAGAAGCCCAGTAAGTAACACATCGCTGGAATCAGGATCTCAGCCCCTACATCAATGCTGCTCTCAGATTACATAGCAAAAACCTGGTAGCAGCCTCTCTTTAAAAACTTACTTGCTTATAAAGAATTAGTCACCATGTCAACATGGACAGTTTTTCTTCTTATTCTATCCCTGCTACTCTTCTGACTTTTCTTTTTTTAAATCATGGTGTGGCTCATGGGATTGTCTAGGGCTCTAGGCCCTTGTCTTTAGGCTTTTCTAATTACCCTGTGATCCCTAATTACTCAGTGAGCCATAATTTCCCAGTGAGCCCTAAATACCCTGTGAGCCCTAATTACCCAGTAAGCCCTAATTATTTAGTAAACCCTAATTACCTTGTAAGCCCTAATTACCCTGTGAGCCCAAATTACTTTGTGAGCCCTAATTACTTTGTAGGCCCTAATTACCCTGTGATCCCTAATTACCTTGTGAGCCCTAATCACCCTGTGAAGCCTAATTACCCTGTGAGCCTTAATTACCCTGTGAGCCTTAATCACTCAGTGAGCTTTAATTACACTGTGAGCTCTAATTACCCTGTAAGCCCTAATTACCCTGCAAGCCCTAATTACCTTGTGATCCCTAATCACCCTGTGAAGCCTAATTACCCAGTGAGCCCTAATTACCCAGTGAGCCCTAATTACCCCGTGAGCCGTAATTACCTTGTGAGCCGTAATTACCTGGTGAGCCCTAATAACCCTGTGAGCCCTAATAACCCTGTGAGCCCTAATTACCCTGTGAGCCCTAATTACCCTGTGAGCCCTAATTACCCTGTGAGCCCTAATTACCTTGTGAGTCCTAATCACCCTGTGAAGCCTAATTACCCTGTGAGCCTTAATTACCCAGTGAGCCGTAATTACCCTGTGAGCCCTAATTACCCAGTGAGCCCTAATTACCCTGTGAGCCCTAATTACCTTGTGAGCTCCTTGTAAATACCACAACAATTAGCACAAAATAAAAAAATTCCAAAAACTGCATATAATGGATTCAAAATACTTTTTTTTTAGAGTGCTCTGGGAAACCACGTAAATAAAATACTATCAGGCCTACAAGTAATAATAGACTGACCACTCAATATGTATTGACTCTACAGGGTGATGATCGGGTACGAAAAACCTCTGTGGATTTGCGTAAGGAAATAGTTGATATTGGCGGAATAGAAAACTTTATTGAAATACGCAAAAGGAGACAAGAGCGTAAGAAGAAGAAATCACAAGTGGTAGCTCCAGAACCTAAACCAGAAATAGAAGAGATTGTAAGTATGTGGTCTATTTAGTATACTTACCATAAATATATATTTTTCTTTTTACCTGGTGCAAATGTTGTTGTTCTCCTGAATCCAACAATGTTTTTCTCTTGCTCCTGCTCCTCACCGTTCCAGAGATACCTCTCCTCTTTCCCGTATATAAATCTAGTCTTATTAGACAAGTGGGTCTGGTCATCAAGAAAACAACCACAGAGAAGTGTTGAAAACCACACCCACTTGGCTAAAATACTAGATTTTTTATACCAGGGAGAGGAGCCCATATCTCAGGGACGTAGAAGCGCAGGAATAAAGGAAAAACATCACTGGAATCAGGAGAACAGCTGCAATTAAACCAGGTAAAGAAAAATTATATATTTATGACAAGTGACAGGTCTTCTTTAATAAATGTATGTTGACACCTCTTCCACTGATAAATACAAAGAAACATCAGACTTCTTGATGTGTAGAAAAAATATTACATATATAGTGAGATGAAATCTTGAAGTTATTGGATAGGTAATAACTGTTGGATACCACGTGGACGGGATTGTTGAGACTCCCATAGATTGCTACAACGGAAGACAGGATGAGTTGAAAGGAGCAGCCGATGTGCATGTGTCTATGAAATATCCCTTTAAACCTTCAAATTAGTTAATAAAGGGGTTGTGCTATGAACAATTGTACATTTTAATTCTTAGATCTTAGAATAAAAATAAGTTCCACAATTGGATGTGTTAAAAAATGTTTCTGTCCCAAGATATTTTTTTATAAATATGCCCCTGTGTAATGTATGTATCCAACTATGCAGGAACACAGCAGGGGAGGAATATACCTGGGCAGGGGAGCAAGTAAGAGAGTATACAGACATTACAGCCGGGAGTCACAGAATATAAGAGTATGCAGACATTACAGCTGGGGATCACAGAATATAAGAGTATACAGACATTACAGCTGGGGATCACAGAATATAAGAGTATACAGACATTACAGCCTGGGGGATCACAGAATATAAGAGTATACAGATATTACAGCCAGGGATCACAGAATATAAGAGTATATAGACATTACAGCCGGGGATCACAGAATATAAGAGTATTCAGACATTACAGCTGGGGATCACAGAATATAAGAGTATACAGACATTACAGCCGGTAGTCATAGAATATAAGCGTATACACACATTACAGCCAAAGAACACAGAATATAAGAGTATACAGACATTACAGCCGAGGATCACAGAATATAAGAGTATACAGACATTACAGCCGGAGGTCACAGAATATAAGAGTATACAGACATTACAGCCGGGGATCACAGAATATAAGAATATAGGGACATTACAGCCGGTGATCACAGAATATAAGAGTATACAAACATTACAGCTGGGGATCACAGAATATAAGAGTATACAGACATTACAGCCGTGGATCACAGAATATAAGAGTATACAAACATTACAGCCGGGGATCACAGAATATAAGAATATACAGACATTACAGCTGGGGATCACAGAATATAAGAGTATACAAACATTACAGCTGGGGATCACAGAATATAAGAATATACAGACATTACAGCTGGGGATCACAGAATATAAGAGTATACAGACATTACAGCCGGGATCACAGAATATAAGAATATACAGACATTACAGCTGGGAATCACAGAATATAAGAGTATACAGACATTACAGCTGGGGATCACAGAATATAAGAGTATACAGACATTACAGCACGGGATCACAGAATATAAGAGTATACAGACATTACAGCCGGGGATCACAGAATATAAGAGTATACAGACATTACAGCTGGGGATCACAGAATATAAGAGTATACAGACATTACAGCCAGGGAACACAGAATGTAAGAGTATACAGACATTACAGCTGGGGATCACAGAATATAAGAGTATACAGACATTACAGCCAGGGAACACAGAATATAAGAGAGTACAGACATTACAGCCGGGTATCACAGAATATAAGAGTATACAGACATTACAGCCGGAGATCACAGAATATAAGAGTATACAGACATTACAGCTGGGGATGACAGAATATAAGAGTATACAGACATTACAGCCAGAGGTCACAGAATATAAGAGTATACAGACATTACAGCCGGGGATCACAGAATATAAGAGAGTACAGACATTACAGCCGGGGATCACAGAATATAAGATTAGTAATATAGGTTTTCTAAAAGGGGATGTCTATACAATATCAGTCAGTTTGTTGCCAAAAGTTTTTTTTGTATGGATTGGCTTATTTTAATATCCTATTGTAGATCTCCCAAGAATCCAAAATATTTGGACTCTTCTGTGTTCCGTTAGATAAAATGCTTCATATATGACAATTTTGTATCAGTAGAGCATAAACCCTCAATCACGAAATTAATTTTTGTCCTACAGACAGACCCCATCACTCCAGACACATTCCTGAAAGCTGCAGTGGAAGGAAAAATGAATATTGTTGAGAAGTTCTTAGAAGAAGGTGGTTCCCCAGACACTTGTGATGAGGTTCGTCTAAAATAGGTCTGCTCGGCTTGTTTGCACCATCTGAGACATTTGGGTATCAACAGTATCTCATCGAGGCATTTCTTGGCCAACGTTTCGCATTTCATTCCAACGCCTGAGCCAAAGGTTTGCCCCGAGATTAAGTTCTACGCTTGATAATCATAACAATCATTAACATAATGATTACTTTACCGATTACATGATTGAAAGCCGCAAGCACTGCACATATCACCAGACCGGCTGTAAGGCGATCTGCTCATGTGACATGTGTGCAATTATTTATTTATTAGCCTAAAAATAGGAGCACCGAAGCCTTTTGGGATGTTAGATGGTTGTAATGAATTTCAATTACATGTAAAAGTCCCGGAGCTCGGTGTAGGGGTGAGATCAAGGACAGAGGACTCTCTAAGGGACTTCTGTTGGAAAAGTAACCCATGTATGGTTAAAAAAAAAGGACCCCCTTTTCACATATTGTGGTCCAAGTTATCACTTATCCACAGTATAGTTCATAACTTGCTAATGTCACATCCCCACCAGAGTCTGCCCCATCGACATCTGCTTCTGTCACTGGGCATCGCTGTATTGAGACTGTAAGTGGTGCTGACAATAGAAGAGAAGTCAGCGCCAGAAACTTTGATGAGCGAAGGCTCCGCCAATCTAGTAAGGTTGTAGTTGCTGGGACCTGCTTCACAGTCTGATAGAGTGGAGGTGTGCGTGTGTGCACTATCCAGCTGAAATCAGTAACTCTTAAGCTTCAGCCTATTGGAAAGCACCACACCCTACTAATACCTTCAGCTTTCTGCTGGAAGCTGCCAGAAATAGCTTTGATCTCCTTGGTCAGTTTCCTGTTTTGTATTGGTGTTTTTCCTCTTCTACCCCGGCTTGTTGATTGGACGCTTCTCCTGTCTCATGATTTTGTACCTTGCTGCCATCTTGATTTTGACCCAGCTCCCTGACTACGGATCCCGATTTTGTCCTGTGCTTCGACCCTGCTTGGCGACTTTTCTGTGGACAGCAGCCCTCCGTACGCAGCAATCTCCAGGACCCTCTTGTGAATCCAGATCCCTGTATAGAGGTTAATGGGTGTCAGGGTTTTTTGGATTCTGCCTAACGGAGCTGTTTGTGCCCAGTCTGTCCTAGATACTCCTTTTGTACCTGTAGCCTCAGATGGATGTCACATCTAATCGGTGGGTGTCTCACCACTAGAACCCGCACCGATTGGCATTATAAGATAGTGTTGCAGGTCAGAACTCGGCTCCATTCATTCCCAATGCCAGAAAAAGCCAAGTGTGCTGCCACTCCATTCATAAGGTACCTTTACATGCCGCCACTTGGCGGCAGCAACTGCCCGGCATTGGAGATTTTTGTGTCTGTTGCCATGAAATTGTGTGTAAATTGGGAAGTTGATCGCGATGCCCGCTGTTGATTCGGATACCTGTTTCTGAGCTGTGCTCAAAAACCCAAGGCAACACAAAGGCACAATTGCCATGGTAGTGGCGTCTAAATGGGGCACAGGGATGGAATTTCCGTCGCCTAGTGAATTCCCAGGGGCGTGACACAGCCTCATGGATACCGCGCCCCATCAGCGATCATTGGTGTGGGCTACTGTGTAACCATTGGCTGTCCCTTCACAGGGCGCCATATTTAAAGAGCTGACCATTCACACTACACAATTGGAATGGCGTCATGTATTAGCCAGCCTTACTGTGCAGGCTGGCCAATCATGACGCTATTGCGTTGTTCAATCAGCGTATTAGCGTCACGGAATACACAACTCTGTCACACCTATGTACTTGCGGCGCGAAAGATGTACGCCCACATTCCTTTGTGGTAGCGGCGTGTGAAGCAGCGAAGGTATTCAACAGGAAGTTAGCCGATCTGTCGGAACTTCCGGGTAACAAAGATACCTTCAGTTGACAACGCAATGGCGGCGTGTACATGCGCCATCGGCGATCGGTATCACCCGTTAAAAACGTGCGCGTGCGGTTGATACCTGTTGCTAGGCACAGTGGTGGCGTATAAAGGTACCTATAGGGGGATAAAAGTTTCTCGCTCTTCAGAAGCAATAGAAATGATTTAATATCACTTCTAATTGTGAAAATAAATCTATAAATCCAATGTGTATTTTTTTTTGCAGTTTAAGCGGACAGCCCTCCATCGAGCCTCCCTGGAGGGTCACATCGAAATTATTAAGAAACTCATAGACAGCGGCTCTTCTGTCAACTTTAGAGATCGGGTAAGACAATAAATTGTAATAAAGAAGAAAATAGTGGCAATAATCAAAATGTGGACCCCTATGTGATACTAGACAGCATCATCACACCACACAGCAGTTTCTACTGTCCATAAAAGAAAAGATGCAGAATGCAGAGTGAACCTCTTGTCAATAGTACACTGTACCACCAGGAATGGTAATACTTCCCCTTAACCACAATGGTCAAGTGAAGTTTAAATTCTGTTCATTGATCTTTAGTTCCCTAGACCACCAGGGATGTCTAAATAAAACACTTCACTTCTCTAAACCAGCAGGATTATTAGAAATTATGGCCGTCCTTCTCTACACCAACAGGGATAGTTACATTTACAATATCACTGCACTAGAAGAGCAGCGATATGTACGCTTATAATGTCACTGCTGTAGACCACCAGAAATTATTAAACGTACACCTTCCCTGCACTTCACAACCAGGGATACTTACATTTACAACTTCTCTGCCCTAGACCACCAAGGTTACTTAAGCTTACTACTTCACTGCCCTAGACTACCAGGGGCACTCAAGCTTACTACATCACTACTCTGGACCACCAGGGATACGTATGCTGACAACCTCACTGACATAGACCACCAGGAGTACTTATACTTACAGCTTAAGTGCACTACACTACTAGGGGCCTTTACACTTACAACATCCCTGCCCTGGACCATCAGGGATACTTACACTTACAACTTCACTGCCCTACATTACAAGACATACCTTCGCTTACTACTTCACTGTCCTAGACCACCATGGACAATAAAGCCTACTGATTTTTATCCCTAGACCATCAGGGATACTTTTACTTACAACTTCCCTACACTATACTTCCACTTACAGCTTCTCTTCCTGTAGTCCACCAGGGATATTTAAGCTTACAACTTCACTGCCCCTAGACCACCAGGAATGCTTAAGCTTACAGATTTTCTGCCCTACACTACAAGAGATAACTACATTTACAACCTCATGTCTTAATGCCAAAAGGATGTTAATAAAGTACCCTGGACCCCAGTGTTACTAAAAGTATGAAGCAAGACCCCTTTTAGTACAGGTATATTATTCTTTAGTGAAGAAGGTAACACTCCTCCAACAAACTCAGCTTAGTTTTGCTCTTTGTATGCTGTGATGCTAGTGATGTGAAACCAGGCGGCCGATCTAGGGCGATGTGTCCACATAGTCCATTGTAAACGGCCGTTGGCGACCTGACAGGCCATGGGAGCCATCGGCTCCCATTGTACTGCATCGCCGCTCGGGTTTGGAGACACCCCGGCGGCGATGCCACCTGTCAGATCACCGGTGCGTCGCTGGAGGTGTCACCCCATTTGGGACAGCGACGCTGGCGGGGCGCCAAAAACGTGCGCTCTCCTGCCAGTCGCCGCCGACATCTCCGGCGCCGTCGAGAGGTCTGACGGTACCCTTAGAGCAGTAACTCAATGAAATGAACACTTTCCGAATCCTCCTCAAAAGCTCAATTCTCCTCAAATTCTTTGAGTTTCTGCTCCAAAAACACAGCAAAAAGATTCCGGGTGCCATTTCACAGGTTGCAGCCAGGCATGGTTTTGATGCAATCTACCAAAATCACATAAAAAAATTGCAGTTCTACCAGGGCAAAAAAAGCAAAACAGACCGTGGCCACAACATGTCAACACAGGTTCAGTCATAGTAAGAGTGAAGATAGGACCTTTTTTCATCTTTTCTATGTAGCTGGATTGCACCGCCATCCACTGGGCCTGTCGGGGTGGAAAGCTGGACGTTATAAAGCTCCTTCAGGACAGCGGGGCCGAAGTCAATGTGAAAGACAAGGTAAAAGGATCCACACACAAGATTTGTATTTCTAGGAATTTCTCGAAGGCGTAAGGTGTCTCCTCGTCTCGTTAACAGTCTATGATTTGTAAATATACCATATACAGTATATTTACATCTTTCATCACCTCTTGGTACCTTTTGAAGTAATTGAAATTAAGAAAATGTTTGCAAACTTTAGTGCCAATTTTAACATTTATTCAATGCATTCAATTTGTCCAATTCTTGCAATATTTTTTCTTAAGGTTCTCAGTACCCCCTTGCATGTTGCTACACGAACCGGCCATCCAGACATTGTCGAACATCTCATTGCTACCGGGGTGGATATCAATGCCAAAGACAGGGTAAAATTCGATAATTCTTTTTTTTTTTGACTGTCTGGAAAATAGTGTATTATAATAAGAAATAAAACCTTATTAGAAATTACTTTCCTGAAAAGTCAGAGCTGTGAACTGTTCTGAAGAAATGGACCGGTGGACACACGTGTGCCAGTCATAGTGTATGTGACTGATGGACATGGCCACAATTAGTCCCATAAAGAATAGATAGCTGATAACGTCTAAAGGTGGGAGTCACTTTTTAAGCACTGCACAGTGTAGCATTGTAAGGCCACGTTCACACGTTGAGTATTTGGTGAGTTTTTTACCTCAGTATTTGTAAGCCAAAACCAGGAGTGAAACCAGGAGTGGGTGATAAATACAGAAGTGGTGACACGTTTCTATTATACTTTTCCCAATTTCCCTGTATGTTGCACCCTTGGCTTTGGCTTACAAATACTGAGGTAAAAAATACTCAGCATGTGCACATGGCCCAAGATAAAATTGATATAAGATTTAAGCCACGTTCACACGTTGAGTATTTGGTGAGTTTTTTTTACCTCAGTATTTGTAGCCAAAACCAGGAGTGGGTGATAAATACAGAAGTGGTGACATGTTTCTATTATACTTTACTTCTGATTGTCCCACTTCTGGTTTTGGTTAAACATACTGAGGTAAAAAACTCACCGAATACTCAGTATGTAGACGTGGACTAACTCTCAGGTCGCTTGTGTTTTAGACCACATGCACATATTGAATATTTAGTATGTTTTTTACCTCAGGATTTGTAGCCAAAACCAGGAGAGGAACAGAGTAAAAATAAGGCTGCTTTCACACTGGCGTTTTTGAAAAAAAGTGGCAGATGCGGCAGAATTACCGCATCTGCCACATCTTCTGCCTAACGGCCGCACTTGTGGCACCGATCTGGCAAGCCCCATGCATTGTCTATGGGGCTTGTGGCAAGTGCAGTTTTGCCGGTTGCGGCAGTTGCGGCCGTGGAAAAAAACGCTGCTGACCGCGGTTTTTTTTTTCGCGGCCGCAAGTGCCGCATCTGCCGCAACCGGCAAAACTGCACCACAAGCCCCATAGACAATGCATGGGGCTTGCCGGATCGGTGCCAAAAGTGCGGCCGTTAGGTAGAAGATGCTGCAGATGCGGTAATTCTGCCGCATCTGCCGCATTTTTTAAAAAACGCCAGTGTGAAAGGGGCCTAATAGAAACACTTCACCACTTCTGTATTTATTACCCTCTCCTGGTTTTGGCTACAAATTCTGAGGTAAAAAACTCACCAAATACTCAATGTGTGCACGTGGGCTTCATCTGTCAATTTGCAAAGTAAAACCAAGAACGCATTGCATCTATTTCTCCAAATTTTGAGTTGGAAATCTCTGCTGGTCAAACCTCTAGTCTGCCATTTATGCTGCCGCTGCGATACAAAGAGTGAAATCTGTGGGAAATTTGCAGAATTTCCTCATCCAAATCTACAGACGTTTTACATCGCTGACTTTCCTCTCTGGAAATTAATAGCGCAGATAGGTCTCGTGTGCAACATACCCTTACCGAGCGCCCGCTCTGCTCTCCTGGACGGTCGCTCAATATAAGTTTATTAACACTATACTCTTGTTTTTTGGGTACAGGAGGGGGATACAGCACTACATGATGCCGTACGGCTTAACCGCTATAAAATCATTAAGATGCTGATAATATATGGCGCCAACATGATGACAAAGAACTGGGTGAGTACAACCCAACTACATCTACCATGGCCTGTGCGATGCCACTCACCTGTTTTGGCTCTTTCAATAATTTTTTGTTAGTTTCCAGCTCCTATTGGAGAAGGAACAAGTGAGGGGCGGGGAAATAATTTCACTTTCTCATAGTCATAAAGACTATTTATCGGAGAGATATTTAAGATCTGGAGTTATAAATCTCTTCTAGGTTCAAGTGAGCAGCATTTCCATACGAATGTGAGGCTGCTGCATACTTAATACCATTACCGTGAGGATCGGAGGTCACACCATGCCGATTACCTAAGGAAACTTCCCCCCACACACTTTTTAGCTTATTTTGTGATTTGCTGGTTGTACTATTCTCAAACTTTTCCTTACTCAAACCAAATGTGAATGAGACACTAACTGCAACAATTGGGATTGGCCAACTCATTCATTTTGTTTAAAAAAGGTGGGGATTGTAATAAATAATATAAAAAGGGATATTCACTGCCTTTAAGCCAATTCCATACCTCAATGGCAAGGTGACTGAGTAACCCCTTATTGCCTGAATTAAAATCTACATATGCATATAAATGAATTGAACGGGTATGATGCGAATATGCAACAGTAGGCATTAAGGTGTTAAGGAGACATCTTGTTTTGAGAGGACCACCAGAGTATCCTCCAATAAAGTTGCCGGGGAGGATATAAGGGATGAATACATCTTCTTTTGTTATTTTTTTTCAAGGAAAAGTAATCTATTCACATATGTGATTTAGACAATCTCTTGAAGGACTCTAGCTCATTTTCTTCTACTCGTCTTCTACCTAAATGGTACTGATAAATAAGTTCTATAACTTTTAAGACTAAGACGAGCCTCACACCACAGCTCAACCTCTGTTCATGACTTCCAACTGAACCCGAAAACCACCGTTGAGTTTGGCTTTAAAGACAGACTTTGTTGAATAAAAATGGAACCTAAAGTTTTGCATGTTCAACCCTGTTTGTAATCTATGCCTCAATTGGGGGCACGGTTGAGTCCTATATTCCACAGCTTCAGATAGAATCCTTCTACAGAACCACTGTTGAGTCTGGCTTTAAAGGTGGACCTTGTATAAAAATGGAACCCAAAGTTTTGTGTGTTCAACCCTGTTTGATAATCTATGCCTCAATCGGGGGCACGGTTGAGTCCTATATTCCACAGCTTCAGATAGAATCCTCCTATGGAACCACTGTTGAGTCTGGCTTTAAAGATGGACCTTATCTAATAAAAATGGAACCCAAAGTTTTGCCTCCAACCCAGCTTCATAAGTAAAATCTAAAGCTCCATAAGGGGCACGGTAGAGTCCTATATTCCACGGCTTCAGAATGAGACAAGAATGGAGGTGGAGATGTTGTGTGAAATGAGCCTAAGACCACCGTATGGTCATAACCCAAATGTTGGCCTTACTAACTTTTTTTCCCACAGACACGTTCAGTAATTACTAAGTATAAAGCATGTATGGATGTGACCAATAGAATTACGTATACCAATAAAGTAAGTTGCTTTGTCCTTTGTGTGTGGTCCAGGATGGCAAGACCCCCACAGACCTCGTGCAGCAGTGGCAGTCAGACGCCCGGGATGCATTGGTGAAACAATCAAACGCCGGCTCGGAGAAGCAGCTGTAAAGTGGAGACAAGTCATTGGCTTCTTATTTATTGCTGAAATGCACATAGTAGATTCCCAGATGAGATTATAGTCATCGCTTCTGAATATTATTTTGTAAATTGTTGATATCGTGTACAGTGATTTATGTACAGTCATCTCCTTGTTATATATTGTGTATACTGTTGTATAAAGCATCGCTTCTTAGTAAAATAAAGTTTCATGGTATAAAGGGTGTACAGTGTATACAGAAGCCTTCGGACACCTCTCCTGTCTGGGGGCTGACCCTTCCTTCTTAGGAGACCTCATATCACTGAGACAGAGACTGCCTTATTCGATATGTGATAAGTCCCCTGACAACTGATCTTCCGTCGTCTTATCCATGTTCTATTCCGTAGAAGCGCCTCTGCAGGATAGAAAAAGTATTCCATAATGCCAATTGTCATCAATATAATGTTTGGCTAGACTGGTACTCCATAGAAACATATACTGCAAACCTTTTTAACTGTTCTCCACTGTGGCTAGCTGATGGAAAACCTAATGGAGAGCTGCTCTTTGTTAAAGGGTTTTTCTGTTTTCGATAATTCCTGTTTGTTAAAGAGATCCCACTATAGTAGTTTGATTAAAGGCTGTCGTCCTATTACTGGAACATCAAGTGATCTCTGGAGGAAGTGAGCATTACACAAATAAATGGTCTAGCTACTAATATTAGTGTCCCATGCACTAACAGGGTGAATAATATTGTTAAAACCCCTTGTAAGATGGCAGCCGGACACATGGACAATGGCAGGAATGTATCACAGAGGTGGTTATCTACTGAATGTGTTTTAAATAAGCCTCTTAGGCCAGGTTTTTATGGGTAGCCGGAGAGATGCGTGGGTCTGGCTGCCCACATACCCCCAACATGGCAAGGTACATCTGTTTTATCAACAGCCCATTTGTTTCCTGCTGGACCTATTGTTTCTGCTGCTGGGCCTGCACCAGGTGTGTATTCACTTCCTCCATCTTGTCCGAAGGCACTTTGCCACTTACAGCTGCCTTCACCCAGCACATGCAACACTTATTGTAATAGTCACACATGTTTCCTGGAACGCTGCTTGCACTCTAGTACCAAATGTGACCATGCAAGAATCTATTTGGCTGATTGAGGTAACGACAGGAACGGTTTCTATTAAAACATTCCGTCTGGTTTATTTGCAGATGCCATAAACTGCTCCAGAGGAAAAATATAAAGCAAATCTTTTCCGACATAAAGATACAAAAAAGGGAAATAACACATCCGTTTCAATGTGGGCTCTCCTGCTTAGGATATAAGGCTCCCTTTTAACAACCTCCACACTCAGACCATGTGAGAGACCAACAGTCTCCATTTTAAAAGATGTTCCATGCCCATGAGTTGGGGTATGTGGGCAGGCAGACCCACCCATATCTCCAAATGACCATAAAATGTAAAAAAACCTGATAGATATTTTACAGGAACACTAGGATGGGGGTATATAGATGGACTCTCACCTAATCTGGTTGTGCTGTCTCTGCACAACCAGAGTGTACGCTCTCCAGCTCCGCTCTGTTTCACTGTCCGGGTCCGCTCCCACGTCTCCTCAATCACGTGGTGCGAGCGGTCGTGTGACCGTGGTGTCACCGCAGGTCCTTCACTTACTCCTAGCTCTTGTATTCATATTACCGATCGGCTCCGCAGCTCCAATACAACCCACAGCAAGTGGGAATCAATTCAGTGTAATATATGTTGTCCTTATAGGAGCGCTGGACCACAAATGGGGTCCGGTTCTCTGAGATTAAAAAGCTTTGTTTGACAACCACCACCTGAATCCACCTGAGGAAAACGAAATACCGTCGTTGAAACATGTTGTGGTTGTCAAATAAAGCTTTTTAATCTTAGAGAACTGGACCCCTTTTGTGCTCCTATAAGGACAACATATATTACACTGAATCACTATCAAAAGGGCATAGACTCATTATAGTGGTGTGGAGGTCACAGTGATATCCAAGCGCTGGTACCTAGAGGTTCACAAAAATACCAAGAGATATTGAAGGTCTGTGTGGTAATGCATGGACCTGATGGATCCTCCAAAAGAGATGCAATTATTGTAACAAATCTTCACACTGACCAATATTAAAGGGGTTTACATATCAAGGTGTCCAATTTGTAAGAATAGGGTGTTTGAAAATTATTCTTTTTAACCACAAATCCCTTTAATCAAAATGACTCTGACTGTCAGCCTTTGTAAGATATATCCCAGGATGCAGACTTTGAACAGTTTGGTTTAGATCATGAGGACTAGACTTTCAATATTTAACCCAGTTTTACTTTTAGAGCTCAGTTCAAAGTGTGGTAACATGGCAAAGACAGTGTGAATATATACAGTATCATCCTAAAGGTGTTGGATGGGTCTGAGGTCCGGGCTCTGTCATCTTCTCCCCCCTCTATGTCTGTATGGAGCTTGTGCACTGGGCACAGTCATGAGAAACAGAAAAGATCACCTACCGTATATACTCGTGTATAAGCCGACCCGTGTATAAGCCGACCCCCCTACTTTTGCCCCAAAAATCTGGAAAAACCTATTGACTCGTGTATAAGCCGAGGGTGGACCCCAGCACAGTTATACAGCCCCCAGCAGTGTGGTATACAGGCCCCCCAGTGGTAGTATACAGCAGCCCCAGTGGTAGTATACAGATTCCCCAGCAGCCCCAGTGGTAGTATACAGATTCCCCAGCAGCCCCAGTGGTAGTATACAGGAGCCCCAGCAGCCCCAGTGGTAGTATTCAGATTCCCCAGCAGCCCCAGTGGTAGTATACAGGAGCCCCAGCAGCCCCAGTGGTAGTATACAGGAGCCCCAGCAGCCCCAGTGGTAGTATACAGCAGCCCCAGTGGTATACAGCAGGCCCCCAGGGGTACATATAGCAGCCCCCAGGGGGTACCCAGCAGCCCCCTGGGGGTACCAACAGCCCCCTGGGGTACCAACAGCCCCCAGGGGGTACCAACAGCCCCCAGGGGGTACCCAGCAGCCCCCTGGGGGTACCAGCAGCCCCCTGGGGGTACCAACAGCCCCCAGGGGGTACCAACAGCCCCCAGGGGGTACCCAGCAGCCCCCTAGGGGTACCAACAGCCCCCTGGGGGTACCAACAGCCCCCAGGGGGGACCAACAGCCCCCAGGGGGTACCCAGCAGCCCCCAGGGGGTACCAACAGCCCCCAGGGGGTACCAACAGCCCCCTGGGGGTACCCAGCAGCCCCCAGGGGGTACCCAGCAGCCCCCTGGGGGTACCAACAGCCCCCAAAAGCTGGCACTGTCCCCCCTTGTAAGGCCTCCCCCCGCTACTTATACATTACCCTCCCGGTGTTCTGATCGGCGCCGCTCCTCGGTGCTGCGTCGCCGTCTTCATCCTCCCGCGCTGGCTGCATCCAGGATCTCCGGCGGTCGCGCGATGACGTCATATCGCTGCGACCGCCGGAGAACCCGGATGGATGCAGCGAGCGCAGACGGGAGGATGAAGACGGCGACGCAGCACCGAGGAGCGGCGCCGATCAGAACACCGGGAGGGTAATGTATAAGCAGCGGGGGGGGGCCTTACAAGGGGGGACAGTGCCAGCTTTTGGGGGGGCCATATGCACTGCTTCCCCCTGCGCTGATTGACAGGGGGAAGCAGTGCATATATAATGAGCGGCCCCACGTGACGGGGCCGCTCATACAGCAGCCCCCCCCGCCTCCTCCAGCCTCCACAGCCCCCACCACACAGCCCCCACCACACGGGTCTACCGTATAGACCCGTGTATAAGCCGAGGGGGGGACTTTTCAGCCCAAATTTTGGGCTGAAAAACTCGGCTTATACACGAGTATATACGGTAACTGTTCCCACAAAACTGGAAGCTACAATTGTCCACAATGTCTTGTACTGAAGAATTCAGATTTCACTTCACTAGAACTAAGAGGCAGAAGCCGCCCCCTGATAACAGTCCAGAGCATTATCCTTCTCCAACATCTGTACAGCACAATGTAGTCAAGAGGGAACTTTCTCCATTCACCAAACCCAGACTCCTCCATCACCAGATAGAGCAGTGTGATCCGTCACTACACAGTACACATTTCCTCCAGAGTCCAGTGGTGGTTCCATCCGACACTTTGCATTGTGCTTGGTGATGTACGACGCTTGGTATTGTGCTTGGTGATGTACGACACTCGGCATTGTGCTTGGTAATGTACGATGCTCGGCATTGTGCTTGGTGATGTATGGCTGCAGTTGCTCGGCCATGAAGCCCCCAAGCGGGCACAGTGTTTGTGCTGATGTTATCAGAGGAGGTCTGGACACTGCAGTTATGTGATCAGCAGATCGGTGGGGACTTTTCTGTCCTCTGCTCCTCAGCACTAAGCCCCCTGCTCTGTTACGTTACGGGGTCTCCACTTTTTGGCTGGGTTGCTGCAGTTCCTTCCACTTCTCAATAATATTACTCACAGGTGATGGGAAGATTCAGGAGGAAGAAATGTCATGAATGGACTTGTTACCCCCCAGTGGCTTCTATTATAGGATTCACTGGTATCAGTGAGCGCTGCACTATCGGCCACTCTGTCACATGTTAGTACAGTGGCGTAACTTGAAGCTCATGAGCCCCGATGTGAAAGCTCCAATGAGTCCTTCAATTATATCAAATCTTTAATAGTATTAGTCTTAGTCTATAGGTCAAGGGGACTTTTGGGGCTCCCTAAGTCTCTAGAGTCCTAGTGTGATTGCAACTCCTGCTCAGATTGTAGTTACACCCATGTGTTAGTAAAGGCAGACTGCATGGGGGGCTTGAAGTTATACACCGGGAAATGATGGGGCTGGAGGTTATACACCGGAGGAGAGTAGCTGGAGGTTATGCACTGGGGTTGATGAAGCCGGAGGTTATACACCGGGGTGAGTGGCTGGAGGTTTTACACCGGGGTGAGTGGCTGGAGGTTATATACCAGGGAGTGAGGGGCTGGAGGTTATATACTGGGGGCGAAGGGCCGGAGGTTATACACTAGGCATTAAGGGGCGGAGGTTATGTACTGAGGGATGATGGGGCGGAAAGTCATACACTGGGGTAAAGGGGCCGGAGGTTTACATCGGGGTCTCCTATTACAGCACTGCTCTAGTATCAGTGAGCTCTCATGTTAGGAAAGGCAAACATTGATCTGTTGGAGAAATGCATAAATGATTTTGCTCAGAGACATCTTCAGTGCTTCAAGAGCAATCAGCATCCTCCTAAGTTTGAAAATAATAGTGCTTGGAGGAAAATTTGTGTTATGTAAGTTAATTAAAAAAATTCTGATATAAAAATCTTTGCAATTGTCTACTTTGGTGTAATATGCATCAAATTCATTAAGATATGTGCTCCTGTTAATGGATTTGGTTCATGTTTCAGCTGCTGAGCATCACCGTAAGGCCACTGTCCCACTGGCGAGAGATTCGCCAAGCCTCACACCGCATCACCCGGCACGGCTGGCGGCTCTCCGGCCAGGAGCATGTCAGCTGAATGTATTTCTATGCAGCTGCACGCTCCTGTCCAGAAAGCCAGCGGCTGTGCCGGGTGATGCGGTGTGAGGCTTGGCGAATTTCTTACAAGTGGGACCGTAGCCTCAGGGTACCTTTACACGCGGCTACATTTCTTGGGTGGCTACAGGTAACTTACTGGTTGCAGTGAAATCATGGAGACAAGGTTCTATCTTGTTGCTGTGTACAAATGGAATAATCTCTCCATGATTTCACTGCAACCAGTAAGTTACCTGTAGCCACCCTAGAAATGTAGCCGCGTGTAAAGGTACCCTTAGGGATGAACTCCACTCATGAATTGCTGACCACATCCCTTCCAGCAACGTTCAGACCATTTTACGGAATGTTGCTGAAACTGGCAGAAAAATATGAAATGTTACAAAATCTTGCAGCATTTCAAATGATTTGATGCCTGAATTGTGCCGAAAACTGTTTAATCAATCTGAGCCTTGGTGTTTCTCTACTCATTTTGGGATCTGCTTGCACACAGTGACTAGAACATTGTTATTTTATATCCAGAGGCTGCAAACTGCTGTCCGATTCTTATCGGACAGCATCGGATTTAACAAAATCGTTGTGTGAAACCAGCCTAATTTTGTCACTTTTGTGACAATCCTCTCACTGTACAGACTGATACATTGTATTTACCCTGAAACTTTGCAACAAACAAAGAAAGCAATAAAGAAAAGGAGACCATAAAATGGACGCTGGATATAACTGTAGTCGTGAGAGAGACAGAAAGAGATACGGAACAAAAATTGGGCTGGGAGGATCAGTAAAACTGTTCTGAGCATGCTCAGTGACTAAAACCGGATCCGGGAAACAAATTTAAAAACAAATAGACCCGGATGCCCAAAACCGTGGTGTGAAGCTAGCCTAATGTGAGCAGCATACAAGATCCTTGCATACAACTTGCATGTCTCACTTGGCCCGCGGCTGGCTCTCTGGACCGGAGCGTGGAGCTGCATCGTAACACAATCAGCTGGCGCACTCCCATCTAGAGAGGCAGGGACCGTTCCGGGTGAGTCATACAAGATGCATGTGAGATACTTACATGCTGCTTGCATAGTGTCTCCGCTCTAAGACTGGGTTCCCATGTCCAGTAATCATCCGTTAGATTGAATCCAGCACAATCTATTGGGCAAACACAACTTTTTTGTCTGTTTTGGAAATATTTCTACAGGATTGTTTTTATTAACATTGGAGTCTATGGAGAACGAATCCAGTCACTGATCACTATTTATCCTTCGTTTTTCTTTCATTTGTAAATGATCCGCTTTTTTCTTACTGGATCAGTTTCAAATTATTATTACACTGTGTGCAGAATTATTAGGCATATGAGTATTTTGATCACATGATACTTTTTATCCACGTTGTCCTACTCCAAGCTGTATAGGCTGAGAGCCAAATACCAATTAAGTAAATCAGGTGATGTGCATCTCTGTAATGAGGAGGGGTGTGGTGTAATGACATCAACACCCTATATAAGGTGTGCTTAATTATTAAGCAAATGCCTTTCCTTTGGCAAAATGGGTCAGAAGAGAGATGTGACGAGCTCTGAAAAGTCCACAATTGTGAGATGTCTTG
The DNA here is from genome assembly GCA_033576535.1 of Allobates femoralis. Classification (NCBI taxonomy): domain Eukaryota; kingdom Metazoa; phylum Chordata; class Amphibia; order Anura; family Aromobatidae; genus Allobates; species Allobates femoralis. The sequence goes on from JARQOC010000006.1 coordinate 32,160,737, forward strand.
CAGAGGGATGCAGCAGTCTGGAAATTACCAAACTTTTGAAGCGTGATCACCGAACAATCAAGTGTTTCATGGCAAATAGCCAACAGGATCGCAAGAAGCGTGAGGGCAAAAAAGGCACAAAATAACTGCCCATGAATAGAGGAAAATCAAGCGTGAAGCTGCCAAGATGCCATTTGCCATCAGTTTTGCCATATTTCAGAGTTGCAACGTTACTGGAGTATCAAAAAGCCCAAGGTGAGCTATACTCAGGGACATGGCCAAGGTAAGGAAGGCTGAAAAACCACCTCTGAACAAGAAACATAAGATAAAACGTCAAGACTGGGCCAAGAAATATCTTAAGACTCATTTTTCAAAGGTTTTATGGACTGAGGAAATGAGAGTGACTCTTGATGAGCCAGATGGATGGGCCAGAGGATGGATCAGTAAAGGGCAGAGAGCTCCACTCCGACTCAGACTCCAGCAAGGTGGAGGTGGGGTACTGGTATGGGCTGGGATCATCAAAGATGAACTTGTGGGACCTTTTCGGGTTGAGGATGGAGTGAAGCTCAACTCCCGGACCTACTGCCAGTTTCTGGAAGACAACTTCTTCAAGCAGTGGTACAGAAAGAAGTCTGTATCGTTCAAGAAAAACATGATTTTCATGCAGGACAATACTCCATCACATGCATCCAACTACTCCACAGCGTGGCTGGCCAGTAAAGGTCTAAAAGAAGAAAAAATAATGACATGGCCCCCTTGTTTACCTGATCTGAACCCCATAGAGAACCTGTGGTCCCTCCTAAAATGTGAGATGTACAGGGAAGGAAAACAGCACACTTCTGGAGACAGTGTCTGGGAGGGAAAACAGTACACCTCTGGGAACAGTGTCTGGGAGGCTGTGGTGGCTGCTGCACGCAATGTTGATCGTAAACAGATCAAGCAACTGATAGAATCTATGGATGGAGGCTGCTGAGTGTCATCATAAAGAAAGGGGGCTATATGGGTCACTCATTTTTTTGGGTTTTGTTTTTGCATGTTAGATAAGTCTTTTCTAAATTTTGTGCAGTTATATTGGTTTACCTGGTGAAAATAAACAAGTGAGACAGTAATAGTTACCTGCACAAACAGATATCCTCCTAAGAGTCAAATCTAAAAACCCCACTCCAACCTCCAAAAATATTAAGCTTTGATATTTATGAGTCTTTTGGGTTGATTGAGAGCAAAGTTGTTGATCAATAATAAAAATACTCATCTAAAATATAACTTGCCTAATAATTTTGCACACAGTGTATTATGTATTTATATAGCACCATTCCATGGTGCTGTACATGAGAGAGGTTACATACAAAATTATAGATATAGTTTACAGTAAACAAATTCACAATGACAGATTGGTACAGAGGGGAGAGGACCCTGACCTTGTGGGCTTACATTCTACATTATAATGGGGAGGAGACAGTAGGTCAGGGGTCAGCAGATCTGGTGGTGGAGAGGCAGCAGCTTTGGTGGCGGCGGGGCGGCAGCTCCAGTGGTGGTGGGGCGGCGGTTCAGTCATTGCTGCCTGTAAGCTTTCCTGAAGAGATGAGCTTTCATCTTCCGTCTGAAGGATCCGAGCGTGGTGGATATTCTGACGTGTTGGGGCGCAGAATTCTAGAGGATGGAGGATATCTTGTAGGCAGTTGTGTGAGGAACAGATAAGTGCGGAGGAGAGGAGGAGGTTTTGGGAGGATCGAAGTTTATGTGAGGTAAGATAGTGGGAGATTAGTTCAGAGATATAGGGAGGGGACAGGTTATGGATGGCTTTGTAGGTCAGTGTTAGTAGCTTGAACTGGATTCGTTGGGGAATTGGGAGCCAGTTGAGGGATTTGCAGAGGGGAGATACAGGGAAGTAGCGAGGAGAGAGGTGGATTAGTCGGGCAGCAGAGTTGAGGACAGACTGGAGAGGTGCAAGAGTGTTAGCAGGGAGGCCACAGAGTAGGAGGTTGCAGTAGTCAAGGCAGGAGATGATGAGGGCATGTACAAGAATTTTAGTAGATTGGGCGCTGAGGAAAGGATGGATTCTGGAAATATTCTTGAGCTGGAGGCGACAGGAGGTGGTGAGAGTTTGGATGTGTTGTTTGAAGGACAGGGCTGAGTCGAGAGTTACTCCAAGGCATCGAATTTGAGGTGTGGAAAAGAGCATGACGCCATTTACTGTAATAGATAGAACAGGTGGTGAAGATGAGAGATGGGATGGAGGAAAGATGATGAGTTCGGTTTTGTCTACGTTGAGTTTTAGGAAGCGAGAGGAGAAGAAGGAGGATATGGCTGATAGATACTCCAGGATTCTGGACAGCAGAAAGGTGACATCTGGGCCAGAGAGGTAGATCTGAGTGTTGTCATCATACAGGTGGTACTGGAGGCCATGGGACTGTATGAGTTGTCCTAGGCAAAGGATATAGATGGAGAAAAGTTGGGGCCCCAGGACAGAGCCTTGTGCGACTCCAACAGAGAGAGGGAGGGATGAGGAGGTAGTGGGAAACGCTAAATGTGTGGTTGGAAAGGTATGAGGTGATCCAGGACAGGACAAGGTCTTTGATGCCAAGGGAAGAAAGAATCTGTAGTAGGAGAGAGTGGTCGACTGTGTCAAAGGCAGAGGACAGGTCGAGAAGGAGGAGGATGGAGAATTGTCTGTTGGCTTTGGCTGGGAGTAAGTCGTTAGTAATTTGGTTAGGGCAGTTTTGGCGGAGTGGTGGATTGTAGAATATCAAGGAGAGAGTTAGATGAGAGGTGGGAGGAAAGTTGAGCATGAACATGTTGTTCAAGGAGTTTGGAAGCATACGGAAGCAGTAATATGGGGCGGGTGCAAGGGTCAAGGTTTGGCTTTTTGAGGATGGGCGTGATGGTGGCATGTTTGAAAGCAGAGGGGAAGGTACCAGAAGATAGTGATAGATTGAAGAGGTGGGTTATGGCTGAGATGAGCATGTTGGTGAGGTTGGGGAGGAGGTGGGAAGGGATGGGGTCAAGTGCACAGGTGGTGAGGTGTGATTTGGATAGGAGACGAGTAAGCTCTCCTTCAGTGATGTTGGAGAAGGAGGTTATGAGGGAAGGGCATAGGTCTGGTATATGGAGTGTTTGGGGTGGTGAAACAATAAATGTTTGCCTTGTTTGGTTAATCTTATTTTTGAAGTATGTGGCGCAGTCCTCAGCAGAGATGAGAGAGGTCAGAGGTGGCAGCGGTTGGCAGAGGAGAGAGTTAAAAGTGCTGAACAGTTGTTTGGGGTTGTAGGATAAGGAAGATATAGGGTACCTTTACACACGGCTACATTTGTAGCTTGTCACCAGGTAACTTACTGGTTGCAGTGAAATCATGGATACATGATTCCATTTGTACACAGCAACAAGATAGAACCATATATCCATGATTTCACTGCAACCAGTAAGTTACCTGGTGACAAGCTACAAATGTAGCCGTGTGTAAAGGTACCCTTAAGGTTTGTGAATTAGGTCTGTTTAGAAGAGGTGAGGGCTGATTTGAAGGTGAGCGTAGCTTGTTCGAAAGTCGTGAAGTCATTTGGCAGCTGTGTTTTCTTCCAACGTCGCTCCGCAGCCCTGGACACTTGTCAAAGTTTTTTGGTGAGATTGGTGTGCCAGGGTTGCCTATTGATTTATTGAGACTGAGTCTATGGCTAAAGTGAGAGTGGCATTATAGAAAGCGGTGGCACTGTCTATATCATGGAGGGAAGATATGGATGACAGAGGTAGAATAGAGTCTGGAAGATAAATAGTGATCAGTGACAGGATCCGTTCTAAATAGACTCCAATGATAGAAAAACGGATCCTGCAGAAATCATTTTTTCAAAATGGACAAAAAAGTTACGTTTGTACAATGGATTGTGCTGGATCTGATCTAATGGAGGATTACTGGATGTGTGACCTCAGCAAGAAGCCTCTCTCATACATATATGCAAAACATGCACATGTGAAAGAGGCCGAGTTTTGGGGTCGTGTGTCACACATGGTGAGTCATGCGTGAGCTATCTGTGTGACATTGTTCTCTTTTGGGGCCGCTGCTGCTCTCAGTGCAGTGAATATTCATGAGCCTAATGAGCGGCCCTGGAAGTGAGAGGGAGAGGCAGCGCTGGAGACAGGTGAGTATGAAATTCTTTATCTTTAACTTTTAACTCTTACCTCATGTCTGTGCACACGAATGTCACACGGATGACATCCGTGTGCTGGACATTTTTAGCACGGACCCATTGACCTGAAAGGGTCTGTGGGTCTGTGCTCCTGGCCAAAAACGGACATGTGTACATGTGGAGCACACAGACACGCTCCACCTGGAGACACAGCTCATGATGTGTGACAGGGGCTACTGATTAACATGTGTCTCCATATGCCTGTGCCTCCAGCATGTGTCTGCACGGACCGCATACATGTTGGAGGCACGGATGTGTGAAACAGGCCTTAATGTGTTGCAAACTGTAATTTTCCCAGAAAGCATTGCAGCAGTATATTCAGCCACTGAACCAGCAGGGGGCTGCGAGGAGGCGTCAGGTGATCAGGCAGGTTTGAATGTTTTTTCACAAAGGCCGGAGCACAAGACACCAGGACAGGTTTGTGGTTTCTCCATAAGTAAGTACTGTACTGAGCTGCCAAGTTTGCAGTCAGCATGGCTGGAAGATAGTAAAAATGTTCCCTGTTTGTATCATGAGTAACCCTCAGTGCATGGTGAACCTGCATTAATGATTAACTCCTTCCAGGCCAGCTGGGAGACTCTCACCGAGGAATATACATCTCCAGAAATGCTGCTCAGATCTCTGCTCCCGGTCTGTATGAGGGGATTCTGCAGCGCAGGGACCCGCAGGTTCATGCATAAGGCGGCCGGCACCACGAAGCCTGCCCTGGACATCTCTGGCATCTACCCTCCCATATCAACTCCCTTCAGTGACCGGGAACAGGTGGACTATGACAAGCTGGAGGAGAACCTGCACAAGTACTCCAGCATCCCATTTCGAGGTGCGTATTTTGGGGTAGTATTGACTATTCTGGCCTATGTACATGCACGATCGAAGCAGCAGATTGTGCATGCCTGTTACAGTAAGGAAAGATGGGGGAGCTGCTGTCAGAGGAATCACCTGTGGGAATGAGGGATCGGGTATGTAGAGATTCCTTCCCAGTAGGTGTCTTGGACTTTAGCGCTGCCTTCTTATATTTTAGGGTGAGTTGGATGTGCTCCATCCATACAGCATCGGCACAAAATCTCTTGGGCCGTGTGCATGTTGCGCTTTTATTGCATTTTTTTATGTGTTTTTTTTGGCCCCAAACTTGTCAATGAAAATCCTGACGTCTCCTGCACACATTGAGTATTTTCTCCTTTGGTGCAGAAATAAACCTGCAGGATGTCAATTCTTTCAGCAGATTGCACCCATTCTTATGAATAGGAAGAATCTGCACCGAAAACACTGCAAAAAACACATACAGTCCTAGTCCATGATAGTGAAGTACACCTTGGTCCACTCCACGATCATGGACTAGAACTCTTTGATCAGGCCTCCTGATGAAGCCCAGGGGAAACGTGTTGAGGCAGTAGAGACCTCCGATGTGATGAGTATCCCCAGGCACTAACACTATCCCTCATATCTGCGTATGCATATTGGTGCTGGTTCCTAGCACTTGATATCGGAAATTAATGTGTCTATCTGCCGCACTACTTTGATGAGTGCGTGGCAGTAAACTGGTCATTTTTATTGCTCTGACTAAAGGACGCGTTTCACGGCATGATATCCTTAACGATATCACTCAAACGTCACGGGTTTGGAGTCGTTCAAACGACATCGTTAGGACGTAGTTGCGTGTAACACCAAGATTTGATAACGATAAATCGTTGGATCGTGGATCGCAGATTTGAGAACATGTTCTCAAATCAGACAATCCTCGATCAGCCAACCTGCTGCATCGTTGTGTGTGACACCGCGATAACGATGTCATTAATGACTTCGCCTATTTACATCAGTAAACAAGTATTGTTCCTGGGTTGTGTGAATGATACTTGCTTGCTGGTTCGTTGGGGCTTTGTCCACAATATCTAGGCGTGTGACATCTCACCACCGATGTCAAAACGATGTCCTAACGACTGCGCGTCCCCGAGATCATTAGTGAGATCGTTTCGACATTGTACCGTGTACGGTACCTTAAAGGGTTTCACTGGTTATTGCATTTTTGAGTCAGGGAATATATAGACCAGGGCTGTGCTAGGAACAGTGAGGGATAGTTGACGGTGAGCAGGGGCACCACAGGCTTTGCAAGAGGGTGCCGACCTCCGCTGTGTAGGTAACTCCCAGTTACTAGGGTACACAACAGGGACAATCCTATTCTGTGGATATGCCAGAAAAAGTGGCGTAACGATCGGGGTCACAGGGGTCGTGGCTGGGACGGGGTCCGGACCTGTAGGGGGCCCGCACCTCCAGCCGCCCCCTGCGACCGCGATCACAGCTTCTGCCTCACATGAATGTGCATCCCTGAGGGGACACATCCATGTGGCAGCGTGGCAGATAGGGCCCGTGTGTCAGGGAGAGAACAGGAGGGCAGGGAATTCTCCTACTTCCTGCTGCTGCTCCCGCCCCTCCCCTTCACTGACCTGCCAGCTTCGCGGCCTGCGTTCCACTGTGCTGCCTCTTCCCACTTCCTGCACAGTGGAACGCAGGCCGACGGCACCTCTTCCTCCTTCTCCTGAGGCTTGAATCCTCAATTTCTACAAGAGGAGATGCTGGAGCAGTGAGGGAACCAGGAGAGGTAAGTACAGATTTTTTTTTTTTTTAAATAAGTGAGTGCAGTATGGCCTGAGAAGTATGGGGGAAGGGGGTGGCGGGTTCATATATAAGGCTACACATAATACTGCACTATATGGGAGCTATAAGGCTGCACATAATACTGCCCTATACGGGAGCTATAAGGCTGCACATAATACTGCCCTATACGGGAGCTATAAGGCTGCACATAATACTGCACTATACGGGAGCTATAAGGCTGCACATAATACTGCACTATATAGGAGATGTAAGGCTGCACATAATATTGCCCTATATGGGAGATAAAAGGCTGAACATAATATTGCCCTATATGGGAGATATAAGGCTGCACATAAAATTGCCCTATATGGGAGATATAAGGCTGCACATAAAATTGCCCTATATGGGAGATATAAGGCTGCACATAATATTGCCCTATATGGGAGATATAAGGCTGCACATAATATTGCCCTATATGGGAGATATAAGGCTGCATATAATACTGCACTATATGGGAGATATAAGGCTGCATGTATAATACTGCACTATATGGAGAGATATGAGGCTGCATATATAAGGCTGCACTATATGGAAAGTTTTGATACTGCACTATATGGAGAGCTATGACACTGTATTATGCTATATGGAGGGCTATGAGGCTGTATTATACTATATGGAGGGCTATGAGGCTGTATTATACTATACAGAGAGACTATGAGGCTGTATTATACTATATGGAGAGGCTATGAAGTTGTATTATACTATATGGAGAGGCTATGAGGCTGTATTATACTATATGGAGAGGCTATGAGGCTGTATTACACTATATGGAGAGGCTATGAGGCTGTATTACACTATATGGAGAGGCTATGAGGCTGTATTACACTATATGGAGATGGTATAAGGCTGTATTATACTATATGGAGAGGTTATTAGGCTGTATTATGCTATAAGGAGGGCTATGAGGCTGCATTATGATATATGGAGGGATGTGAGGCTGCAGTATATTATATAGAGGATAATGGGGGTTCATTATAATAATTGAATGACTATGGGGCCTACCTTATGAATGGAGGACTATGGGATGCATTATAATACATAGAGGACTATGGGGGTACATTGTAATATATGGAAGAATATGGGGGTGCATTATAATAATTAGACGACTATGGTGACGGGAGGAGGCGGATCATATAAACTAGGATGGGGGATATATATACCACGATAAGGGCCAAATTCCAGGAGGAGGACCATGTATAGCAGTATGAGGGAGATTAATATATAATGAAGGGGAGAGGGGTCAATTTTTGAGTCTTTAAAGGATTTACAACATTACATGAGACCCATATATTTCATCAACATGCGGGGGGGGGGGCAGGTCTAAATTTCGCACTGCAGCCCGCCAGACTGTAGTCATGCCACTGGCTAGAGAGGAATGAAATGGGACAAGCCCTTTAATCCAATGGATAGAGCCAGTTTAGAGAGATATCAATAACATACATATTTCTGACATCTGCACAAGACATGCCAACAATGCCTGATAGGATACCATCACCAGGACTCTGCCCTATAACGTCACTAGGGGTGAAAGTAAAAATCCACAGCATATAACAGTTCGTGGTAATTAGTCCTATCCTGTGTAAACTTTAAATAACGAGATTCATTCCATCTGTCAATCACAGTGAATGATCCACTTAGTTCTCTGCTGTCCCCTCCCCATAGGATGAATATTCATGTCACATATTCACATCACTGCACAGGAGATCAGTAGGGGGGCTGTATCATCCTCTTTGCTCTCTTTGCAGCAAAACAAAATGTCAAATAAAACACAGAATCTCTCACAGGACAGCAGGATATCTGCTTGGAGAAACAAATGGAGAAGATACCTTATCTAGATCAGGTAAGGCTACCTTCACACTACGATTTTGAAGGGAGCCGATGCTGTCCGATAAATTCGGACAGCATCGGCTCCCTTCTGATGCCTGGAATCGGATGTCAAATAGGCATCCGATTCCAGCATAAAATCGTAGCCTCCGTTAAAAAAAAAAAAAAAAAATATGTTCACCTCACCCCGAGCCCCCGCCGTCTCCTGCCGTCTTCCTGCAGGCTCCCGGTGGCACCCGCAGGCTCCCGGTATCTGCAGAGGTCTTCTTCTGCTGTACAGGACCTGCGGTGATGTCACAGTCACGTGACACCAGCTTACACCATGGTAACCTGCGGTCACGTGACTGTGACATCACCGCAGGTCCTATACTGCAGTAGAAGACCTCTGCAGATACCGGGAGCCTGCGGGAGCCACCGGGAGCCTGCAGGAATAGGGCGGGAGACGGCGGGGGCTCGGGGGGAGGTGAGCATTTATATTTTTTTTAACCCCTGCCTTCCTGTTTGGAGAAGTTTTATTGTACTGAGCATGCTCAGTACAGTAAAATCGGGTCTGAGGAGACATCAGATGTTTCCTCGGACTCTTCTCCATAGGGCCCCATGTTAAATTGATCGGGTCGGATCGGATGTGCACTAAATGGCATCCGATTTGGTCCGATCCGATTCTGTCAGATTTTATTTTCGGTGCAAAAATCGGAGCAGGCTCCGATTTTTGCACTGATAAAAAAAATCGGACAAAATCGGATCGGACCAAATCGGATGGCATTTAGTGCACATCCGATTCGGTCCGATGCCCATAGGGCTGCATGGGGCCCAAAATCGGTCGGATGCTGTCTGATTTTTATCGGACAGCATCAGATTTTAAAAATCCGTAGTGTGAAGGCAGCCTAAGGCAGATGTGTGCCTGCAATATCTCCCTTCGTCTCCTCATCAGAAGCTCCTAAATGAAACAGAAATCTGACAATGAAAACAGAGGGAGGATAGAGGGGAGAGCTGCCTGAGGAGGTGTAAATAGCAAATGAACAGTTTAACACAGCAGGACTAATCGTCTGTGACTATAATAGACAGGACTAATGAAACAGCTCCCTGCAGGGTCTGAAAATGCTTATAGCATGGAAACTACAAACGGTACAATAATGACTTTACATGTTTTTAAAAGCTCTGCCCAGGGCCTATTCACTGGTAATATTATTATACTGAAAAATGACCTGACTGAGTCCCTTTAATAGTACAAACTACATTATGGTGTGGATTTGTTAACATCTATCAGAGAAGGATATTAGATGTTCACGAAAATTCGTAATGAGACACTTTAACAAATTTAGGGCAAAGCAGTCAATGTACACCCAAATGAAGGGCACAATACGCAGGAATGGAAAGAAAGCCTGGCGGGTGGGAGAGAGAGGGGAGAAAGCGCAGGGGCATTAGGTCATCATGCCCACCGGGGCTTTATACCCACGGAAGGAAGGCAGGGATGGATACCAACAAAACGCACAGAGTGAATAGACATGGTATAATTAACATCCAAAAATGTAAGTTGAAAAATAATTTTTATTATATTACAGCACAGTATGAGCTCAGACAGGGATGATTAGAATAGTACTATGAAGCTGCAGGGACAGATAGTGATAGCTGGGGGTATAAATGACCTGACAGGTTCACTTTAAGTGTAACTCTTACATTTAGGATTCCCCCTCACGTGACTGTAGAAGAAGCTGATATGGGTTAGCGCCCGGTCGTAATGAGCCTCATCATTATAAGTGTATGAAAACTAATAGTCACGTATTCATCCCCGGTATTGACGGCGAAGATCCCCCTGCAGTATTAGGTATTGCATAATGGGATAGCCCTGACATATGAGGCGGTAGCAGGGTGGGATTATCACGTTATCACTTTGCATAACTATAAATTAGGATAGTGCTTGCAGCCAAATTTTATGAGTGTGAGATTTCAGATGGAAGCTCCTTTATTACCTTCTCTAGGACAGACGTAGAATAACATGGCTGCTTAAAAGATAAAACAGTGCCACCACTGTCTACAGGAGTCCAGTCAGCCCTATTGAAATCAATCGGGCTGAGCTGCAATACCGCAAGCGTCCTGTGCACAGGTGTGGCGCTGTTTAAGGAAGAAAACTGCCATGTGTGAAGTCTATCGGAGGCTACAGGCATAACAAGGGTTATCTCGGACAGATTTGGAACAAGCCTCTCCGTTAGACAGAACCCCGAGAAACCCTGACACTCTTTAACCCCTATACAGGGATCTGGATTAAGCACAGGGACCAGGAGATTGCTGCGTATGGAAAAGACAGGAAAGTCGCTAAGCAGGGTCAAAGCCGGAAGGTCAGGAAAAAGGGTCCGATAGTGCAGTCAGAAAGGTAAAAACCGAGATAGCAGCAAGATACTAAATTGTGAGGCAAGAGAAGCATCCAATAAACTGTCTAGGGTAAGACAGGAAAAACACCTATACAAGACAGGAGTCTAGCCAGGGAAGCTAATAGCTATTTCTAGCAGCTTCCAGCAGAAGGCTGAATGTATTGGTGGGGTGTGGTGCTTTCAAATAGGCTGAAGCTTAGGATTTAATGGCTTCAGCTGGACAGCACACACCTCCACTCTATCAGACTGGGAAGAACAGCAGGTATCGTCCACTCTACCCTTAGAGGATGGGTGAAGCCTGCACTCTCCAGAGATTCTGGCCCTGACTTCTCTATCACAAGCATCATCTACAGTATGAATACGACAGTGCCTGGTGATAGAAGCAGATGTCGCAGGACCAGGCTATGGTGGGGATGTGACACCATGTTTTTCTCAATTTTGCATCACCTTGTAAAAAGAAAGTATTTACCGCAGTAAATTTAGAATTCTCACCCTAAAAGCCCAAATCTAATTTATACTTCTGCAAAGTGATAATGTGATAACACCTCCCCTGCTCATACCTCATATGTCAGTGACTATGTGAAGGTGCCAACCCAATGCATTTTGGAATGGGATAGATGGTAAGAGTCGGATTGCAGGTTGATGGTCCAACGACTACTGAATGCCATGTAGGACACTCAGTGAGTATGTGGAAGACGGTTCCCTGGTCAGATGTGGCCAAAGTAGATGTAAGGGTTTTGGGCTAAATGCAAAATACTATGTGTGTTGGAAAACTAACACTGCACATCATCCTGAAATCACCATCCCCGCCGTCACACATGTTGGTGGCAGCATCATGCTGTGGGGAGACTTTTCTTCAGCAGGGGCAGGGAAGCTGGTCAAAGCTAATGGAAAGATGGATGGAGCTAAATACAGGGTAATCCTGGAGGAAAATTTGTTAGAAGCTCCAAAAGACAGGAGGATAACGACCCTAAACATCCTGCCAGAACTACAATGGATGGTTTAGATCAGAGCATATTCCTGTGTGTAAAGGGCCCAGTCACAGTTCAGACCTAAATCTCAAGGCGCCGTCACACCTGGCGACGGGGCTGGAGATGTCGGCGGCGACTGACGGGTGCACGCACATTTTTACATGGGGCAACATCGCCTGCCCCGCGCCGGCGAGCTAACAGGCGGCATCGCCGCCGGGGTGCCTCAAAACCCCAGCGGCGATGCAGGACAATGGGAGGCTATGGCTCCCATCGCCTGTTGGATCGCTGGCGGCCGGTTACATGGGGCGATGTGTGCACATCGCCCCAGGTCGGTCGCCTGGTTTCAGAGCACTGCTCTGAAACCAGGCGACCTCCCGGCGGCGCCGACATCGCCCCTTTGCATGAGGCGACGTAGGGACAATGTCGCCGACGATAGGCCACACCCCTACGTCGCCTATGTAATTGGCGGCGATGTCGCCCCGTGTGACGGGGCCTTCAGAGAATCTGATTAGACGTGAGAATTGATGTACACAAACACCGCCATCCAATTTCAATTAATAGTACTTGTGGTACAAAGAAGAACAGGCAGAAATTTCAGCCTTTAGATGTGCAAAGCTGGTAGAGACATACAACAAATGACTTGCAGCAGTAATTGCAGCAAAAGGTGAACTGGTGGCTTTCCTGTGGAAGAAGTGAGAATACAGTAGAATAAACCATCTTTATATTATTTGCAAGTATTCGGCTATTTGATTTCTTCCAACAGTGTAGGTAGTAACCCCATCATATTCCAGTTCCTTTGCATTTCCTCTAAAGCTGGTAGAGACCTAAAACAAAAGACTTGCCGCAGTAATGGCAGCAAAAGGTGATTTTATTGACTCCGGGGCTGATTATAAATGTTCGTTGCAATTTTCAGATTTATGTTTTCAAAATATTTTAAAAAACAGGTAGCGTTTCCTTTACACTTCACAAATACTTGCTATTGTATTGTTGGTATATCACATAAAATCCCAATAAAGTACATTTAAGGTTATGGGGGTAATGTGAAAAAATGTAGAAGAGTTCTCGGTGTATGTATAATTTTTTAATGCCAGGTGTTAGCAGCTGTAACCTACACCTTTCTAATAATCCAAAATATTAGTTAATTTGACACCAGATCACGGTTTTGCAGAATTGGAGGAATTTACGAAGATAAATTACTCCAAAGTTCCCCAATGTAATAACCATGTTTTGCTTTACAGGAATAGTTGTTCAAGGGTCAAATGGAGAATATGCTTACCTGAGCAGGGAGGAGAGACTGGAGGTCGTGCACCGGGTCCGTCAGAAGCTCCCTAAGGAGAAGCTCCTTATAGCAGGATCAGGATGTGAATGTGTGTATGCCATAACTATAATATATTCTATATGTGTTTAAAGCTAGCTATAAATATTACACATTAAGCTATCACCACAGGGTCCTGCAGTCTGCAGTTCTACGGTCAACATTATGCATTATGAAGGGGCAGAGAACCTGATTCCACCAATGTGTCACTTACTTTACTGCTTTGTGGTCAGAATACTGAGCTATTAATAACCCCACCCACAGCACTGATTGGCAGCTTTTTGTGTACACTGAAAGCTGCCAATCAGAGTTTGGGGCGGGGTTACTAAGCTGGACTACCTTGCATGTGACACCTAGTCCTCTAGAGATAATCTGCTGTTGTTGATAAAATTAATTGTATTGAAACTAGAGCTACATGCAGAGCAGTTTATACTTCCCTTGAATCAGGCTCTCAGCTTGGACATTATGCTGCTCTCAGATACAGTATAAATAATATGCTGACAGATTTCCTAACAGTGCCCAGCCACAGCACCTTCATAACGGTGCCACCCACATTGCTCCAATGATAGCATCAGTTATATTTCCATACCACTGCCACTCAGTCTTTCAGTAACAGTATTAGCCAAAATATATCCATAACAGTACCACCCACAATGCTCCATAATAGTGTCACACAGTTATTCCATAACAGTATCATCCACTGCGCTCCAATAATACCCACAGTATCCCCATAAAGTCATCACCCACAGTGCAAAGTAACACTGCCAGACATAGTACCTCCATAACTGTGCTGATAACAATGCCCCATAATAGTTCTGCCATAATACCACTATGACAATGCCACCCACAGTAACTCTATAACTGTGCCACCCACAGTCTCTACAACTGTGCCGCCACAGGACCTCTGTACAACTGTGCCGCCACAGGACCTCTGTACAACTGTGCCGCCACAGGACCTCTGTACAACTGTGCCGCCACAGGACCTCTGTACAACTGTGCCGCCACAGGACCTCTGTACAACTGTGCCGCCACAGGACCTCTGTACAACTGTGCCGCCACAGGACCTCTGTACAACTGTGCCGCCACATGGACCTCTGTACAACTGTGCCGCCACATGGACCTCTGTACAACTGTGCCGCCACATGGACCTCTGTACAACTGTGCCGCCACATGGACCTCTGTACAACTGTGCCGCCACATGGACCTCTGTACAACTGTGCCGCCACATGGACCTCTGTACAACTGTGCCGCCACATGGACCTCTGTACAACTGTGCCGCCACATGGACCTCTGTACAACTGTGCCGCCACATGGACCTCTGTACAACTGTGCCGCCACATGGACCTCTGTACAACTGTGCCGCCACATGGACCTCTGTACAACTGTGCCGCCACATGGACCTCTGTACAACTGTGCCGCCCACAGTCTCTGTAAGGGTACCGTCACACCTGGCCATATCGGCGGAGATATCTCTGGCAACGCTCGGGGGTGCGCACATTTTTGGCGCTTCGCCGTCGTGTGTTTATACTCTGCGATACCTCCGGTTACGCACCGGCGATGTTACAGGCGGCATCGCCACTGGGGTGTCTACAAACCCCAGCGGTGATGCTGTAACATGGGAGCCTATGGCTCCCATCGCCTGTAACATCACCGACCGGCATGTTACATGGGGCGATGTGTACACATCACCCCAGAGTGCTCGCCTGGTTTCAGAGCGGCGCTGGGAAACCAGGCGACCACTCAGAGGCGATTATTAGCGCCGACATCGCCTCTTTACACTGGGCGACGCAGCGGCGCTAGGCCACGCCCCTGTGTCACCTATGTACTCACGGCGATATGGCCAGGTGTTATGGTACCCTAATTGTGCCGCCCACGGTCTCTCTATACACTGTGTGTAGAATTATTAGGCAAATGAGTATTTTGATCACATGATACTTTTTATCCACGTTGTCCTACTCCAAGCTGTATAGGCTGAGAGCCAACTACCAATTAAGTAAATCAGGTGATGTGCATCTCTGTAATGAGGAGGGGTGTGGTGTAATGACATCAGCACCCTATATAAGGTGTGCTTAATTATTAGGCAACTTCCTTTCCTTTGGCAAAATGGGTCAGAAGAGAGTCGTGACGGCTCTGAAAAGTCCACAATTGTGAGATGTCTTGCAGAGGGATGCAGCAGTCTGGAAATTGCCAAACCTTTGAAGCGTGATCACTGAACAATCAAGCGTTTCATGGCAAATAGTCAACAGGATCGCAAGAAGCGTGAGGGCAAAAAAGGTGCAAAATAACTGCCCATGAATAGAGGAAAATCAAGCGTGAAGCTGCCAAGATGCCATTTGCCACCAGTTTTTCCGTATTTCAGAGCTGCAACATTACTGGAGTATAAAAAAGCACAAGGTGTGCCATACTCAGGGACATGGCCAAGGTAAGAAAGGCTGAAAAACCACCACCTCTGAACAAGAAACATAAGATAAAACATCAAGACTGGGCCAAGAAATATCTTAAGACTGATTTTTCAAAGGTTTTATGGACTGATGAAATGAGAGTGACTCTTGATGGGGCAGATGTATGGGCCAGAGGCTGGATCAGTAAAGGGCAGAGAGCTCCACTCTGACTCAGACACCAGCAAGGTGGAGGTGGGGTACTGGTATGGGCTGGGATCATCAAACATGAACTTGTGGGACCTTTTCGGTTTGAGGATGGAGTGAAGCTCAACTCCCGGACCTACTGCCAGTTTCTGGAAGACAACTTCTTCAAGCAGTGGTACAGGAAGAAGTCGGTATCGTTCAAGAAAAACATGATTTTCATGCAGGACAATGCTCCATCACATGCATCCAACTACTCCACAGCGCGGCTGCCCAGAAAAGGTCTAAAAGAAGAAAAAATAATGACATGGCCCCTTGTTTACCTGATCTGAACCCCAGAGAGAACCTGTGGTCCCTCCTGAAATGTGAGATCTACAGGGAGGGAAAACAGTACACCTCTGGAGACAGTGTCTGGGAGGCTGTGGTGGCTGCTGCACGCAATGTGGATCGTAAACAGATCAAGCAACTGACAGAATCTATGGATGGAGGCTGCTGAGGGTCATCATAAAGAAAGGGGGCGATATGGGTCACTCATTTTTTTGGGTTTTGTTTTTGCATGTCAGAATGTTTTTTTTCCCTAAATTTTGTGCAGTTATATTGGTTTACCTGGTGAAAATAAACAAGCGAGATGGGAATATATTTGGTTTTTATTAAGTTGCCTAATAATTCTGCACAGTAATAGTTACCTGCACACACAGATATCCTCCTAAGAGCCAAATCTAAAAAACCCCACTCCAACTTCCAAAAATATTAAGCTTTGATATTTGAGTCTTTTGGGTGATTGAGAACATAGTTGTTAATCAATAATAAAAATAATCCTCTACAATACAACTTGCCTAATAATTCTGCACACAGTGTTAAGGTGCCAGGGATGGCAGCTATGCCCCTCGTCGCTGTCCACAATTTCCCCTGTCCCCTAACATAGTCCAAAAATCACATGACTGTAGAAGTTTTACAATTGCAGACTGATGAACGACATGATGGATATACCCAACAGGGGGAATAATTCACAGGGAATGGCTGCACGCTGCATCCACATTATTATGGGAACGGCCTCCCGTGTGATTAATGAGAGTCAAAATTGTCATCGTAGATTAAGGAATCAACCTCCTTCCAGACAGCTGAGGAAATAGGAGAAGAACAAAATGCAGATTTTGATGAGTAATGAACATTTCTCCAGGGTCTTTATCTTCCTTTTAGAATTTAATGGCCGCATTTATATAGTGATAATGGCGTTTTTAGAAATCCACATCTGATTGGTAATTACCGGTGAAGCTGATTTATTTCTTTTTTCAGTTTTCTTATTTTGAAGACTCCTTTTTAAATATTAGTGGCAGTCTCCTGTCCTGGAGGATTCGGCTTGTTTGTACATTATATTGATTTCAGTGACATCAGGAACCATAGCTGGGAGGGGGGAGGTCACACAAAAATCCCACTGATGTCACCAAGTTGTCACAGGCGGCTCTGCTGGGTCGTTTATTGGGGAGCTAATTTGGAGATCGCAGGTGTAAAATATTGTGATCATGTCTCTTATCACAATCCTCGCTTTCTATAGATAGGAAACATGGCATAGTTAGCATCATCCAGCTGGCTGATATTAATTTTCAGTTTGAAAACATATCTTACAGTTATGAAACATATGGATGTTCTTCCCCTCAAAGTCCTGAGGACCTACATGTGTAATCTATAAATTTTGGATCGCTACAAACCCTAATATTTATAACTGACCACTGGTGCCTGCCCAAGTGTCTGGGATTCTGCTTTGATCAAAGAACGCTTTGACCTGGGAAATGTAATTGCCCATCTCTGGTTACAAAAGTCAGACTTGGGGTCTCACTCCCAGCAGAAATACCAATTTTAATTACCTGTCCACACTAGGAGGTTCTGCTTCATTTAATTGCTCTCTTTAATTACTTGTTTCCCACAACAAGGGGTTCAGCTGTATGGGGGTCATATGGGGTTGAGTGTTGGCCTACTTCAGTATTAATAAAGTTAATTGAGATCTCTTATAGATTTATAATTATAGCTGCAGGTAAATGGAACACTTCTTTCAGGTTGCTCTTCCGATGTCAACTAATAATTGCTGTAGGTATCAAGTATTGAAACACCCAATTATCAGAAGAACCTTTCTAACAAACATGGGCGGTTTGGATTCAACTTATAAAAGAAGTTTTATGCTACAATCTATTTTCCTGTGTGTGATTTATTATGACCCATGGACAAAATACCAGGACAATGCTGATCATATTCAGCAATCGTCTATCCACACTATTGTAATGCCTTTGGCCAACATGTGAGATATCCATTCTGGTTAAAGAAGACCGCTGTATTGAGTGTGCCGAATCCTGAATACTTCAAACATTAGATTATGTTGATATTATTGATAATTTAGCACTACCATGCTCGGGTGATCCGTACTCGGAATGAGCCGTTGATGCTTGGATGTGCGCGACTCGAGTAACTGAGTATAATGGAAGTCAATGGGGAACTCAAGCATTTTTCTTGAAGATCTCCCAGAAAACTAAGTTCCCCATTGACTTCCATTATACTTGGAACATGGGTTGCACCGTCCGAGCGTCCAACTGTTCATCGACTACCAGGTTCCCCAGCATGGTAGTGCTCACTCATCACTACTAATCACTTTTCTAATATATTTAAATTAGAAATGTCGTACCCTGCCCTCATCAGGGGGTAGAGTCATCGGTGATGTCCTTTTTCAGGGGCTTGGGTAGACCCTACTCTACTGATCTCGATTCTGACCTACGCTCATATTGTATCTCTTCCTCTTCTGTTCCAAGCTACGCAGGCCACCATAGAAATGAGCCGTCAGATGGGTGAGGCCGGAGCGGAGGCCGTTCTTGTGGTGACGCCTTGCTACTATCGTGGCAGAATGACCAGCTCTGCTCTTATCCACCATTACACTAAGGTATTGTGATAGGAGCAGAGAGACTGCAGGGTATGTGAGAGCAGGTATGTTCCTGTAAAGCTCTTGTCGAACTTTATCACATTTCTTAATTTTAGGTTGCGGACTCCTCCCCTGTACCCGTTATCCTCTACAGTGTGCCTGGAAACACCGGGCTGGACCTGCCTGTTGAAGCTGTTGTTGCTTTGGCCGAACACCCAAATATCATCGGGATCAAGGATAGTGGAGGAGATGTAAGTCACTAACTGGACAGAGTATCGATTTCTTTATATTCCTGCCAGATGACTTATGTGTTAGTGTTCCCAGTGGTGAACAGATTTTATTACTTGGCTAAAATATACTGAGGGTAAAATGAGCATTGAACATGTCACAAATTTTCTAAATAAATATAAATATACTGGACAGGGACACGATTCTGTTGCATCGGATGATTCTAGAACATTGTGTAAACATGTTAGTCCATCTATTCCTGCTACTAATCGCAGCGCCACTGGGTAGGGCGTTGGCGGTGGCTTGGCAGGCGCTGCTGCTCCCCATCTCCCTGTGCGCTCTTTCTCTCCTCCGCCCTTGCAGTCTCTCTTCCCCACGCGCTCTCTCTCCTCCCCTGTGCATTCTCTCTTCCCTTGTGCAATAACTCTCTTTCCCCCCTTGTGCACTGTCTCTCTTTCCCCCTTGTGACAGTCCTCTCTTTTCGCCCTTGTGCACAGTCTCTCCTTCCCCCTTGTACACCGTCTCTTTCCCCCCTTGTACACTGTCTCTTTCCCCCTTGTGCACTGTCTCTTTCCCCCTTGTGCACTGTCTCTTTCCCCCTTGTGCACTGTCTCTTTCCCCCCTTGTGCACTGTCTCTTTCCCCCTTGTGCACTGTCTCTTTCCCCCTTGTGCACTGTCTCTTTTCCCCCCTTGTGCACTGTCTCTTTCCCCCTTGTGCACTGTCTCTCTTTCCCCCTTATGCACTGTCTCTTTCCCCCCTTGTGCACTGTCTCTTTCCCCCCTTGTGCACTGTCTCTTTCCCCCCTTGTGCACTTCTCTCTTTCCCCCCTTGTGCACTGTCTCTCTTTCCCCCTTGTGCACTGTCTCTCTTTTCCCCCTTGTGCACAGTCTCTCTTTTTGCCCTTGTGCACAGTCTCTCCTTCCCCCTTGTACACCGTCTCTTTCCCCCCTTGTACACTGTCTCTTTTCCCCCTTGTGCACTGTCTCTTTCCCCCTTGTGCACTGTCTCTCTTCCCCCCTTGTGCACTGTCTCTTTCCCCCCTTGTGCACTGTCTCTTTCCCCCCTTGTGCACTGTCTCTTTCCCCCCTTGTGCACTGTCTCTCTTTCCCCCTTATGCCTGTCTCTCTTTCCCCCTTATGAAACTTCGTCTCTTTTCCCCTTGTGCACTGTCTCTCTTTCCCCCCTTGTGCACTGTCTCTCTTTCCCCCTTGTGCACTGTCTCTCTTTCCCCCCTTGTGCACTGTCTCTCTTTCCCCCCTTGTGCACTGTCTCTCTTTCCCCCCTTGTGCACTGTCTCTCTTTCCCCCCTTGTGCACTGTCTTTGTTCCCCCCCCCCCCCCCGTGCAGTCTCTCTTTCCCCTGTGTGCCTTCTCCTTCCCCCTGTATGCTGAGGATCTTTGGTGCCGGCCTGTGTTCCAGAGTGGAAAGCCAATGGGAGGAAGTGCAGCAGCAGCCGGATGGGTCCATCCCAAGGGTATGATGGAGCGTTCCCAGGTGATAATGAATACTTGCGGTGCAGCCAGTGTCCAGGACGGCGTGTGGAGCCCCCCATCATCGCAGATGTCCTTTAGGTGACGCTGATTTCGGAACAAAGTGACAAACACACAGACAGACTGGATAGGGCTTTTATATAGTAGATACTTTATCACCAGATGTCAGTAACAACCCATCCAATCCACACAGGTAAAGAAATCAAATCATAGATGTCTATAATTTAAGTTGTAACATCAGCGGGCATGGACCCACCGTGCCACAGACCAGGGCAGGACTAAATGTGTAATGGTTTTCACCGGAGCCTCGATGGTGAGGATGGACGGGGCCGCCGTGAATAAAACCCAAACTGATGTGTTTTTATATAGGTCTCCATAGATCTAGTGCGACTCTTATGTGTCTAAATAATGGTAGAAATGGGGACAGCGATGACGTCACTAACTTATTATTAGCTGTGACATCATCATTATTCTATTTCTGCTCCAGATCACACGTATGGGCCTGATCATACACAGGACGCAGCACCTGGGCTTCCAGCTGTTATCTGGATCTGCAGGATTCCTCCTGGCCGGATACTCTGTTGGTAAGTGTATTAATATTATTAGCAATTCATATTAAAAAAGATGTCAGATTCCAGCTTTTATGCCTTTATTTCCAGAAATGGCACCATTGGCCGATGTTGGTAATGCCACTTAGCCCAGTTTACTTTCCTATCTGCAATACCAGATGCAACCTGTAGACCAGAGGGGAGCTGTTTACAGATACAAGCTCTTTATTTTCTTGTCCAGGACAATCCCTTTAACGTGGGATGAATAATAACACTTTTTATTGCTGCTGCCAAGAAAACTATGTTGATTTTGCGTCGGGAAAGTGAACCATCCATTAATGCATGGTTGGTGATGAATTAGAGAGTTATTCCCATCTCTGAAAATCCATATTATTGGATTGGAATTGTAAATACGAGCAATTTTGCAATTTGCTGCTTGTTAAGGTTTTCAGCCATTCTTGAGATATTAACTATTTTCTTTAGTTTACAGTTTGTTGCCTAGGAGACCGACCACTACTGCTAGGCATTAGAACACACGCAGCGCTTACAAGATCTGCTCTATAGAGATTGTAAGCACTGTTCCGAAGCTGGATCATTGTACCACACTGTTAGCTCCTGAACCCAGCCAGCTTCACTGCAGGGCTTAGAAGCTAAACAGCAGCGGTGGTCGGTCTCCATGGTAACGAGCAGTAAACAAACAAAAAGTTTTAATTATCTCAAGAACAGATGCTAATTTTATCATGTAGTAAATTGCAAAAGTGCTTGATTTTGCAAGCTCTATCCAACGATATAGATGAGAATAACCCT
The DNA here is from genome assembly GCA_033576535.1 of Allobates femoralis. Lineage (NCBI taxonomy): Eukaryota > Metazoa > Chordata > Amphibia > Anura > Aromobatidae > Allobates > Allobates femoralis. The sequence continues at coordinate 32,182,587 of JARQOC010000006.1, forward strand.
TTGTTGAGGTTGCATTATTAGCTTTCGAAAGTGCAGGAATCCCCAGCAGCACAGAGCATTTCAGGAAAGTGTACGATACACTCATATTGTTGTAGGCAGTAAGACGTCCAGTTTGAAGGGTGCAGAGTCAGTGATGTCATGTGAGGTGGGGAATGGAGAAAAGAAAGAGGTAGCTAGTTTATAAAAAAAGAGCAGGATTCACAGCAGCACAGAGTATTTCAGGAGAATTGTGTGCCTCATTCATGTTGGCAAGGACAGAGCGAAATGTGGTGAGGGGTAATCAATGTAATGTTACGATGAGAATGGAGCAAAGTGGGAAGTCGCAGTATGAGAGTTATGTTACATCTGCATCTCAGTAAATTAGAGGATCATCAAAAAGTTCATTTATTTCAGTAATTCAATACATAAAGTGACACACATATTATGTAGTCATTACACACAGAGGGATCTATTTCATGTGTTTATTTCTGTTAATGTTGATGATTAATGAAAACCCAAAGGTCATTATCTCAGAAAATTAAAGTAGGGAGGATGAAGGTCTGAGAGATAAAATATGACCTAAATAGGTATCAGAGGCTTCACCTTGTGTGGTTGTGAGAGTCACAACCACTAAAAAAGCAGATCACGGCTGCTGCAGTCCCCAGCATGGAGCATATAGAGTAGGGAGGATGAAGGGTTAAACACTGCGCTGCCGTATTCCACCAGACATCAAAGGGTGAATATAATATTGATTTATTGATCAACATGTTTCAGGACTCCCAGATACACGGCAATATGACATTGATTTGTCCTGAGGAAGGGTCCAGGGAACCCTGAAACGCGTCTAATAAATCAATATTTGTATCAATCATACTAGGGATCTACATCTACGTCATGAGATGCTGCAACTTGTGTCCTTACTTCTTCTACAATTGTATTTCTTATTTATTGTGTTATTATTTTTTTTTTTTTTTTTTTTTTTTTTTACTTTTACAAAACTAGGACAGAATTAATCACACCATGCTAAAAAACTTCTTGGTAGAATCTTGTAAGCGGCTTTCTTCTTCTGGGGACCTCCCGCCGCCCGTCACCTGCTCCTCGCAATGTTCGGCCATATGGCGACATTCTCTCATCATTCTTTTTTACTTCTGTAGAACTCAAATATTTTAAACATTTTTTCCTTTAATTTTTGGAAACTCTCAATTAAGGTCAAGTAGGAAAAAGACACTTTATCGCAAACATTTTGTGTCCTGATAAATGACTTCAGCTTTTAATGAAGGCCGTACAAGAATAAAAATCAGCGCAAAAGCCAGCAAGATAGCTGTGCAAATACACATATTCCTTCCAAACTGTATAATCTTAAAAAATTTACATATTTGGCAAAATATTGATCAATCTTTTGAGCCACCCCACCACATCAAGGCTATCTCATCAGGGTGGCCCTACTTTATATATTTTTATTTTAGTTGTACCATGCAGCCTCCAACATATACAGTATATATATAGCAGACCATTAAATGCAGCCCTTGTCTGAAGCATCATAAAACCCACTTTCATTGTGCATGTGACTAAAAGCAAATCGGGTCCCCGCACATGCAGCTGACACTACTACGCCTGAGTTTTTCAGAGTTAACCCTCACCGCACCAGGTCAACACTTATGAATAAAGGCGGGGAAGACCCAAGCAAATGGAGCTCAAAATAATCTGAGCCGGATGGCAGGGTAGGATAACTGAACAAAAATTGCCACCAACAACATAGATGGAATAACAAGCCAAACCTGATGTGCAGGACACAGTGGGGGTTAGCCTGAAACCAGTAACAAAAATCAGCAAAAAAACAAACACGATCAGAAAATAGCTTGCAATATAAATCATTCAAATGCACATATTCCTTCCAAACTGTATAATCTTATAGAGGCAAATCAGGCCCACGCACATGCAGCTGACACTACATACGCTTGAGCTTTTCAGAGTTAACCCTCACCGAAAAATATTGATCAACCTTTTGAGCCACCCTGCCACGTCAAAGCAATCTCTTCAGGGTGGTCATACTCTATATATTTTTATTTTAGCTGTGCCATGCAGCCTCCAACATACACATAAAGTGAACCATAAAAAGCAGCATTTCCCTGAGCATCTCAAAACCGCACCTATGGTGCTAGACTGGTTCATGTGAATAAAGGCAAATTAGGCCCCAGCACATGCAGCTGATGCTACATATGCCTGAGATTTTCAGAGTTAATCCTCACCACACCAGGCCAGCACTCATGAATAAAGGCCCAAACAAATGGATCTTGAAATAAAGTGAGCCTGAGGGCAGGGTAAGATAACTGAATGTGAACAGTTACCAAGAATTGCCACCAAGAACACAGAGGGAATAACCAGCCAAACCTGATGTGCAAGGCACAGTGGGGGTCAGCCAGAAACCAACAAGAATAGATATATCTTGTTGTGACGACTGTCCGCTGCAAAGGCAGCACCCCGAGAAACTCCGAGACCCTTTACCCCTATACCGGGATTTGGATTTACAGCGGAGCCCAGGAGGTAGCTGTCTATAGGTGAGCAGCAGACTGGAGCAGGGAGGTTGCCAGGAAGGCAGCATCAAAATCCAGGAGGGCAGCAAAAGTATAAAATAGTCAGGCGGTAAAAGGGTCAAAATCCAGGCAATGGTCAGAGTCAAGATAATAGAACATAAACTAGATAGCTGGGAAAACCAAGATTATATCTGGTATTTGAAGGCATTTGAAGGGCGTGGCTCACTCTCATAGGCTGGAGCTCACAGTCTGATGACCTCATCCGGACCGCCCAAGAACCAGGTCAGATAGTGATGCACGACTGGTACCAACCACCCACTTCTGATAGAAAAACGAAGCCTGCGCCTACCAGATGCCTCCGCAGCGACCTGTCTCCCATTACTGGCATCACCCACCAGGAGGAGCATGGCGATGCCCAGCAACAGAGGCAGGAACTAAAGGAGCAGGTCCCGATGAGGACCGGGCCCCCCTATCACTGACACAACTAGCCGAAGGAATCTTGCGCCGCCTAGTGGCTGGGGCAAGAATAACAGTCACCGAGTCCAACGGCAACGTGACACTTGTGCGCTCCTTCAGCCGATGGACCGTAAGCTGCATCTCCTCAGTTAAAGTGAATAACGATTGTAAAAATGCTCTATTTTTGCAGTTCTCTCTCCAAAACAAAGTGTACGTCCTACTTTTCCCTGCAGCTGTCATGCTTTAGGTCAGTGAAGGGCTTTATGGACTCATCCTGCTAATGGTAACATCTCTAGGGGTCTGGGACAGTGAAAGGTTTAATGGCCAAGTCCCTGGTGGTCAAGGGCTGTGAAGAGGTTAACCGTTACTTCCCTGGCAAACTAAGGCAGGAATGTGGTCACAGGTTACATTTTATGTTCATCTAGGGCCATGAAAATGTTGATGATAACACCTTCATGATGAAGGACATTACAGCTGTGAATAGTAACATCCCTAGTGGTCTAGAGGAGTGTGGGGGCTACTGATAACTTATTTGGTGACCTAGAGCATTGAATGGGTTAATAGTAGCATCCCTGGAAATGTAGGGCAGTGAAGGTGAGAGTGAGACCATTCAAAGCTTTAGGACTGTGATGGATTAAATGATAATATATTGGTGGAATATGGCAGCGAAGACTTACTATTAATATTCCTGGTGGCCTAGGGTAGTGAAGAGTTAAATGACAGCATCTTTGGTGTTCTAGGTCAGTGAAGGGATTATTGGTAAATGAGCTAGAGCAGTGAGTGTTAATAGTATCATCCCTGGTGGGATAGAGCAGACCACCAGGGATGTTACTATTAACACCTTCACTGCCCTAGCTCAGAAGGAATTGTATCAATTCACTGACCTTTATTATCAATGATCTAATCATTTAACCCTTCACTGCTCTGGGCCACCAGGAATATTACCATTAACGTTTTCGATGTCTCTAGGCCACCAATATGTAAAAATTAATAACATCTCTAATGCCCTAGGGCAGGGTTAATATATCATTCATAGTGGGCTAAGGCTGTGTAGATGACAATAGCAACATCCCTGGTGGGCTAGGGCAGTGTGGATGTATCACTCATAGTGGACTAGGGCATTGTAGATGTATCATTTATAGTGGGCTAAGTCAGTGTAGATTCTAATAATTAACATCCCTGGTGGGCTAGGGTAGGGAAGTTGTTAATAATATCCCTGCTGCCCTAGGGCAGTTAAGATAAAAATAATATTTATTTCCTTATATAGCGCCATTATTTCCACAGCTCTTTACAGATATTATGATCACTGTCCCATTGAGGCTCACAATCTACATTCCCTATCATTATGTTTTTGGAGATAGGGAGGAAACCGAAGAACCCAGAGGAAACCCACGCAAACATAGGGAGAACATACAAACTCCTTGCAGATGTTGTCCTTGGTGAGATTTCACCCCAGAACCCCAGCGCTGTAGAACTTCAGTGCTAACCACTGAACCTCCGTGCCACCTATAGATGTATCATTCATAGTGGGACAAGGTAGTTAGGTAGAAGTTAATAGTAACTCCTGGTGGACTAGGGCACTGAAATTGTGAATATTATTATCCCTGATGGCCTAAGGCAGTGTAGATGTATCATTCATAGCACATGGGGTCAGCGGCGTCATCTGAGTTCACTGCCGCGGGGAGCCCTCAGTGACCTCTCCGCTCCCCAAGGCAGTCAGTGCAATCGCAGAGGCTGCAGCGAGAGGACACTTCTTCCATCGATGCAGTGTCAAGATGAAGCAGAGCCAGGATCGTGTGCTTCTTGGAACATCATTGTGGATTATCGTCAGAGGGTATGTTTGGGGTTAATAAATGAGAAAATGAGGTTTGTCTGTGTGTTTTATTTTAAATAAATGATTTTTGTCTGTGTAGGTGTTTTTAACTATTTCCTCACAGGATTGATAATGGGCTGGTATTATAGACGCCTGACATTATCAATCTGGGCTTAATGACAAGCTGTGAATACAACCCACGCATTTTTATTTCAATAATTTATTTAAATAATTAAAACAAAGTAATTGGCTTCCCTGCATTTTGATTGCCAGCCAAGGTAAAGCCAGGCTGCTGGAGGTGGCAGCCCGTAGCTGTCAGCTTTATCTGTGCTGACAATCAAAAATACGGCAAAGCTCTATGGCATTTTTTTTTTTTAATTCTTTCTTTTTTTTTTTTTTTACAACACTATGATGACGGGTTCGTAGCCAATCACAGACACCGTCACATTGGGTAAGGGGCGCCCAGACAATCACAGATACCGTCACATTGGGTAAGGGGCGCCCAGACAATCACAGACACCTTCACATTGGGTAAGGGGCGCCCAGACAATCACAGACACCGTCACATTGGGTAAGGGGCGCCCAAACACAGACGCTATCACAAAGAGTGGGTGTCTGGGATTAGCTGTCAGACAGAGTGCATTGAATAACCAGAAGGTTAATGATCGGCACTGGAAGTACAAGCCTGTGGACACCGGTGAGTATGAGATGATGTTTAATCAATGTTTTGCTTATTTTTACTCCACTTCCCCCGCTCAGTTCTCATAGCCTTCATCATTTTATGGAAACCCAAAGGTCATTATCTCAGAAAATTAAAGTCGGGAGGATGAAGGGTCTGAGAGATAAAATATGACCTAAATAGGTATCAGAGGCTTCACCTTGGGTGGTTGTGAGAGTCACAACCACTATAAAAGCAGATCACGGCTGCTGCAGTCCCCAGCGTGGTGACTATAGAGTATGGAGGATAAAGAGTTAAACACCACACTGCCGTATTCCACCAGACATCAAAGTGTGAATATAAGATTGATTTATTAGTCAAGTCTCCCAGAAACTTCCATGGCAATATTACATTGATTTTTGATGATATTCTAATTCATTGTGATGCTCTAGTATTTTGGCCTGACCTACATTATCAGGTACAGCGGATACTCCGTGTTTTGTAGAATACTTTTAATAACTTAAATCAGCTGGAATTTAGCGCTCATGATCCGGCCAGTCACCCGCTCTTTATACAATGACCTCGTTCCAATTTTCGCAAAAGTTTTAAAACTTTTTACAAATGAAATCCGACCTAAGAATAATTCACAGGCCTGCGATGAAAAAAATACAAGAGAAGTTTTCACAGATTTTTATGTAATTTGGTGGCTGATTACGAAAATGATCTCCATTTTTTTCCATCACGTAAGGATTTTTTGTAAAATCAAGATCGATATTTTTGCTAAAATCCTATTTAAAAAGGAATTCTGTCGAATAATATCTGGCAACAGTGGTTTTTATCCATTTAAATTTATGTATAAATATACAGAGGCCCCCCCCCGCTGGCACACGGCCCCCCCATCGGTATACAGAGGCCCCCTGCTGGCACACGGCCCCCCCATCGGTATGCAGAGGCCCCCCCTGCTGGCACACGGCTCCCCCTTCGGTAAACAGAGGCCCCTTGCTGGTACACGGCCCCCCCTTTCGGGGGCTTGCGGACATCGGAGGGTGAGATCAATGCGGAGGCAGGGGTGCCTCTGTATACCGATGGGGGGGCCGTGTGCCAGCAGGGGGGGCCTCTGTATACCGATGGGGGGGGCCGTATGCCAGCAGGGGGGCCTCTGTATACCGATGGGGGGGGGCCGTGGGCCAGCAGGGGGGCCTCTATATACCGATGGGGGGGCCGTGTGCCAGCAGGGGGGCCTCTGTATACCGATGGAGGGGCCGTGTGCCAGCAGGGGGGCCTCTGTATACCGATGGGGGGGGCCGTGGGCCAGCAGGGGGGCCTCTATATACCGATGGGGGGGCCGTGTGCCAGCAGGGGGGCCTCTGTATACCGATGGAGGGGCCGTGTGCCAGCAGGGGGGCCTCTGTATACCGATGGGGGGGGCCGTGGGCCAGCAGGGGGGCCTCTATATACCGATGGGGGGGCCGTGTGCCAGCAGGGGGGCCTCTGTATACCGATGGGGGGCCGTGGGCCAGCAGGGGGCCTCTGTATACCGATGTGGGGGCTTTATGCCAGCATGGGGGCCTCTGTATACCGATAGGGGGGGCCGTGTGCCAGCAGGGGGGGCCTCTGTATACCTATGGGGGGGGCCGTGTGCCAGCAGGGGGGCCTCTGTATATTTATATATAAATTTAAATGGATAAAAACCCCTGTTGCCAAATATTACATGTACAATTGTTCGACAGAATTCCTTTTTAAATAGGATTTTAGCAAAAATATCGATCTTGGTTTTACAAAAAATCCTTACGTGATGGAAAAAAATGGAGGTGATTTTCGTAATCAGCCACCAAATTACATAAAAATCAGTGAAAACTTCTCTTATATTTTTCAAAAAATTCACTTTTGCAGGGTTGTGTAATTATTATATATAACATATATTATTCTTGTTAAAATGTTTGAAAATCTGATGTTGGATGCTTCCATTGACTATAGAAGTGCGTTATTAGACACAGAATGAACAGATGAAAAGCTTCATGCGGCTCTAAAACCTCGAAAAGGAAAATGCCCAGAATTCGTGGAGGGGAATGGAGCAGATCTCACCTGCTAAAAGCATTTACAGCAGTGAAGCCTTGATGTTCCTCTGACACTGCTGCAAATAGCAGAACTTCATGTTCCCTGGAAGTCTCCCGGGACATGATCAGAATGGCATTGTATAAGTGTGTGACCCCCGAGCCGCCAACTCTGGGCAAGAAGAGATCCACAGATACCAGGAGACACAATGTCAGGAGAACATGTGCTGTGCAATCCCAGGAATGGAATCTGTACAGTCATTTCACAGCTCGTAAGCATCAGGGTCACCTCTATACCCCCAGCCGCGTCACCAAACCTATAGCACGAGATGACTCCGGTACTGTACACCCTCGAGGTAGTCACTGCCATCGAGAGGCCTAAATAGAATCAAAGATGTAACTGAAAAAGACGAAAAAAGCAAATATCCTAGTTATATTCTTGTACATAGGGGCAGTATTATAGTAGTTATATTCTTGTATATAGGGGCAGTATTATAGTAGTTATATTCTTGTATATAGGAGCAGTATTATAGTAGTTATATTCTTGTACATAGGAGCAGTATTATAGTAGTTATATTCTTGTACATAGGGGCAGTATTATAGTAGTTATATTCTTGTATATAGGGGCAGTATTATAGTAGTTATATTCTTGTATATAGGGGCAGTATTATAGTAGTTATATTCTTGTATATAGGAGCAGTATTATAGTAGTTATATTCTTGTACATAGGAGCAGTATTATAGTAGTTATATTCTTGTATATAGGAGCAGTATTATAGTAGTTATATTCTTGTATATAGGAGCAGTATTATAGTAGTTATATTCTTGTATATAGGAGCAGTATTATAGTAGTTATATTCTTGTATATAGGAGCAGTATTATAGTAGTTATATTCTTGTACATAGGAGCTGTATTATAGTAGTTATATTCTTGTACATAGGAGCAGTATTATAGTAGTTATATTCTTGTATATAGGAGCAGTATTATAGTAGTTATATTCTTGTACATAGGGGCAGTATTATAGTAGTTATATTCTTGTATATAGGGGCAGTATTATAGTAGTTATATTTCTTGTACATAGGGGCAGTATTATAGTAGTTATATTCTTGTATATAGGGGCAGTATTATAGTAGTTATATTCTTGTACATAGGGGCAGTATTATAGTAGTTATATTCTTGTACATAGGGGCAGTATTATAGTAGTTATATTCTTGTATATAGGAGCAGTATTATAGTAGTTATATTCTTGTACATAGGGGCAGTATTATAGTAGTTATATTCTTGTATATAGGGGCAGTATTATAGTAGTTATATTCTTGTACATAGGGGCAGTATTATAGTAGTTATATTCTTGTACATAGGGGCAGTATTATAGTAGTTATATTCTTGTACATAGGGGCAGTATTATAGTAGTTATATTCTTGTATATAGGAGCAGTATTATAGTAGTTATATTCTTGTACATAGGGGGCAGTATTATAGTAGTTTATATTCTTGTACATAGAGGGCAGTATTATAGTAGTTATATTCTTGTACATAGGAGCAGTATTATAGTAGTTATATTCTTGTACATAGGAGCAGTATTATAGTAGTTATATTCTTGTATATAGGGCAGTATTATAGTAGTTATATTCTTGTATATAGGAGCAGTATTATAGTAGTTATATTCTTGTACGTAGGAGCAGTATTATAGTAGTTATATTCTTGTATATAGGGGCAGTATTATAGTAGTTATATTCTTGTACATAGGGGCAGTATTACAGTAGTTATATTCTTGTATATAGGAGCAGTATTATAGTAGTTATATTCTTGTACATAGGGCAGTATTACAGTAGTTATATTCTTGTACATAGGAGCAGTATTATAGTAGTTATATTCTTGTATATAGGAGCAGTATTATAGTAGTTATATTCTTGTACATAGGGACAGTATTATAGTAGTTATATTCTTGTACATAGGGGCAGTATTATAGTAGTTATATTCTTGTACATAGGGGCAGTATTATAGTAGTTATATTCTTGTACATAGGGGCAGTATTATAGTAGTTATATTCTTGTATATAGGAGCAGTATTATAGTAGTTATATTCTTGTACATAGGAGCAGTATTATAGTAGTTATATTCTTGTACATAGGGGCAGTATTATAGTAGTTATATTCTTGTATATAGGAGCAGTATTATAGTAGTTATATTCTTGTACATAGGAGCAGTATTATAGTAGTTATATTCTTGTATATAGGAGCAGTATTATAGTAGTTATATTCTTATATTCTTGTACATAGGAGCAGTATTATAGTAGTTATATTCTTGTATATAGGAGCAGTATTATAGTAGTTATATTCTTGTACATAGGGGCAGTATTATAGTAGTTATATTCTTGTACATAGGAGCAGTATTGTAGTAGTTATATTCTTGTATATAGGAGCAGTATTATAGTAGTTATATTCTTGTATATAGGAGCAGTATTATAGTAGTTATATTCTTGTATATAGGAGCAGTATTATAGTAGTTATATTCTTGTATATAGGAGCAGTATTATAGTAGTTATATTCTTGTACATAGGGGCAGTATTATAGTAGTTATATTCTTGTACATAGGAGCAGTATTATAGTAGTTATATTCTTGTACATAGGAGCAGTATTATAGTAGTTATATTCTTGTACATAGGGGCAGTATTATAGTAGTTATATTCTTGTACATAGGAGCAGTATTATAGTAGTTATATTCTTGTACATAGGAGCAGTATTATAGTAGTTATATTCTTGTATATAGGGGCAGTATTGTAGTAGTTATATTCTTGTATATAGGAGCAGTATTATAGTAGTTATATTCTTGTACATAGGAGCAGTATTAGAGTAGTTATATTCTTGTATATAGGGCAGTATTGTAGTAGTTATATTCTTGTATATAGGAGCAGTATTATAGTAGTTATATTCTTGTATATAGGAGCAGTATTATAGTAGTTATATTCTTGTATATAGGAGCAGTATTATAATACAACTACTATTATAATATAACTACTATGTTATATTCTTGTACATAGGAGCAGTATTATAGTAGTTATATTCTTGTATATAGGGGCAGTATTATAGTAGGTATATTTTTCTATAGCTACAATCTATATGGTATGAATGCTGTTGTATGACGGTATGAAAGCAGATGTGTGCTATATTACATCGCTGCTTTGCTTGCAGCAGCCATCAGGAAAGTTTGTGAAAACTCTGCATGGAGTTAAAGTATTTGCTCTCCTCTCTGTACAATCACTATGAAATCCACAAGGCTGCCCCTTCAGCCCTGCAATTATATCTAATGAAGCGGAGCTAATGATCAGCTCATCTTCTGCAGAATATCACTGCTGCTATTATGTTCAGGAGAGACACTAATAATACCGCCTATAATGCAGACTCCATTAACTGCATAGTAAATTTCTGAGCGCATTGTGTGGGCTTCTGCCATTTACATGACGTAAATTTCACTAAAAGTCAATAATGCATTTTTTAGGTTATTACTGAACATTGCTGTTTCATGACTCAGAATTTGCATTTGGCTCAGTGACTTTCACGTTGGCTACAATCACATCCTCAGGTCATTACTTCATATTATGGTCTCGTTAAAGGGACCGTGTGCCAGTAAGAAAAGGTAAATAGACAATTGTCCAGGATCATAAAAATTAGGGATTCTCGATTTATATAACCACTCCACACCTCTCCATTGTTTGTCAGGTATTGCAGCTTGACAATAGTGAAATGAATGGGCAGCAGTGCAGTACCACACACAACCTGAAGACTGGGGTGGCGCTGTTTATGGAGGAAATTAGCTATGTTTATTAATCTTGGACAACTCCTCAAATGTTTCTTTCTAATATATAATCTTGTAAAACTCTCTTAACCATTTCTTTGTCACTCATATCTAAGATAGATATAACTATCAATCGTCTAGTATATCACACATTCTGCTGTTCTAATTCTGCTTCCTCAGGGGTATATCACACATTCCACTTGTAGTTCTGCTTTCTCAGGGGTATATCACACATTCCACTTGTAGTTCTGCTTCCTCAGGGGTATATCATATATTCCACTTGTAGTTCTGCTTCCTCAGGGTATATTACATATTTTGCTGTTCTAATTATGCTTCCTCATACCCCTTAGGAAGCAAAATTGGAGCTCTGAAATGTGTGATATACCCCTGAGGAAGCAGAACTACAATTGGAATGTGTGATATACCCCTGAGAAAGCAGAACAAGTGGAATGTGTGATATACCCCTGTGGAAGCAGAATTACAAGTGAAATATATGATATACCCCTGAGGAAGCAGAACTAGAACAGTGAAAGGTGTAATATATTCCTATCACACATTTTGTTGTTCTAATTCTGCTTCCTCAGGGGTTTATTACAGTTTCGCTTGTTCTAATGTGACTTCCTCAGAGATATATCACACATTCCACTTGTAGTTCTGCTTCCTCAGGGGTATATCACACATTCCAATTGTAGTTCTGCATCCTCAGGGTATATATCACACATTGCACTTGTAGTTCTGCTTCCTCAGTCTTATATCACACATTCTGCTCTTCTACTTCTGCATTCTCAGGGGTATATCCTACGTTTCGCTGTTCTAATGTGGCTTCCTCAGGGGTATATCACACATTCCACTTGTAGTTCTTCTTTCTCAGGGGTATATTACACATTCCACTTGTAGTTCTACTTCCCCAGGGGTATATCACACGTTTTGCTGTTGTAATGTGTCTTCCTCAGGGGTATATCACAAATTCCATTTGCAGTTCTGCTTCCTCAGGGTGTATTACACATTCCACTTGTAGGTCTACCTCCTCAGGGGTATACTACACGTTTTGCTGTTCTAATGTGGCTTCCTCATGGGGTATATCACACATTCCACTTGTAGTTCTGCTTCCTCAGGGTATATCACACATTCCACTTGTTGTTCTGCTTTCTCAGGGGTATATCACACATTCCACTTGTAGTTCTACTTCCTCAGGGGTATATCACACGTTTCGCTGTTCTAATGCGGCTTCCTCATGGGTATGTCACAGATTCCACTTGTAGTTCTACTTCCTCAGGGGTATATCACACGTTTTGTTGTTCTAATGCGGCTTCCTGATGGGTATTTCACAGATTCCACTTGTAGTTCTGCTTCCTCAGGGGATATCACACATTGTGCTGTTCTAATTCTGCTTCCTCAGGGATCAGTCCCACATTATGCTTCTCTAACATAGTCAATTACCTCTGAGGAAGCTACAGCAGAGCAACCTGATATGTAAGGTCCTTATAGTCACACGTAGATTTTCTGGTAAGTCTTTCAGGTATTTGCACCTTTGGAGAGGACGCCATGACGCATACTGGGATGTGGGTATAAGAACCTGTTGTTCCAGTATAAGTTATCTACTTTTTTTTATCTAGTTATTTATCTTTTATGCAGGTTAGTTTGTCCTCCATGTAGGATAACAGAACAACCCCTGCCCATGCGCACATGTCCTAATATGAAGGTAACACAACATTCAGGGAGTAACTTGGTCGGATTTTCCATCTGTCTGTACAGGATCAGTCGGAGGGGTTTGTGCTCTTGCTAACGTCCTTGGTGCCCAGGTCTGTGAGCTGGAGCGCCTGTGTGTTGCCGGACAGTGGCAGGAGGCGAGAAAACTGCAATATCGACTCATAGAACCCAATGGTGCTGTAAGTATTTCATCTTCCAGGTTCAGTATTTATAGTATTGCTAAATCCTCCTATGCTCTGGGTGTCAATCAACACATGACAATTCATATTAGTGTCACCTATATCTTATATGTACCTCTTTTGTGTGGTCGTTGTATGTGATTAGGAGTCTCTGGTTCTTGTCCTGCCATAGACCTGTTATGCACTTGTCGTAACTCGCATAGGAACCTAAGGCCGATCTCAGATCAAATACACCTGAACCAAGTGGTTCCTGTACAGACTAAGATTCCCAGGTGTGCAGACCATAGTGGCCCCTGCACAGGCTGGAATAACTGTAACCAGAGGACTAGGAGAAGACAACTTGGACCTGGCTTCCTAATCGGCTGTCATGTGTTCCCCATAACTCCATCAGAACCGGGGGAAAGGGGAAGAACACTAAAACCCTGAAACAGGAATATATGCAGAGAGAGAAAAGATCCCTGAGTGAGAGAATAAGACCACACGAAAACAAAGTGAAATTGTGAAGTAGCAACGCCTCCTAACTCCTCCCTATAGAAAGGAGTAGGACAGATAGAAGAAACAGCAGAGATAAATAACCTCACTGATCTCCATCTAACCAGTAGAAATCCAAAGGTAGAATGGCTGTAACTCCAAGTAGGATCCACAAAGAATATCACCAGCAGGAAAGATCAGTCAGGGAAGGTTTAAATAGCTGCAACCAAAAGGTGATAGAGCAGGCTAAACTAACAAATGAAAACACCTGTTGTCCAAAGAGGAATGAAACAAGGACAACAGATAATAAGAACCTGGAGCAAAACAGAACCCAAAGTGGCAAATCGCACAAAACAGGCTCGCCGCTTCTAATCCTGAGGCATGACAGAGCCCTTAGAAAGTGGTCTAATGGCTAGTCTGTGACCAGAAATGTTGCATATGACACTTGTTGAATTTGCAGTTCTTTTTGTTAATATTGTCACTGTTATGTGTATTTCGACAGCTTCTTAAAGGAGCATGGCTAATTACATGTGAGAACAGCACCACATATAAAAAAGGGGTTCTGTAAGACTAAAATTGGTGCCCCCCTCCTCAGGGTAGGCAATCGATATTTGATTGGGGGGGAGGTCAGTCATCAGAATGAAGGGGCTCCAAGCTCCAAGTCCCCTTCATGTTTTCAGTTAGATGCAGCGCCATACAAACAGTAGTGACTTTGCCTGGTATTACAAGTCACAGCTGCTCAGGTCCATTAAACAGACGCAGCACCAGGTATGGTCAGAACCGCGAGCACCGCAGCATCTCTGGTCTGATCAGTGCTAACTATTTAGCTGAGGTTTTGGGAATTGTACCCTTACCCATTAATAACTGAAGGGCTATCTTTATTTACAGGCCTAAATGGGACATAAATAATTTTTTCTTTCAGTGTAGAATTAATGTTGCCATTATTAATAAATGTTGAGCAGTCTCCAATGTCCTGTCACACTGGTATATGTCATCTCTCTCAGACATTTACAGAACTTTGTCTGCTGATTAGTAAGAGAATACCAGACAGAACCTCTCCCAGAACCGGGACGGAGCCCAGTTGGCCTCACAGCTGGCATTTCTATAAGTAATGAGATGTGCAGCTGTCCTATTGGCAGCCGTCTAGATAACATAAATTATCCAGAGTGTTTTTTACATGAACGATACAGAACACCTGCCAGAGTCATTGAGTCCGAGGAAAGGGGGAACCGGCGCAGATCCACCTCTGCCATAGTATAAAATCCAAACTGTGATTGCTTTCATAACAGGTCACGGAAATTTTGGCTACTTTGTTTCCTATTTATTTTGGGTTTATATTACACCAGCAGAATAGTGAGTGCAGCTCTGGAGTATAATACAGGAGGTAACTCAGGATCAGTAATGTAATGTATGTACACAGTGACTGCACCAGCAGAATAGAGAGTGCAGCTCTGGAGTATAATACAGGAGGTAACTCAGGATCAGTAATGTATGTACACAGTGATTGCACCAGCAGAATAGTGAGTGCAGCTCTGGAGTATAATACAGGAGGTAACTCAGGATCAGTAACGTAATGTATGTACACAGTGACTGCACCAGCAGAATAGTGAGTGCAGCTCTGGAGTATAATACAGGAGGTAACTCAGGATCAGTAATGTAATGTATGTACACAGTGACTGCACCAGCAGAATAGAGAGTGCAGCTCTGGAGTATAATACAGGAGGTAACTCAGGATCAGTAATGTAATGTATGTACACAGTGACTGCACCAGCAGAATAGTGAGTGCAGCTCTGGAGTGTAACACAGGAGGAACTCAGGATCAGTAATGTAATGTATGTACACAGTGACTGCACAGCAGAATAGTGAGTGCAGCTCTGGAGTATAATACAGGAGGTAACTCAGGATCAGTAATGTAATGTATGTACACAGTGACTGCACAGCAGAATAGTGAGTACAGCTCTGTAGTATAATACAGGATGTAACTCAGGATCAGTAATGTATGTACACAGTGACTGCACCAGCAGAATAGTGAGTGCAGCTCTGGAGTATAATACAGGAGGTAACTCAGGATCAGTAATGTAATGTATGCACACAGTGACTGCACCAGCAGAATAGTGAGTGCAGCTCTGGAGTATAATACAGGAGGTAATTCAGGATCAGTAATGTAATGTATGTACACAGTGACTCACCAGCAGAATAGTGAGTGCAGCTCTGGAGTATAATATAGGAGGTAACTCAGGATCAGTAATGTAATGTATGTACACAATGACTGCACCAGCAGAATAGTGAGTGCAGCTCTGGAGTATAATACAGGAGGTAACTCAGGATCAGTAATGTAATGTATGTACACAGTGACTGCACCAGCAGAATAGTGAGTGCAGCTCTGCAGTATAATACAGGAGGTAACTCAGGATCAGTAATGTAATGTATGTACACAGTGACTGCACCAGCAGAATAGTGAGTGCAGCTCTGGAGTATAATACAGGAGGTAACCAGGATCAGTAATGTAATGAAATGTACACAGTGACTGCACCTGCAGAATAGTGAGTGCAGCTCTGGAGTATAATACAGGAGGTAACTCAGGATCAGTAATGTAATGTAGTGCACAGTGACTGCACCAGCAGAATAGTGAGTACAGCTCTGGAGTATAACACAGGAGGTGACTCAGGATCAGTAATGTATGTACACAGTGACTGCACCAGCAGAATAGTGAGTGCAGCTCTGGAGTATAATACAGGAGGTAACTCAGGATCAGTAATGTAATGTATGTACACAGTGACTGCACCAGCAGAATAGTGAGTGCAGCTCTGCAGTATAATACAGGAGGTAACTCAGGATCAGTAATGTAATGTATGTACACAGTACAGAACTTGAAGCCTTTGGTGTCCTGTGCAAAAGTGATAACTAGATGAACCACCTAATAGATGGCAGCCTTTTTTGATTATAGGGAACAACCACATTGGACTAAGGAGGAAAAATCTGAATGAGTGAGTTGCTTGTATATTCATATTGGATTGTGGGGTGGATTTTACTCAGAATTCACAGTTTTGCATTTTATGGTGAAATCCGTTTTGAAATTCTGCAATATAAATTGTCACATTGTAGATGTAAAATCTTCCCTCATATGACTGTCCTGACAGATTTATCCATCAGCCCACCCATAACACCTTCATATATCATTGCTGTACTTTGATGCAGCTTAGAAGCCCCCTAAAATCAGGTACTTGACCATGCACTCATGGTATTGATCAGTCAGCTGTAATACCATATTCCACCTCTAGTGGCCGCTGCAGGAAAAATGATCTTGTCTCAAACTGTTTTGGCAAAAGCAACGGTTTGCCAGTAATCTCTAAAGCTACGGGATGGGGTCATCTGTGATAAGATGATTCCATTAAACAAAGTTTTTTTTAAATAAGAAAAAAGTTTATCTAAGTTATTAAGGAATTTAACTTCAAATATCTGTAGCAGAACGTAGAGCCCCTACCTCCAATCCCATGTACCGCGGTGACGTTTTACATGAATGTTTTCCCATGTAAGGACGGCTGTCCTTGTTGGACTTGTTTGAGGTCTATAATGCTGCATCTAGTGAACTCATGTTGGTATGAGCAGAGAATGGACATGATGTACCCTCCATAAACCTCGAGCTCAGATCCCCCCCCATCATAAATCGCCTGCCTGAATTGTTCTCGCCTATTTATAGGACATGACTGAACGTAATTAACTGAAGTAACATAAACCTATAGAAGGTCATCCACGTAATGACGCTTCACATTCAGTCTCTTAGGATATGACACTACAAGAACATGTATCAAAGGTGCACACCGTTTTAAAGAGAACCTGCACTTTTTCTTTGTAGGCTTCATTTTTGTGAACATAGAGCTGATGTGACTTGCCAAAACCTCTAGATTTGTCTCTTCTGAAAGTATTAGTGGCTGGTGAGGAAAATGCACAGACTCACAGTAGACACTCACAGGTAAACCCCTAAAATGAAAGGCTGGGACTCCCAGGAACACGTCCACATAGAAATATAACCAGCAAGGAAGTGACAGTGAGAGGTGAACATATATAACGCAACCCAGAATGTGATAGGGTAAACAATAATGGGAAAATGTGAAAACACCTGAAGAGGAGCAAAACAGAAAGGAAAACAAAGACTATAGAAACCACCAGTGTTTGGACAGTGAATAGCCCAGCAGATAGAGGAACCAAGAAACCACAGGTCACCGAATCTAATACACAAACTGAGACATGACAGGTCTACGGAGGGGAGTCTGGACATCAGGTTCCCCTCTCATCTGCACAAAACACAGTTTCCTTCCATTGGGAGAGGAGTCAGTCTAAATTGACTCCCAGTTTCATTTGGTTGGCAGCACGGGTGGATCCAAGGGGAATGATATGGGCTGTCCCTAATCGTTGGCAAATGGGAGGCATTTGTCCCAGGCCCCTTTTTTTGGCCTGGTTTGTAGGTATAAGGAATAGTTTATGGCAGTGGCGGACCCTGGTGCAGCAACTGATGGTGAGGAGCGGGGGGCAGGGGGGTGCTGGCGGATGTCGGCGGGGGCGCGGTGCTGGCGGTGCGAGGAGCTGGGGGGTGCTATAGGTGCTGCGGCTCCTACCTGCGCCTTGCCGCGCAGTCCTGGGAGCCTGGGCGGCAGAGGAGAGGTGGGGTGTGATCAGCAAAGGGAAGCAGGAAGCTTCCCTCAGTTAACCTCCTCTCCTCTGACACAGGGTCATGTGGGTCAGCTGGGGGCCCCCCTGCAGGCTTGAGGGGCCCCCTAGCCGGTCGGGGCCCTGGTGGAGCTGAACCAGCTGCACCACGGTAGGTCCGCCCCTGGTTTATGGTGCCTTTCTCCTTTCTGAGTGGGCTGCAGTAGACTGCATCTTTGTGCTCTGCTTTTTTATGTGGCACCATTACATTTTTTAGAGCCGCTGAGTGAAGAGAAAAAAACAGTTCGGAACATCAGAAGGTCCTATAGACTTTTCCTTTAATATGTCTGCCTATATTTTTTTTCTAATCTCCTGAGACAACTCTCTCCTTAGCTCCATGTTCGTGTGGTACACACCTTGATACCAAACAGCACATTGACTACTTTTCAACCTTAAAATAGGCAGACTGACTGGTTTCAACTTTGTAGACACATGTGATGTTATTTGCAGGACACCTTAGTTTCATATATCTCTGTGGTCAAATTAAGAAAGGAATCAATACTTTTGTCCATGTGCTGTGTGTATATGTGTATATGTACATGTGTGTATATATACCAAGTGCCATACAATTGTTGAGGACAGGCATAAGATCAAATACTTAATTAACCTCAAGACATAGGAGATTGAGGGAAATGACCCATAAAGTGTATTATTTCACCTTACATAAGCTTGTTTAGATCAAAATATGGCTGCCATTTCCTGTTTCATCACACCATGCCCTAGTATGCAAAGGTGGAGACTTTATCAATTACTACATCCAATTGAAAAAGGAAGTTCCAGGAGGAAGCTGAATTCTATAGAAGGACTAACCAATCCACGGAACGAACGACATGTCACTTGAAGATACCCGATCAAGACCACACCCCTGATGACCTCATGGACCAACCCATCATGATTTCCTCTTGGATCAGCCCATAGACTAGCTCATTGTCCAACCCACTAACCAATGAATACATCTGAGTATTCCTATTGTAAGGCTGGCCGAGTCCCTTACTGAGTTTATATAAGTCCATGCCTGATTAAATAAAGTACTTCTTGAAGCTGTGCCATAGCCTGACCGAGGAGAGCTTACATCTGACTGTGTGTGTCTGATGTTATTCTTTCATGCATGCACTTAGTCCATATCTATTAGGCCATAATCAGGCAACTAGTGAACATTTCAAACTGATCACCCTAACACAATCATGTTGTCAAAGCTGTAATAAAAAAAGTTAACCTGGAGAATCCCTTTAAACTCTACCAGAAGGGTGATTAAAACGGAAATGGACACTTTTTATTTTCTAATACTTTCCCCTTTACCTGTGTTTTCAGGTGACGCGCAGATTTGGGATCCCAGGGTTGAAGCAGGCCATGGAGTGGTTTGGATACCATGGAGGCCACTGCCGTTCGCCCCTTGTACCGCTGACTGAGCAGGAGGTGAAGGAGCTGAGGAAGGTTTTTACTAATAATGGATGGCTATAGAAAGCAAAAACGGCAACAGGAACTTTACATGGAAATTTACATAAAAATAAAAGTACTGGTGAAACCAAGCTCTGCACTATGGTTTTGATTCATTATTCCTTTAGACTTATTTGCTACTCCTGGTTTATGACTTTCGAAATAAAAATCTGTATAAAATATAATTAGCATTACATGATGGTCATTCCTGGGTCCATTATTGTAATGACACCAATATTTGTAGGCACAGCTGGATGAAGAGATGAAGAATTTTTGTAGGTTGGGAACAGGTTGTGATGGTGCCAGAAATATTAGGTCAAGTGTCTGAGATGTAGAGTCGGCTGATGACTTGAGACTGCTAGAAAAAGTCTTCATAACGGTCTGGGCCAGAATAAAAAGATGGGGAAAGTGTAATGACGCAACCTGAGAGTCACTATGTCCCTTGCATGTTCTGCAGAACTGACATCCAACACCAAAACATCTGTATATTGTCTCGGTACACTGCTCAAAAAAATAAAGGGAACACTTAAACAACTCAGTGTAGTTCCAAGTCATTCACACTTCAGGGAAATCATCCTGTCTAGTTATGAAGCAACACTGATTGTGAATGAGTCTCCTGCTGTTGTGGAAATGGACCTGACGACAGGTAGAAGTGATCAGCAATTAGCAAGACACCCCCTCCCCCTGACGTCCACAATTGGGTGTTGTGCTTACAGCTGAACACCGTGCACGGCGATTGGCATTTGCCAGAGAACACCAAGATTGGCAAATTCGACACTGGCGCCAAAATGGGTCATGCTGGAGGATGTAGCAGGCAGCAGAGCGTTCTCAATGGTGTATCCAGACTTGGTCACGTCTGTCACATGTGCTCATGACTCACCGTAGCCGGGGTGTGCACGTCTCGGGCTGTCACTACTCCCTGTCACGGTTCCGCGCTCGAGGCTGTGTAGGCCCGGTGGTCCAGATCAATAAAGTTGGCAGAACAGATAAGGTTTGGTTATTTTTGTCGTGACGCCACCTGCGGGAGTTCCGGTAAATTCACCGGCGCTGCTTGGGCCTCCGGGGGATGGAATGCAGCAAGATGGGACGCTCCCCACAGGATGAGCGGGAGTCCCCGGAGCCAGGAGCTGCACTAGGTGTTGTGAGGCAGCTTAGTTACTCTTTGTATGCGGGGTTAAACAGTTCTGAAGAAACACGGACGCCAATAGTCTCTGTAACGGGTCTTTTACTGTAACCAGCAGGTGATACATGGTATACAGGTAACGGGTAATGGACTGGGTGGACTTAGCAATGACTGGTGTTGTCTCAGAGCTCCCCGGTGTTCCTTCATTCTAACTTGTTCTAGGTGAGTTGCCGATGTTGCCTTAGTGTGCCAAGTTCGGGTACAAGGGGCCACTTAAATTTCCCTGCCAGTGTGTACGTTCCGGTGTGAGGGGAGCCTGGGTCCTTTTGGTGTGTACTCCGCTGACAAGACGGCTCTGTTTGCGGCGGCGGCGGGGTACTCCTGTAGAGCGGTCCCTCCACTCCTGGTTTGCTAAGCAGTGCTGAACAACTTGCTTGCGTCGGAACTAGTGATCCGGTTGTAGATGGGCGTGGGTGTATTTTGACCCGTAGACGTTCGCCTAGAGTCCGGTTGTTGAGGCACCGGATAATGGCGCCAACCGGTAGGTGGTCTGCGGGGCTGCACGGAACTGTGCAGAGCCCCCTCTCCTACGTTCCTCCCGACCACTTCTTTCTCCTTCCTCCTTCTCCTACATTCTCCTCTCACTCCGCCCACCAGGACCTTATTGGCCCTCTATTCTGATGTGCATGTAGGGTATGGATATCTGATGTTAACCATGTCATTACTTAGTCAGAGAATATTGCATCTGCAGTCAGGGATGCAATACCCTCCTGTGACGCACTCGGTGCGGGGCGCCACACTCAGTGTGAACCTTTCATCCGTTATGAGCACAAGGGGGAATCTGCCAATCTTGCAGCAAATGCCAATCGCCCTGCGCAGAGTTGGCTATAGGCACAACACCCACTTGTGGATGCCGTTCCTCATACCGCCCTCATTGAGTGGAGGAGACATATGAATGTTAGTGGCCTGTTGGAGGTAATTTTTGCAGGGCTCCCTCCTGTTCCTCCTTGCACAAAGGGGGAGGTAGCTGTTCTGCTGCTGTGTTGTTTCCCTCCTATGGCTCCTCCACATCTGGTGTACTGGCCTGTCTCCCGATACCTGCTCCATACTCTGTAAACTGTACTGACAGACACAGCTACCTTTCTTTCCACATTTCACATTGATATGCCATCCTGGATGAGTTGTACTACCTGAGCATCTTCTGTGGGTTTTAGACACCTCTAGGAGTGAGAGCAAGGACAAGATACATAAGTGACCAAAACAACAGCCAAAAAGAGAACAGAGAAATGGTCTGTGGTCAGCACCGCAGATCCGCTCCTTTATGATCTTGCTCCGATCATTTCTGTTCCAATTGCACAACAGCAGGAGAAATTGATTCACAATCGGTGTCGCTTCATAACTGCACAGATGATTTCACAGAATATGATTGACTTGGAGTTACATTGTGTTGTTTGTGTTCTCTTTATTTTTTTTTTGATCAAAGTATAATGATTTTTTTGGGCATACCCATAATTACGGTACAATTTTGGTGTTGTACAACTGTGTTACCTTGTTTAAGGGGCCCATTCAGATGTTTTGCCCCTCCTGTACTGAACCCTCAGTTACGTCTCTGTTACATAACTGTGTGCATTACCCTCATACTGTGACATTACTGTGTGCAATATCCTCGTACTGTGACATCACTGTGTGCATTATCCTCGTACTGTGACATCACTGTGTGCATTATCCTCGTACTGTGACATACTGTGTGCATTATCATCGTACTGTGACATTACTGTGTGCATTATCTCGTACTGTGACATTACTGTGTGCATTATCCTCTTACTGTGACATTACTGTGTGCATTATCCTCGTACTGTGACATTACTGTGTGCATTATCCTCGTACTGTGACATTACTGTGTGCATTATCCTTGTACTGTGACCATTACTGTGTGCATTATCCTCGTACTGTGACCATTACTGTGTGCATTATCCTCGTACTGTGACCATTACTGTGTGCATTATCCTCGTACTGTGACATTACTGTGTGCATTATCCTCGTACTGTGACATTACTGTGTGCATTATCCTTGTACTGTGACCATTACTGTGTGCATTATCCTCGTACTGTGACCATTACTGTGTGCATTATCCTCGTACTGTGACCATTACTGTGTGCATTATCCTCGTACTGTGACCATTACTGTGTGCATTATCCTCGTACTGTGACATTACTGTGTGCATTATCCTCGTACTGTGACATTACTGTGTGCATTATCCTCGTACTGTGACATTACTGTGTGCATTATCCTCGTACTGTGACCATTACTGTGTGCATTATCCTCGTACTGTGACCATTACTGTGTGCATTATCCTCGTACTGTGACCATTACTGTGTGCATTATCCTTGTACTGTGACCATTACTGTGTGCATTATCCTTGTACTGTGACCATTACTGTGTGCGTTATCCTTGTACGGTGACATTACTGTGTGCATTCTCCTTGTCGTGAATACGTGTGCTTACCCTGTACTGTGACATTACTGTGTGCATTATCCTTGTACTGTGACATTACTGTGTGTATTATCCTTGTACTATAACATTACTGTCTGTGTGCATTATCCTCGTACTATAACATTACTGTGTGCATTATCCTCGTACTGTGACATTACTTTGTGCATTATTACTGTGCATTCAAGATACCAAAGTAATTCTAAACCTTTCATTGTCTGCACCTGGTGATCATGGTGTTAGTGGGGGCCCATGGTTAAATCTTACTCCCATGATGGTGATGTAGGTAGTAATTTATCCCATACGATAAACGGGTGAGGACAGATCTTCAGTATGTAGTGTCTCTTTCGGTGCTTGGTACAAACTCCGAGCTCTAATTTTGGAGAATATGAATGAAATGTGATGCAAAGCGAAAAGAAGCGTCCCAGACTCTGCCGGGTGTGAGAACATTAGCATTTTTAAAACCAGTATCCATTGCACATAAACGAAGGCGTAATGATTGCATTACAGTACGAGGCGCTGCCACGAGATTCCTCTAGAATTAGCCGTGCCCTTCTAGCGATGCATACCCCGGATTATTACGCACGGGTTTGATCTCGCATTAGCCAGACCTATAAACTTACTCATCATGAGATTCCCGCCAGATGATTTATGCATGTTTGTCAGACAGGGAAGAGGTCGTGAATAAAGAAGTGATCTCCCGAGGGCTCCGTCCACCTCATATATTATGTACACACATCATTAAAAACTGCAGAGAATGGAAATAAGAAATGTTCTGGACGGATGCATCAGATTTTAGACGCCATTAGGAAATGTTCTCCTAAATATATGGGGGGTGATGTATCCTTTCTGTAAATGAGAAGATTAGAAGTCACCAAGGAGTTCACTGACCATATAAAGATCATGGAGCTCAGCGGTGACGTATGTCCTATTCTATTATGTGCACTGCACTCTCTGTATTATGTCTAATGGATGGCACAGCGGCTATGTCTACACCATCATCAGCCAGTGCAAGCTGTACTATACAACCAACACCCTGCCTGAATGGCCAAAACATGGGATAACTTTGTTCCCACCCGCTTAATCCCTTAGATGCTGTGGTCGTTGTTGACCACAGAAATTAAGGGGTTTCGTAAAGAAAGGAGACTCTTCTTTCCGGAAGCCCATTTACACCTTGGATACGGTTGGGATAACATGCAAATGGTCTAATATAGGCCACCAGGTCAACATTATTTATTGGTATTGATGAGCAAACACTAAAGTGCTCGAGTGCTTGTTACTTAAATTAAGCAAATTGGATGCTCTGACGGGTCGTCTCGAGTAATGAGTTAGTGATGGCAGTCTGGCTCTCGGCCTACGTACAGCCAGCTAAAAACTAGCATTTCCATGGGGTGGGTGACTTCTTTATCCTTTTTAGACCCGCATCCTGACGCATCTATTTTACTCCATGAGTCCTTCAGAGACTGTAGGTGGCTCTCATTAGGCTGTCGGCTGCCATTGTCCACTGAAGGGAACTGGCTCTTTGTGTCAGATCGTTCACTAATGAAAAATCCAAGTACCTGCAATACTCAGCCGAGCACCCCGATGATCGAGTATTTGGCATTCCCGATGATCAATTGAGTACCGAGCATACCAGAGTACCCCGATGCTCATTCGAGTATTGAGTGTACCTGAGCACCCCAATGATCAATTGAGTATTGAGCGTGCCTGAGCAATCAGCGATGGTACTGCCAATCGTCGTAAGCATTAGAGAGAGAGTACGTACCCGAGCACGCCGATGATCAATCGAGTATTCAGCATACCTGAGCACTCTGATCAATCGAGTATGAGAGTACCGAGCACGCGTCAATCGAGTACAGAAAGTTACCAGTAGACACTCAATCGATGATCAAAGGAAATATTGAGCATATTCGCTCATCATTATTTATTATATTAAGCATACTATCCATGTTGGATTATTCTTGAAAATAAAAATCCACAATAAACCCCTATAGACCTTTGACAGCATTTTTTAAGTATGGCTACAGGAATGTGTTGATGCATTAATTTTTTTTTTTTTAGAAAATTATTGACATGGTTCTTAAAATGCCAGAATAGTAGGGTTACCGATAGACCACTGTTGAGCTCGAGAGCGGTGGTGGATTTAAGTAGACAAGCAACGGCTTTTATTATATTCTCAATCCTTCCAGTCAAGTTTATTTCTTTTGCAGAACTTTGAAAACCCTTTTAGAAGGTTAAAGGGAACCTGTCAGGTCCCCAGTCACCTCACACCTGTCTAATTAACATTCTCTAATACTGTATCCCAGTCATGTCCAATCCTTGTTACATGAGCTAAAAACAACTTTTATTGTCATCCCCAGGACTGCCTGAATAGTGTGGCCGGAGCCTTTCTGGCGGAGAGTTGCCTGACTTATGTTTGTACCATGATTATGACTTGCATTGTCCTGACTCGCTGGGTCATCTCTTCTGCCAGGAAATGTTGTGCATGCGCAGTGCACTGATAAGCTGGGGAGACTACACCTGGCTTCATTGCGATGACGAGGATGAAAGGATGTGCAAGATTTCCATAGCAGAAGAGACAATGCAGCAAGTCAGGAGGACGTCGTACAGAGTCTCCATAATCCCAATCATAGAATAGTACTGCAATGACTCAGCATCAATCAGGAGAATTTGCCCACTTGTGCGGAAGTGAATTATTCTTTATTATGACAGAGGTATTATTCCTTTGTTCTGCAAGCAAGGGGCATGAGCTGTTGTTTCATCTGAGACTGTCCAGTGCACCCTTTTGTCTGCTACTTTGTAGAATGCCTTCTGATTGTGGATTGCATCAGCCCTCTGCGGTGTACTAGACTGCATCATTTGGAGGACAATCATGGAGTCGGATTGAACTAGCAACCAATGAGGAAACAGCAATGATTATCTCCCCCTATTCCTGTGGGGCACAATGCCCTGATATGGGAACTGAGAGATATAAAAAAGGGGCTTCTCTTGTCCCTGGTGTGATTCTACAGGACCTCATCCTTGAGACCATGGTTCTACCTGGTGGAACTGCCCTGCTTCCCCACATTGAGCTGCACACCTCGCTATGCTTGGTCAGTTTCCTAAGCTTCCTGCTATCTTCTCTCAGTGGGTGCCCACCAAAAGTGGGGTGCTGCTGGCTGGGGTAGTTGGTCCTGGATCCCCTGAAGTCATGGAGGTTTTGATCACTGATGAGCCAGCGGAAGGGTGAGACTCACATGCATCACCTTGTGTCCTTGCTGAGAATGTACTATATGTGTTCTGCCCAATGGGAAGGAGCGTGTGCATTCAGTGGAATGAGCCTTGGCCTAAGCGGTCTCTCTAAAGAAGCCAGGCCAGCAGACAAGAGCCGCCCCCCAAGTATCTAAAGCTATTTGCAATGCTCCCTATTACAAGCTTTAAAAATGTCGTCCAGTAAAAACAAAACCTCACTTATTGATGGTAGAGATCAGAGCACTGGGACCTGCATCAATTGGCAGAATGGGGCACTTTAATCCCTATTAGAATGGAGAGGCAGCGCCCAGACTTGAGTACCACTCCGTACATTCCGTACATTCCCTAAAGGGCAGCCACGTGCTTCACTCAGATTTTGCCAACACTCACATAGTGAATGAGTGGCGCGGTGGTCAGTCGGCCATCTTGTGTCCCATTGGTAACAGACATAAAAGTTCTTCAATCGGAGATAACAATCTTCCTGTTCTGCTGACCGGTGTGGGGTCCCAGTGGTTGGTGTCCAGCAGATAGATTATCCTGTGAAAAGTCATTGCATATCTAATGGTACCTTTACACGCCGCCACAGAGGGCAGCAACAGGTAGGCACCGTACGTGCACGCGCGCGTTTTCAATGGTTCCTAATGGTGCCTGATGCCGCAATTACACGCCGCCACTAGGTGCTCCACAGAAGGTATTTTCGTTCCCCGGAAGTGCCGACGGGTGCCGCAGGATACCTTCTGTGGAGCACCTTCCCTACACGCCGCTACCACAAGGGAATATGGGCGTACATATTGTGCGCCGCAAGTACATAGGCGTGACAGAGTTGTGTATTATGTGACGCTCGTATGGTGATTGGACAATGCAATAACATCATGATTGGCCAGCCAGCGCAGGGAGGCTGGCTAATACATGACGCTATAGCAAATGTGTATTGTGACTGGTCAGCTCGTTAAATATGCCGCCCTGTGCAGGGACAGCCAATGGTTCACAGTAGCCCACACCAATGATAGCTGATGGGGCGTGGTATACATGATGCTGTGTCACGCCCAGGGAATTCATTAGGCGACGAAAATACCTTGCCTGTGCCCCGATTACACGCCGCCACCATAGGGATTATACCTTCTTGTTTTTGAGCACGGCTGAAACACAGGTATCCAAAGGCACAGGAAGGTACAACCTGAATTACACGCCGCCACTTCGCGGTCTTTTGAAGGAAAAAGGAACAATTCTGTCCGATGCCTGGCGGTTTCTACCTTTTGGTGGCGGCGTGTAAAGGTACCATATTATCTTTACTCATTGTTATCCTCATTGTGCTCTAGAAAGCTAGCCTCCCACCATGCAAGCAAAACTCAGGGCAACACAATGACCCATCATGTGACAGACACCACTATGACATGTTGCATCGCAATTAGCATCTGGCATTGGGGCCACGTGTGTGACTTTTCACTTACCGCATCAATCCATAAATCCATTTATGTGACTGCTTGAATCAGACGTTGATCTCATAGAATTGCCAACTTTCACAATTGTGCAATAGTTTTTGGATCCCACTCACAACTTGGAAAAAAGTGTAAAGTCACACGTAACGACATTGTTGCCGATATTGTTGAAAAGTCACGTCTTCTGTGACGCTTGAATGATGTCGAAACGACATCGTTGCGTGTGACACTACAAACTATTAACGATCAGTCAGCTGATCGTTCATCGTTTGATTTGAGGACAGGGTCTCAAATCTATCGTTGGTCGCCAGGTGGACACGCAACATCGCTGCGTGTGACACCGGGAGACGACCGATAAGCCAGCTCCCAACACCTCTCTGCAAGCACTGGGAGCTGGTATCCAAGGTAAACTGCGGGCATCAAGGCAGCGCGCACAGCCTAGATACCCGATGTATACCTTGGTTACCAGCCTCCTCCGCTCACTGGCTGGTATCCTAGGTACACAGCGGGTAACTAGGATGCTGCCTAGATACCCACAGTTTACCTTGGAGACCAGCCTGCTCCCGCTTACCGCAGCCTGGCAGCGGGAGCAAGACATCGTGGAAAAGATGTTTAAATCATTTCCACGATGTCTCTGGTCCATTGATCACTGGTGAGTTTGCCTGTGTGACAGCTCATCAGCGATCTGAACGATTTTGTTAGCGATCGCGCGTGCATGCGATCGCTAATAAAATCATTCATCAGATTGATGCGTGTGACGGCACCTTAAGAGTCAGCTCACCAATCTGGAGTTGGGCTCGTTCTGGAGAGATAGAAGAACTTCGCACGGATCAAGCTGTAGTAATGGCCGTGGTATCAAGGAACAAGAAAAAGATCCATCGGACGCCATGCCAGGTAAGTCAGACCATGAGTAAGACTCTTTAGCCGAAACACATAGGTGTGACGTTATACTTGTTTACCTGTCATATTGTGGACTATTTTGCCAGTTGTATGTTCTGGAGTTTTTTTTACAACTACCTTTTACATACTTATCTGGGATGGCATCTCTGAATCTTTTTTTTGTCCCTCTTCCCCCTATTGTAGTTAAAGGAAGGACCGCTACGTGGTGGCTGTTTACCTTTCCCTCATGTATTTGAAGTGTATCCCATATTTACAATGTCTCCCACTAAGCAGGTTGTGGAGTCAGAGTCATGGAGTCGTGTCCATTTTGGTGGTCAAATTCAGTGGAATTGAGGAGTCAGAGTTGGAGGCATGGCTATCGACTTCATAGTCCACCCCAATAAGGCTCAGTAAGTGTCCACAGTCACCCCCTAGGACCAGCCATGGATCCACGAAACACACCAGACAACGCCAAGTATTCAGTATGTGACTTTAATGCATTTCAAGTATAGTAGAATTCAGACGTAAGACAACCAAGGCACAATTCTCCAAACAGACAGATTGTGTAATGTGTCGTAGACATTCAATAACGGTAAGTGAATATTTAGGTACACACAAAATAAGCGAGAAGTGCTGAGCACACGTCAAATCAATTCACACGGAACATTTACATCCAAATGGCTTCATATGACACTGATCCCTTTCGATATATATCTCTGCTCCTGAGATTCATTTGCTGGAGCTCAGTTTAGGGTTAATTATGGTCCCCAACCCTTAACCCTGTACCTTTTTCAATAAAGTTTGAGGGTTTATATGACCTGAATACCAATAGTATCGGCAAAAAGTATTGCCACCTTCCGTGCTTCAGAGTTTGAAGGTTAAATAAGACCCAAATCCCAAGAGTGATACCACCAGAAAGTATCACCACCTTCTGAACTTCGAGAGTTTGGAGGCCTGTATGACAAAAATACCAACAGTAGTATCACCAAAGAGGACCACCACCTTCTGAACATCCAGGCCTGTATGACCAAACTAGGATGAGTAGTGTCACCAAAGAGAATTGCCAGTGTCTGACCTTGATACCACTCTTGGTATTTTTGTGATACAGACCTCCAAAGAGTTTCACCACCTTCTGACCTTGAGGGTCTGAAGATCTGTATGACAAAAATACCAAGAGTGGTACCACCAAAGATTACCACTACCTTCTGAGGTCAAGTGTTAGAACTTATATGATTATATGCAAGGTGTCACCAAAGAGATTACCACTACCTTCTGACGGTCAAGTGAAGGTTTATATGATCATATATCAAGAGTAGTACACCAAAGATTACCTACCTTCGAGGTCAAGTGATGGTATTATATTTATCATATGCCCAAGAGTTGGCACCACCAAGTTACCACTACCTTCTAAGCTAAGTTTAGACAGGTTATATGATTATATGCCAAGAGTAGTCACCACCAAAGATTACCACTACCTTCTGAGGTCAGTGTTAGAAGGTTATGATTATATGCAAGAGTAGTCTACTTCGAGGTCAGTAGGTTATATGATCTATATGCCAAGAGTAGTACCAAGATTACACTACTTCCGGTCAAGTGAAGTTATAGATCTATCTCAAACCTTCTGACCTTAACAGATTGGAGGTCTTTATGACCCAAAATATCAAAAGATTACTTTTAAACTTCCAACCTTGAGAATTTGGAGCTTTATATGTCTCAAATACAAAGCGAGGCACTACCAACAATGATTGCTACCTTCTGAGTGTGAGTGTTTGAAGGTTTATATGACCTACTTACCAAGGGTGGCAACATCAATGAGTATTGTAATATAGTTGAGGTTATATACCTATCAAATGGCACTTCCAAAGAGTATCATTGTCACCTTCCAACTTTGAGTTATTGAAGGTTTATATTACCCAAACCACCACCAAAGAATATCATCACTTTCCAACTCTAGAGATGAAAAAAGTCCAATGTGCAGACATCAGTGCAGGTAAGGCCGCTCTATATCCAAATACATAATACTGGAAATTATTTAGTGTTGAGAAGGTGGGATGGGATTTTGCATGAAGGCCAGGAGTTGGCGCACTTGCCGATGGCAACAGAGTGTTGGGCAACTTGAGTTGGATGATACATGTGTGTGTGACTTAAAAGGGTTATCTAATGAAAGAAACATCATAAATCCACAGGATGGGAAAAAAAATGTATGAATGAAGGATGTCCAACAGCTGGATCCTCCACTGATCACAAAAGGGGTCCAAAATCAAGTGTGAATGGAGGGGCAGTGTGCAAATATGATCACTATGCATCGAACAGTTATAGTGAACGGTCAATCAAACATACATGATATGTGTGTGTCGGGCAAGGAAATCAGACAGTGAGATGTCAATCAAGCTAAAGAGGCTGGTGCTGGGTGGGGACACAACCTATGGAGGCAGACATTTGTAGTTGGCAACAACATTGAATTTTTGACCGAAAGTCAGACAAAGAATCTTTACATGAACTAACAGAACGGGATTGTTAGTTCTTTGACTACTGTCAACATTCATGGGCAGATTGAATGATTATAACGACTAAAAGGGTTATGTGTAAAGCTGCATCAGTGCATCGATCATTCTCTAGATGATCTATTGTTGATTTGTTTTTCATCCTTTAAGGGCGCTTTCACATCAGCGGCTTTCACTGATCGCGGCAGTTGCGGTGAAAAAAACGCAACTGCCGCGATTTAAAAAAAACGCTGATGTGAAAGTACCCTTGGACCCCTTTCACATCAGCGGTTTTCGCTGATCACGGCACTTGCGGTGAAAAAAACTCAACTGCCGCGATTACCACAAAACGGCTGCACTTGCGGTTCACTTGCGGCAAGCCCCATACAATGTCTATGGGGCTTGCGGCAAGTGCGGTTCCGGCACTTGCGGCAGGTGTGGCAGCGAAAAAAAACGCGGCATACCGCGTTGTTTTTCGCACCTGCGGCAAGTGGCAAAACCGCACTTGCCGCACACTTACTGCAAGCCCCATAGACATTGTATGGGGCTTGCCGCAAGTGAACCGCAAGTGCAGCCGTTTTGCGGTAATCGCGGCAGTTGAGTTTTTTTCATAGCAACTGCCGTGATCAGCGAAAACCGCTGATGTGAAAGGGGTCTAAGGGCCCTTTCACATCAGCGTTTTTCGTAATTCGCGGCAGATGCGGTGAAAAAACCGCATCTGCCGCATAACCGTTCCACTTGCGGCGCGGTTGCGGTTTTTCCCATACAAAGTATAGGGGGACTTGCGGCAGATGCGGTCAGCCGCGGTTTTTTTGGCTGCCGCACCTGCCGCAAGTGCAAAACCGCACTTGCCGCATCTGCCGCAAGTCCCCCTATACTTTGTATGGGAAAAACCGCAACTGCGCCGCAAGTGGAACGGTTATGCGGCAAAAGCGGCAGATGCGGTTTTTTCACCGCATCTGCCGCGAATTACGAAAAACGCTGATGTGAAAGGGCCCTAAGGGCCCTTTCACATCAGCGTTTTTTGAAATTCGCGGCAGATGCGGTGAAAAAAAACGCATCTGCCGCGATTGCCGCATAACCGCTGCACTTGCGGCGCGGTTGCGGTAATCCCCATAGAAAGTATAGGGGGACTTGCGGCAAGTGCGGTTTTGCACTTGCGGCAAGTGCGGCCGCGAAAAAAACCGCAGTCAGACGCTGTTTTTTTCGCGCCCGCACCTGCCGCAAGTGCAAAACCGCACTTGCCGCACCTGCCGCAAGTCCCCCTATACTTTCTGTGGGGATTACCGCAACCGCGCCGCAAGTGCAGCGGTTATGCGGCAATCGCGGCAGATGCGGTTTTTTCACCGCATCTGCCGTGAATTTCAAAAAACGCTTATGTGAAAGGGCCCTTACTTCTATCTAATGTGTGTGGCCACCATAAGACAGAACTATACTGGGATGACTGGTGTTATAGTGGTGTCCTAGGTGATGCACTCCAAAGCTCAATACAGCTACTATCCGGGGCCATGATTGATCATCTATAACAGAGGTCCCCAATGTCAGTCCTCGAGGGCCGAACCAGTGCAGGTTTTCAGGATCTCCTTAGTATTGCACAGCAGGCAATGATTCCAATCCCTGTGCAATAGTAAGGAAATCTTGAAAACCTGCACTGGTTCGGCCCTCGAGGACCGACATTGGGGACCTCTGATCTATAAGATGCCAGAAACCAAGCTAGCATGAGGTGGACTGAACAACATTAGAATGTTCCCCCAAATGCCCCAAATATAGAAGGATTATGGAAAGAAGGACAAATATCAATCAAATTTACATCTTAATTATGCTCTGGTCCCTCTCGGCCCTGTATATAGCCATGGTGGGGATGAACCATGCCACAACTATGACTGGACAACATAAGCATAGGGACTGAGGGTATATACAAGCTTTTAGTATTTAGATAAGTATTCAGTAGTCAATGTTAGTCTTGGTTTAGACTCTGTTGCACTTTACTGTAATTGGGTCAAGAAATGGGCAGCCGGAGGACACCAAACTGGAACTAAAAAGGTCCCAAAGTCTGAAAAGTTGATTTCAAATTTTGGCACGAAATGCTCGTAACCAAAACTGGTGCCAATGTCTGGCCGACAGTCAACCTTTCTACCTTTTTGTCATCTGATGTGTTCACTGATAACTAGTCATTACAAAGAGTGTGTAAACGTGAATAATGCACATGGCGGTCTACCGGGAAGGTCAACCAGAAGGCATCGAACAAATGTTTGTGTCATCAATGTTACATACAAATTTTGACCAATAATGACACCCGAACATGTACGGAGCCATTACTACAGCATATAATAGGTTGTTAGGTCTGTGGGGTGATTGCCATTATCAGAATACCCCGATGATTAAGGACGAGCGTTACATGTGACATTCGCGACTGTCAAAGAACAATGCAGTGAAATACATTCAACCCGTCTAACAGACATAGACATTAAATAAGACCGACGTGGGAAGGTTTCCTCCAGGCAGATCACAAATATTAGTGCAGAAGAAAAATAGTAAAAGGCTGATATCACACTGGTTACCACCGGCACCATCGGCGGGAGTCCCGAGAGTACAGAGGCGGCTGCACTTCTCTATCGGGTGTCAGCGGTGCTGCATCCCCTTCATTTTCACTGATGGTCCAGGGGCGCAGTCCCTCTGGTCATAAATTGATGGCATATGACGAGAAAACCCCACCTTACCCAAATGCAGGCTAAAATATGAACATTGCTAAAATATTTCACTGAAAACATGCCCCTTTTAGATTAGATATCCTTTAAGTGAGCTATTGACGCCAATTATGTCCAAAATGCCAACAAGGGGGTCTGAAAATATTGACCTAAAAATGACCCTCAACGTCAACCAAATAACATCACCAAGAGGGTTCACATGAGTCTTTGCTCCAGGCAGATGTAATTTAGCCAAATTTAAAGGAATTATGTGCCCCTTGGACGTGCAGTCACTATTAGTCAAGTGTCTATATGCCAATTTAATCAATTACCTCCATATTCTTTACCTATTTCACTAACCGAGTTATCTGGGAGTAAGGTGCCGATGGCTGAGGCCATCATTCCCAGATTGGTGAGTGTCTGAGGCTGGGCACCCCCTGTCACTTACAGCAGAGGTTCCCAACTCCAGTCCTCAAGGCACACCAACAGTGCAGGTTTTCAGGATTTCCTTAGAAATTGGAATCATCCCCAGTGCAGGTGATTCAATTATCACCTGTGCAATACTAAGGAAATCCTGAAAACATGCACTGTTGGTGTGCCTTGAGGACTGGAGTTGGGAACCTCTGACTTACAGGTTGGCCATTGGATATCCACAATGTTCAGAGCCATAAGAGCTCCGTACACCGTGTAGTGGCCGTTCTCAGGTACTGCAGCACATCTCAGCTCAGTACACCGTGCAGTAGCCGTTCTCAGGTACTGCAGCACATCACAGCTCAGTACACCGTGCAGTAGCCGTTCTCAGGTACTGCAGCACATCACAGCTCCACACACCATGTAGTGGCTGTTCTCAGGTACTGCAGCACATCACAGCTCCACACACCGTGCAGTAGCCGTTCTCAGGTACTGCAGCACATCACAGCTCAGTACACCGTGCAGTGGCTGTTCTCAGGTACTGCAGCACATCACAGCTCAGTACACCATGCAGTGGCCGTTCTCAGGTACTGCAGCACATCACAGCTCCACACACCATGTAGTGGCTGTTCTCAGGTACTGCAGCACATCACAGCTCCACACACCGTGCAGTAGCCGTTCTCAGGTACTGCAGCACATCACAGCTCAGTACACCGTGCAGTGGCCGTTCTCAGGTACTGCAGCACATCACAGCTCAGTACACCGTGCAGTGGCTGTTCTCAGGTATTGCAGCACATCACAGCTCCACACACCGTGCAGTAGCCGTTCTCAGGTACTGCAGCACATCACAGCTCAGTACACTGTGCAGTGGCTGTTCTCAGGTACTGCAGCACATCACAGCTCAGTACACTGTGCAGTGGATGTTCCCAGGTACTGCAGCACATCACAGCTCAGTACACCGTGCAGTGGCTGTTCTCAGGTACTGCAGCACATCTCAGCTCATCACACCATGTAGTGGCTGTTCTCAGGTACTGCAGCACATCTCAGCTCAGCACACCATGTAGTGGCTGTTCTCAGGTACTGCAGCACATCACAGCTCCACACACCGTGCAGTAGCCGTTCTCAGGTACTGCAGCACATCACAGCTCAGTACACCGTGCAGTGGCTGTTCTCAGGTACTGCAGCACATCACAGCTCAGTACACCGTGCAGTAGCCGTTCTCAGGTACTGCAGCACATCTCAGCTCAGTACACCGTGCAGTGGCCATTCTCAGGCACTGCAGCACATCACAGCTCAGTACACTGTGCAGTGGATGTTCTCAGGTACTGCAGCACATCACAGCTCAGTACACTGTGCAGTGGATGTTCTCAGGTACTGCAGCACATCACAGCTCAGTACACCGTGCAGTGGCTGTTCTCAGGTATTGCAGCACATCACAGCTCCACACACCATGCAGTAGCCGTTCTCAGGTACTGCAGCACATCACAGCTCAGTACACTGTGCAGTGGATGTTCCCAGGTACTGCAGCACATCACAGCTCAGTACACTGTGCAGTGGATGTTCCCAGGTACTGCAGCACATCACAGCTCAGTACACCGTGCAGTGGCTGTTCTCAGGTACTGCAGCACATCTCAGCTCAGCACACCATGTAGTGGCTGTTCTCAGGTACTGCAGCACATCTCAGCTCAGCACACCATGTAGTGGCTGTTCTCAGGTACTGCAGCACATCACAGCTCCACACACCGTGCAGTAGCCGTTCTCAGGTACTGCAGCACATCACAGCTCAGTACACCGTGCAGTGGCTGTTCTCAGGTACTGCAGCACATCACAGCTCAGTACACCGTGCAGTAGCCGTTCTCAGGTACTGCAGCACATCACAGCTCAGTACACTGTGCAGTGGATGTTCTCAGGTACTGCAGCACATCACAGCTCAGTACACTGTGCAGTGGATGTTCTCAGGTACTGCAGCACATCACAGCTCAGTACACTGTGCAGTGGATGTTCTCAGGTACTGCAGCACATCACAGCTCAGAACACCATGCAGTGGCCTTATTCAGGTACTGCAGCACATCACAGCTCAGTACACTGTGCAGTGGCTGTTCTCAGGTACTGCAGCACATCTCAGCTCAGTACACCGTGCAGTAGCTGTTCTCAGGTACTGCAGCACATCACAGCTCAGAACAAGTGGATGTTCTCAGGTACTGCAGCACATCACAGCTCAGAACAAGTGGATGTTCTCAGGTACTGCAGCACATCACAGCTCAGTACACCGTACAGTGGCCATTCTCAGGTACTGCAGCACATCACAGCTCAGTACACCGTGCAGTGGCTGTTCTCAGGTACTGCAGCACATCTCAGCTCAGTACACCGTGCAGTGGCCATTCTCAGGCACTGCAGCACATCACAGCTCAGTACACCGTGCAGTGGCTGTTCTCAGGTACTGCAGCACATCAGATCTCAGTACACTGTGCAGTGGATGTTCTCAGGTACTGCAGCACATCTCAGCTCAGTACACCGTGCAGTGGCCATTCTCAGGTACTGCAGCATATCACAGCTCAGTACACTGTGCAGTGGCTGTTCTCAGGTACTGCAGCACATCACAGCTCCACACACCGTGCAGTGGCTATTCTCAGGTACTGCAGCACATCACAGATCAGTACACTGTGCAGTGGCTGTTCTCAGGTACTGCAGCACATCTAAGCTCAGTACACCGTGCAGTGGCCATTCTCAGGTACTGCAGCACATCACAGCTCAGTACACTGTGCAGTGGCTGTTCTCAGGTACTGCAGCACATCACAGATCAGTACACCGTGCAGTGGCTGTTCTCAGGTACTGCAGCACATCACAGATCAGTACACCGTGCAGTGGCCATTCTCAGGCACTGCAGCACATCACAGCTCCACACACCGTGCAGTGGCTATTCTCAGGTACTGCAGCACATCACAGATCAGTACACCGTGCAGTGGCTGTTCTCAGGTACTGCAGCACATCACAGATCAGTACACCGTGCAGTGGCTGTTCTCAGGTACTGCAGCACATCACAGATCAGTACACCGTGCAGTGGCCATTCTCAGGCACTGCAGCATATCACAGCTCCACACACCGTGCAGTGGCTATTCTCAGGTACTGCAGCACATCACAGATCAGTACACTGTGCAGTGGATGTTCTCAGGTACTGCAGCACATCACAGATCAGTACACTGTGCAGTGGATGTTCTCAGGTACTGCAGTGTACACCGTGCAGTGGCCATTCTCAGATACTGCAGCTCAGCGCTCATTGGCTGTAGTACCCATGAACATCCAGTACACAGTATATGGCACTTTGGTGCCCCACTGCTATATACTGTTAACATCGGGTTGCCACAGCCCCAGGCATTGGTTGACCTTATATAGATGACCTATGAAAAAAAAGTAGATGGATCATAAATATTGTAATCCTGTAATACCCTTTTAAATAATGTAATCAAATTTCAAGTTTGCAATGGAGTTGCAGCAAGACTTTTCATTAATCGAGGCAAACATCGGGCAATTTTTTTCTTAATGGCAAATAATGGGGGAAAAAAAGGATTGGGCATGTAGCATTTTCATGCCCGATCCTCTGTTCTAATGAGTGCTCTGCCAACGACAGAAGTGTCTGGTGACGACATACCCACTTTCCCCATCGAGTACACATGCCGGCTCAGTGTAGACCAGTATGGAGGCTCTAGAGGAACAACATGTAGCCAAATATTCAGATGACAACTATGCAAAATTTATGACCAGCAGCTTCAATTTCCCTTATCCTAAATCCACTGTTCATAGAAATATGGCTGGTCATGGTCCCCACCACGGCTCAGCTACGCTCCTGTGTAAAGCTACAATGGTTACACCAAGGTGTCTGCCACCGGTACCTTGCAACCATCGGCTAAAGAAATCCTTCAAAAGTTGAGTTTGGTTTGCACTGATTTTGCATCGTGCTGGTTGTCAGCTATCTTACCCTATAGTAAACCCGTTTAGCCAACAAAAGGAGACCACCCCCTACATACAATACCTGAACATTCCTAAAAACCTCATGCAAATACATGTTTTACCTGTAATATCTCACTTCAAGAAAGTGCACCATATTGTCGTGGCTAATAACAACCGACCGTAGGTTATTTCTACGTGGCTGAAGCTAACACAAATTAAGGAATAAAGGGTTAATATGGAGGCTATAAGGCTCCTTAGATAAGATAACACCCTGCCATCCCATTTCAGACTGAGAGAATCCTGGATCGTTCTTCATAGGCGGTTCCTGTATTGGGGGGGGCGGTCCTGTTCAGGAAGGTACCACCCACGAGGAAGCAGGATGGGTCATACCTATGCGTAAGCATGCCCTCTGCTTAGAAAACGCCAGTCCATGCATTCATCAATACACTTCTAATGTCATGATGATGATGAAATGTCTATTGCATTTCAGTCTTGTAAATATAATGCCCATGCAAAAAAACTGTGCAAAGCCGAAAGAGACAAAAAAAAACCCTGCGAAGAGAAACGTGTCGTAATATAACACAGGGGTCGTATTGGTTGGCAGCTGCTGAAGCGGAGGTGACTCTTTATCACTGGAGGAGGCACTGTATCATTTCCATTGCACTTGAAAGGGTTAAGCAGCAGCTTATTACATAGAAGAAGACTCTGTCCCCCGTAATAAATAAACATATATATATTTCTATAGAGCTATATGCCATTCAGAGCGTAGAATGCAGCAGTCTGTCTGCTTTTACCAGCAAGCAGTGTAAACAAGCCGAAAAGAAAAAAAAAAAAAAAAAAAAGAAGGCGGCGAGTGCACTTGTAGAGCGTGATCGGGGACACGGCCGTCCTCGGAGACATCGGCCTCTCAGGCTTGGTTGGCAGCCAGGCAGCAGGACGCTTTGGAGGCACTCATCGCCCTCTGGATTACCGCTTGACATTTCTCTCGCTTCACCAGTTTATTGTTCTCGAAGAGGCCTTCGTTTCGAGGTGCTCCGTGGGAACCATCGGAAAATGTCAAAAGACCTAAGTGTGAAAAAGAAGGACAAAAGACATTCGAAAGTTGTATGTAAAAGTAAAAAATAATGACATATTTAAACAATTAAAGAAAGAATTAGCTGCCGTCTTCCAGAGAGAGCGCCACCCCTGTCCTCAGTCAGTGTATGGTACTGCAGCATCATGGGATAGGCCAAGCTACAATAATAGCACACATCTGGAAAAGGGCGGCCACGTTTTTCTAATCTTCCTGGTCAAACCCCTTTGATGATGGGATCATTCAGTTTATGTATTTAAACCCCCTGAACACCATTTTATTCTTAATTATTATTATATATTTATATAGCGCCATTAGGTTCCATGGCACTTTACATGTGTAAGGGCAGATGAGGACAAGAACTTAAATGACGACAATTAAATCATACAGGTACAGTAGGGCAGAGGACCCTGTCCACGAGGGATCACAGTCTATAGGGGACGGGTGGGAGACAGTAGGAGGGGGGGGGAGAGGTGAGGGTGAGGTGGTACAGCGGATTAGGTCTCAGTGTGGGTTATAGGCTTGTAGGAAGAGGTGGGTCTTCAGGTTTTTCTTTAAAGTTCCCAGGGTCGGGGAGTGTCTGATGTGGTGTGGAAGAGAGTTCCAAAGTATGGCGGATGCACGAGAGAAGTATGCGATTGTGAGGGGTGAAGAGAAGGAGCTCTTGAGAGGAGTGCAGATTGTGTGAGGGGAGGTATCGCGAGACCAGGTCGGAGATGTACTGAGGGGACAGATTGTGGATGGCTTTGTACGTCAAAGTTAGGGTTTTGAACCGGGACCTCTGGGGAGTGGGGAGCCAGTGAAGGGCTTGGCAGAGGGGGGAGACAGGTGGATAAGTCGGGCAGCGAAATTGAGGATGGTTTGGAGTGGCGCTAGGGAGGTAGTAGGGAGGCTGGTGAGCAGGAGGTTGTAGTAGTCAAGGCGGGAGATAATGAGGGTGTGGACAAGTGTTTTAGCAGTGTCTTGGTCAAGGAAAGAGCGGATTCGGGAAATGTCTTTGAGCTGGAGTTAACAGGAGGTGGCGAGGGCTTGGATGTGGGACTTGAAGGAGAGGGAAGAGTTGAGGATTACCCCAAGGCACTTGGCGTGGGGGGCGGGTGAGAGTGAGCAGTCATTGACCGTGATGGATAGGTCGGGTTGGGGGGGGGGGGGGGGAGATCGACTAGGGGGGGAGGACGATGAACTCAGTTTTGTCCATGTTCAGTTTTAGGAAGCGAGCGGAGAAGAAGGATGAGATGGCAGACAGGCTTTGCGGAATTTTGGATAGTAAGGAGGTGATGTCAGGGCCGGACAGGTAGAGCTGGGTGTCATAAGCGTAGAGGTGGCATTGAAGGCCGTGGGACTCAATGAGTTGGCCTATGCCAATTATCCATGCTTGGGTGCTCAGTACCTAAATGCGCAGGTCAGATGATTGGATGGGCGCGTCACGGGTACGGAGTATAATGGAAGAGTCTTCTGGAAAAATAATTTGAGTTTGTGTTTGGGACGAGGGGTTACTGCCCCTATGGGATCTGTAAGGATCTTGATTACTGCTGATCACAAATGTAAAGGGACTAGATGATTTTCAGCTCCTATTGGCTTTTCTTAATAACTTCTCTTGGTGCCCAAAACTGGCCATACCCATTCGATTTAGGTCTTACCAGATGTTCGGGAGATGTTGTGCCTATGTAGGGAGAAAAACTGACCAGGCATGGTGAATTTCAACATGATTGATCACTTATTCTCAAGGGACATAAGCAGCAAGAGGTCTCTGGAATCCGCTAGCACCTCCCATTGATAGCCGTGCACACAAGGGGAGCGGCGGAGGCAATAGCTGTTGGTCATATGGGCTGGGAGACAACGTTCTTATTTATTATTATTCGTAATATTATACACAGGTAATATAAAGCACAATAACATAATTTTGCAGCTGCCGGCTTACCGTAGCCTTCCACGCGGCCCCCTTTAAATTCACCCTCATATTTCATGTTGTCGTATCGGGTGAATACGCCGGCACCTTGAAATTTTCCTTGAATGAACTCTCCTTCATACCTTTTTAGCAATGCAACAAATAACACATTGTTAATGATGAGTAACAAAAAAGAATTAAGTAGTGAATACGTGATTCGCTTTATCTTTAACTGGATGAACGTGTTTACTTACATGTTGACACCAAAAAAATAAAGATTGGCCATTTTTTGTGATAATGATAATATCGGATTCACAAAAAATGGAAATGTCTAATCCCAAGCAACACAAAAAAAAGATGAAAAACTGAACAAAGTAACCAAAGGCCCTCAAATACATTTGCTGCAACACCAGCGTCCCCACGCTGCTCTGTCTCTGTCCTGCATAGGGGATGCCGAATTCCTCACTGCCTCAACTCTGCTGCGCGCCTCACCTGCTCTGCCTGGACGTCCACATATTCCTCTGCTGCCTCGCGTTCGTGGGTCCTGTGCATGCCGCACAAGTCTCCTGGAAGTATGCTTATGGGTGTATAAAGCATCCTCCCATTAGGGGAGGTGCCTGATCAACACCTTTAGTTAGATAGTATAGGTCTTGCTAGCTAGTTGTCAGGTTATGTTTCCCTATGTCCGCTACCTGACCCTGTGTCCCGCCTTCCCTACGTGTTGGCCCCTGCCTGGCTCCGTACCTGCCTGCTTCTATCTGCCTATACCAGTGAATGTGCATGCCACCCTGTCTGACATGGCCACCCCGGCCGTACCGTACCTATCCATACCAGTGATTGTGCCAGCCACCATGTGTACCATGACCATCCCGGTTATACCCATCCAAACCAGTGACTCTGCCTGATACCTTATTTGCCACAATCACTCCGGCTGCGCCTAACTATACATGAGACTGTGCCTGCCACAACCACCCTGGTTGTGCCTGCCTATACCCAAGACTGTGCCTGTCACCCTGTCTGCC
Organism: Allobates femoralis; assembly: GCA_033576535.1. Classification (NCBI taxonomy): domain Eukaryota; kingdom Metazoa; phylum Chordata; class Amphibia; order Anura; family Aromobatidae; genus Allobates; species Allobates femoralis. Next base: position 32,225,053 of record JARQOC010000006.1, read on the forward strand.
TATACTGGAGACTGTGCCTGGGCTGTCCCTGACCTGGGGGTCAGATGTCACAGTTCCCTCTGTGGTCCAGTGGGTGCACTCCCCCAAGCTTGCCTCCTGTGAGCGTAACAGTCACATCCATGCAGATGCAATAACGAACTAGAAAACAGCTTTCACCTATCCTGCTTCTATCGCCGCACCCTAATATCAATCTCAATGAATGAGCAATGTTGACTGACAAGGGTGGACTGAGGAGGAGAGATGGCAGTGACCGCAGAACCATCTCACTGAGGACGATCCGTTCAAGCAAACCCAGTGCATGCTGGGAGATTAAAAGAATCGGCAATGGAAGAAAAAAAACAAAGTTGAGTAGAGAGGGAGCAGTATAGAATTTTTGATTGAAGTACATTAGATTAGATTATTACATTAACTGGCTAAACAATTAGTATTACATTTATTTTTTGCTTGGAACGTATCCACAGGATTACGGTGACTCTGCAAACACTCGCGCATTGTGCATTAGCACACGTTTTTTGTCTCTTCGCTCTTCAATAGTCTCACATTGGGAATCCGGGGGACATATTCCCCTACAGCGATCTGTCCTGAGCTGGTGGCGCACGGTTTGCCCATTTACTGATTTTGACTTACCTTGAGCCATCTGGAAAGGTGAGAACGCCGCAGCCGCTGAAAAGTCCATTCTCAAACTGCCCGACATACATGGCTCCATCCGAAAATAATAACTGGCCCAAGCCGTGCCTCCGACCTGCGGGTAGAGAGCGATTAGAGAAACATGGCAGCCAACCGTAAAATATCACCTATTTAGATAGCACTTCTTTGGACTCGTCATACACAGAGAAAAATCACTAGAGAAGGACATAATTGTAGAAAGGATAGAAGGTACAAGGCGAAGAGGAAGACCAGCAACCCGATGGCTTGATACTATCAAGATAATGGCTGAGAAGACTCTGGTGGACCTATTTAGGCTTGGAGGTGATCCTAGTGGACCTATCTAGGCTTGGAGAAGTGGACCTATTTAAGCTTGGTGAAGACCCTGGTGGACCTACCTAGGCTTCGCGAAGACCCTGGTGGACCAAGGTAGGCTTGGAGAACACCCTGGTGGACCTATCGAGGCTTGAAGAAGACCTTGGTGGACCTATCAAGGCTTGAAGAAGACCTTGGTGGACCCATTAAGGCTTGAAGAAGACCTTGGTGGACCTATCGAGGCTTGGAGAAGACCCTGGTGGACCTATCTAGACTTGGAGAAGACCCTGGTGGTCCTATCTAGGCTTGGAGAAGGCCATGGTGGACCCATCTAGACTTGGAGAAGACCCCGATGGACCTATCTAAGCTGCACCAGATCGGTCTTACTACAGAGCGTTCATCCAACAAGTCACCATGGCTTGAGATAGAGCTGAAGGATGATAAAATAAGCCGACCAATAGCAGTGGTGGTGTTGGCTGCAGTCTGGGATTGCTTGCAGTAGTCATGTCTTTATGATGGTGGGAGACTAAACTACAGACATCATAGTCGAACCCAGAAGCAGTGGAGCAGGGGCTGTAAGAAATTAGTAAGGGGAGTATTGCTCAAGGGCTTGGTCAGTCCCTTTAAGGGTATGTCCTCACGGTCCGGAGGAGCTGCGTAATGGACGCGGCTCCTCCGGACCCGAGTGAAGCCGCAGGTCCGGCTTCTCCATGCAGTCTCTCTGTGGCAGCCGCTTCCGACTCCGCAGCATGAAATAAACTTGCTGCGGAGGAGCGGACTCCCGGCAACCGCACCGCAGCTTCAAAAACGCTGCGGGCGGGTTATGCATAGTGGGGGATGGGATTTCTTGAAATCCCATCCACTATGCTTGTACTGTACTACGCAGCGTTTTGGACGCAGCGCAAAGACGCTGCGTCCAAAACGCTGCGTCTCCTGATCGTGAGGATGCACCCTAAGGTGGTGGAGCTGGAGCAATTTTTGTGGGGCTGATGAAAATCCAGGTCCTTACCTCTCTCCATTCTCCGTGATATTCCTCCCCGGTGGAATATGTAAAGGAGCCTTTAATCAGGGTCATGGCTCCTTCAGGTCACAGAGAAGTGTGAAAACTACAACAAAAAGAGAATAGGGTCAGACCTTACTAAAAGGTCATCAATATTGTATATAGTATGGATGGTGGAATATATATATACACAAGGATGAGGAACACATATATACCAGGATGGGAACCATGTATAAAAGGATGGAGTACCTATGATATAAGAGGGGGTTACATGTATACCAGGATGGGGGACATCATATATCAGGATGGGTGATCATATATACCAAGATGAGGAATATACATGCCAGAATGAGGAGATACATATCAGGATGTGGAACATTACTACATAATGGAAGCAATGCATATGACCTTACATCATTTAGAACCCTACAAAACCCTACATCCGGCTAACATGCATTATCCACTGACAGCAGCATTTCCATATTACAGCAGGTGACAGGTCTCTTTCAATCCCACACCCCAGTGACCAACAATGATGGAAAAAGGCAGAAAACTATGTTTTTGTGCAGCACAGTGGCGCCCCCTGGTGTATTAGATTTTTTCTTCTAATGCAATATCACGTAACTTTAAAAGATGAAATAAAATATTTAGTTTAAATGCAAAAAGTAACCAACTATTAACACAATATAAATAATAATACAACTGTTATTAAAGAGAATAAAAAAAAAAAAATTCTCCTTCGAGCCGGAATCGAACCAGCGACCTAAGGATTTCAGCATGTGTTGCCTCTACAGTCCTCCGCTCTACCAGCTGAGCTATCGAAGGATCCTGCAGTTGGCTGTGCTGCAAGCCCCTAGAGCCACAATGGAACGTCACTGCTATGATCCATATACAAGCCTCAGCTATTGTCAATGTCACAACCGCCCGCACCTCCCTGAGCAGAGTACACAGCTTATACCATACAGAGTACACAGCCTGGACAACACACAGCTATACACAGCCTATACCATACAGAGTACACAGCCTGGACAACACAGCCTATACACAGCCTATACCATACAGAGTACACAGCCTGGACAACACAGCCTATACCATACAGAGTACACAGCCTGGACAACACAGCCTATACCATACAGAGTACACAGCCTACACTATAACTACACCATACAGAGTACACAGTCTATAGTCTCTATACTATAACTACACCATACAGAGTACACAGCCTACTATAACTACACCATACAGGGTACACAGCCTACACTATAACTACACCATACAGTGTACACAGCCTATACTATAACTACACCATACAGTGTACACAGCCTATACTATAACTACACCATACAGGGTACACAGCCTACACTATAACTACACCATACAGAGTACACAGCCTATACTATAACTACACCATACAGAGTACACAGCCTATACTATAACTACACCATACAGGGTACACAGCCTACACTATAACTACACCATACAGAGTACACAGCCTATACTATAACTACACCATACAGTGTACACAGCCTATACTATAACTACCCCATACAGTGTACACAGCCTATACTATAACTACACCATACAGAGTACACAGCCTATACTATAACTACACCATACAGAGTACACAGCCTATACTATAACTACACCATACAGAGTACACAGCCTATACTATAACTACACCATACAGAGTACACAGCCTATACTATAACTACACCATACAGAGTACACAGCCTATACTATAACTACACCATACAGTGTACACAGCCTATACTATAACTACACCATACAGTGTACACAGCCTACATTATAACTACACCATACAGAGTACACAGCCTACACTATAACTACACCATACAGAGTACACAGCCTACACTATAACTACACCATACAGAGTACACAGCCTATACTATAACTACACCATACAGTGTACACAGCCTATACTATAACTACACCATACAGAGTACACAGCCTATACTATAACTACACCATACAGAGTACACAGCCTATACTATAACTACACCATACAGTGTACACAGCCTATATTATAACTACACCATACAGAGTACACAGCCTACACTATAACTACACCATACAGAGTACACAGCCTACACTATAACTACACCATACAGAGTACACAGCCTATACTATAACTACACCATACAGTGTACACAGCCTATACTATAACTACACCATACAGTGTACACAGCCTATACTATAACTACACCATACAGAGTACACAGCCTATACTATAACTACACCATACAGTGTACACAGCCTATACTATAACTACACCATACACAGTACATAGTCTATGCTAAATAACTATACAAAATACATGTTATATATATACACTCTATAATTAGGACACCATAAACGACTGGTAATTCATAAAACAATAGAAATATCACCCCATAACAAAGAAGACTCACAATGAAAATGTCAATTATAAAAATATAAAAGGTTTTTACAGACATGAGAATAAAATCAAAATAATTCAGCTGCGTTGGCCGGGAATCGAACCCGGGTCAACTGCTTGGAAGGCAGCTATGCTCACCACTATACCACCAACGCCTCACATTCACAGCGCCTGTGTATTCCCTCCAGGAGGATGGAGCGTACAGAGGCAGGGCTCAGCACATTGGAATAGTCACATAGAACGTTCAAAAGCGATGACTCCTCAAGGGTTAATGCATTACGTCACTGCTTAATAAATTACTACACCTCTCTCCCAAAGCAAAGTAAGCCCCCCCCCTTGCATTTATAGCACTTTACAATGTGGATGATAAAAAACAAACTGGGACAATAGGGATTTTATTTACTGTTTGGAATCATTTAAGGAATTGAAACATAATGAAATTAATGTGAGATTCATAATTATATTTTGAAACTAATGAACATATATAGGAAAAAAAAAAAAGTATTGGAGGATGCGGGCATCGATCCCGCTACCTCTCGCATGCTAAGCGAGCGCTCTACCATTTGAGCTAATCCCCCGCACTGAGAACATGAGCTGCACCAGAGCTTACAGGAGGGTCTCAGGGCAGATACAGCACACTGACAACTCAGTTTTCTCTTCACTGTATACTTTTGTATTTGCTGAGGTTAAAAGGAAGTTCCAAGGAAATCTATTTTTTTGCCATGGCCCCTGCACTGCTGTAATATAGTGCTGAGCAGCATGTTACACTTACATAATGTTTACATCTCATATATATCACTTATTCACCAAGTGCTTCTTACCCATCACCCCTCCCCTATGGGACAAAACATCACACCTGATTGTGCGGATCTCTTTGCAGTAAGCTTTAACATGTCCGATAACAAATTCAATCAATGTCACAGAAGGTCCTCTTGTGACACAGTCTTACCCATCACCCCCTCCATTATGGGACAATACTTCACTGATTGTGCAGCTACCTCCGTTCCGCATTCAATCACATGGGCGTGATGTCACTGAAGGTCCATTTGTGACACAGTCTTACCCATCACCCCCTCCCATATAGGGCAATACATCACGCCAGTACATTACATGACAACAATACATCAATGCAGCTCTCTGTGTCCCTCCACAGTAAGCTTCAGTATTCAGCATGTATGATAACAGAGCTTCCACATTCAATCACATGGGCGTGATGTCACAAGATGTGCGGTCTCCATTAGGACGTCATGCCTCCTGCTCTCTGTACAGAAGCAGAGATCAACTACCGCCTAATACAAGGATGTTTTATGACATCACGCCCACTTCTAAACATTGTAGAAGTATAACAGGCAGATCAGCATTATAGTATAGGAATGCAGGAACTATAAAAAAAAAAATATTCTATCTCCCTGACGTTCCCTTTAAACTTTGTAAACTGATTGGTTAATTTGTTAAAGGCGACCATATAATGTATTGGTAGTGCAGGGGAAATATATAAAAAAAAAAAAAAAAAAAAAAAAAAAAAAAAAAAAAATCACAATTCTACAGTTACTTTTTATTATATATTAATATTTATTTGCTTTTTGTTAACTTTCCCTGGAGAATCTACTAAACTTCTGACTGCTTGCTCCCTCCCTTTTTCTCTATACATAGTGATGGGGAATTTAGATTGTAAGTCCCAATGGGGACAGCGATTATCACATTTGTAAACCATTGTGGAATTAATGGCGCTTTAGAAGACAGTATAAAACAATAAATAGATATACTGAATTACCACTGTATTGCAGTATTTATTTTACTGTCTTATATAGCGCCATTCATTCCCTGCTTTTCAGATGTGATCATCTTCACTGTCCCCATTGGGACTCACAATCTAACTAGTTTCCTATAAAGCCCAACCTGTTACAAGGCATCAAGGGAGAACTAACATGCCAGGAGTGCCACAGAATATTATCCTATGGGACGCTGACGATAAATGTTTTTTCTTACTGGTAGAATGTATTAAACATATTTCAGAATATGGATGAGACTCAGCCATTCAGGCCTAAGGGTGAAGGAGTTAAAAAATCAGAGTCGCAGTATAATCTGATTATTACGATACATTACAAGTCTGTAACAGGAAACTGGAAATGGTTAATAGCTGCTGATTAAAAAAACGGATGAAAAGTGAGAAAAAGAAAGGTGTCACTTTTATGGATAAAAATCAGAGCAATATTTTCATACCTCAGCCCAAGTCAACAATTATGTTAATATTCACGTTCCAGCACACTTGCAGAACGAATGGCCAGAAGTCGGCGGGTGGACTGGTAGGCATGGTTTGCGAGCGTAGATTGGGGGGCCGGCGAGCGCAGATTGGGGGGCCGGCGAGCGCAGATTGGGGGGCCGGCGAGCGCAGATTGGGGGGCCGGCGAGCGCAGATTGGGGGGCCGGCGAGCATAGATTGGGGGGCCGGCGAGCATAGATTGGGGGGCCGGCGAGCATAGATTGGGGGGCCGGCGAGCATAGATTGGGGGGCCAGTGAGTGCAGATTGGGGGGCCAGTGAGTGCAGATTGGGGGGCCAGTGAGTGCAGATTGGGGGGCCAGTGAGTGCGGATTGGGGGGCCAGTGAGTGCGGATTGGGGGCCGGAGAGCGTGGATTGGGGGCCGGAGAGCGTGGATTGGGGCCGGAGAGCGTGGATTGGGGGCCGGACGAGAGCGTGGATTGGGGGCCGGAGAGCGTGGATTGGGGGCCGGAGAGCGTTGCTCAGAGGTTTCTCCCGCAAACCGAACCAGTGTTAATTTTTAAGTCCACATGGCCATGGAGCGGATTTACATAGAAGCAGGAGTCTGGGGGTAAGACTCCCATTCGGGGGGGGGGGGGGGGGGGGAGGTGCCATGGGTTGAAGCCCACCTTGCATACTTAAAGTTTTCTAGTGTATGTGACCAGTTTAGTGGGTGGGCGTGGCGGGACAGCCGTCTGCGCACTATAATGGATCTTGCAGCCTACCTCCCGCCTAAAGGTCTTACCCCCAGACCCCTGCTTCTATCATAATCAGCTCCATGACTTTGTACACTTAAAAATGAGCTTTTATTCCCTTAGTGAAACACTGAGTCACGCCCACTGCTGCCAAACCACGCCTACCTCCTAAGCAGCTCACACCCCGCAACACCCGGCTGCTCAAACAGCAACCCAAACACTGAGGACGAGTTCACATGACTGTAAAAAAATCATCTGACTTCCCGCCAGAAACAATGGACGATTAACATCTGAACAGCATTGCTCCGGGTACTGCCCGTAGAGATGGGATGTGCCTGTGCTGAGAAATCAAGCACGGAAAGCATATGCAAATTAGATGGAACGTGCACTGGGGGCGTGTCACCCTCCTCCAAGATCATTGGCTCACTACCTCTGCACTTCCAGACTAATTTGCATACAGAGTCAAAGCTTGATTTCTCGGCGCTGTCACATCCGATCTCTACAAGGCTGGCATCGTTTTTATCGTTGCACTTGGACCTTTACACCCATAACACTAGTTTCAGTGGTCAAATCATCCCCCAAAGGTCCCTTTAAATATTGTCTCCACTGTACAGAACGGTATCTGGAGGCAGTGGTGTAATTTGAAGCTCATGGGCCCCAATGCAAAAGCTCCTCTGGGGCCCCCAATTATTGCAAGTCTAGGTCTTTTGGGTCTCCAGGTCCTGGGTACCATTGCAGCCTTTGCATCTATTGTAGTTACAGTCTTGTCTGAAGGGATCAGGTGCAAAACAGCTAAAAACAAACACTATCCTTAAAGGCAGGTTCACATGAGTGTGTGTTCGGTCCGAATGCTGATCGCGGGAAAAGAGATATATATATATATATATTATATATATATATATATATATATATATATATATATATATATATATATATATATATATTATATATATAATATATATATATATATATATATATATATATATATATATATATTTTATTTATTTATTTTTTTTTAAATCTGTTACTTTAAAATGACAAGACACAAAGGAAAAATTTTAAAAATCCAGCCCTTAACACATCACAATGGACTGTAGATCTGCAGCAATTTTCTTCCCAGGAGCCCAAAAAAGATCCATCGGCTGCACTGGGTCCTGGGGTGTGATTAAGTCTAGACGCCGGTGGGATGATTTAATCATGTAATGGATCCTGCAGCCGCCTCCTCATGTATGATGTCAGCGGGCAATTGGCCTTACAATTCCCAGAACACCACTTATCTTAATAAGAGTCAAGAATTAAAGAGCGACCGACCCCACCCCAGTAATACAGACAGCCCCCCCACCTCCATGATGAGGCGGATGAGACTTGGAGTCACCATATGGCAGTGTTCCTCTCTCTTTCTCTAGATCTCATCCACGTGGGGGGGTCACAAGGAGCGATACCAGGTGTGAGAAGGGGAAATTAAAAAAAATATTCAAAAATATCCAGAGGATTAGGTTTTGTTTTTATTTAAAAATTTCCCATGATTTCTTTCCAGAGTTGTATGTGAACCGCCATATAATAAAGCCGCTAGTAATAAACGAGCACGACCATGCATGGGTGCTCGAAATGAACAGGTGGATGCTTGGACGGACGTGAAGTCAATGGGAGACTCAAGCATTCCTATGGAAAACTGCTCGAGTTCCCCATTGACTTCCATTATAGGTCGCGCCCGTCCAACTGTTCGCTTCGAGCACGAACATCGTAGTAGTCGCTCATTGCTAATGGACCATTTAACGAACCCGAACAACGTAAGGTAAGTTTACAGCAGCTCATACAAACAATTAATTGTTTAGACGCTCGTCGTCATCGAAAGATTGAAGCATTTAGACGATGATCAAATGCCGGAACAAGTGACCGGCGCGCCGCTTTCACATAGGAATGAATAGGAGCGGTCTTTTGGGCTTTTTCTGCCGTTTTTTCGGCAGATCCAATCAAAATAAAAAGCGGAAAAATATCCAATGTGAACATACCCTTACTGGTGAGTGCAGAAACAGCCAAGAAACACAAGATCTATGGAGCGAGCATCAGAGGAAAAACAAAACCACAAAGCCTTAAATGATTCTAATACCAGAGATGGGGTCAGAGGTCAGAGGAAACCGAGAGCCGTAAATCATTCCAATAGAAGTACGGCTCTGTCCCCAGAGAACACATGTCCCCGTATCATATATGAGTATATAGAGCCGTACACCTCCCCGTATCATATATGAGTATATAGAGCCGTACACCTCCCTGTATCATATAATGTGTGTATATAGAGCCGTACACCTCCCCGTATCATATATGAGTATATAGAGCCGTACACCTCCCTGTATCATATAATATGTGTATATAGAGCCGTACACCTCCCGTATCATATATGAGTATATAGAGCCGTACACCTCCCTGTATCATATAATGTGTGTATATAGAGCCGTACACCTCCCCATATCATATATGAGTATATAGAGCCGTACACCTCCCTGTATCATATAATGTGTGTATATAGAGCCGTACACCCCCCTGTATCATATAATGTGTGTATATAGAGCCGTACACCTCCCTGTATCATATATGAGTATATAGAGCCGTACACGTCCCTGTATCATATAATATGTGTATATAGAGCCGTACACCTCCCTGTATCATATAATGTGTGTATATAGAGCCGTACACCTCCCTGTATCATATAATATGAGTATATAGAGCCGTACACCTCCCTGTATCATATAATATGTGTATATAGAGCCGTACACCCCCTGTATCATATAATATGTGTATATAGAGCCGTACACCCCCCTGTATCATATAATATGTGTATATAGAGCCGTACACCCCCCTGTATCATATAATATGTGTATATAGAGCCGTACACCCCCCTGTATCATATAATATGTGTATATAGAGCCGTACACCTCCCTGTATCATATAATATGTGTATATAGAGCCGTACACCTCCCTGTATCATATAATACGTGTATATAGAGCCGTACACCTCCCTGTATCATATAATGTGTGTATATAGAGCCGTACACCCCCTGTATCATATAATTGTGTATATAGAGCCGTACACCTCCCTGTATCATATAATAGGTGTATATAGAGCCGTACACCCCCTGTATCATATATTGTGTGTATATAGAGCCGTACACCTCCCTGTATCATATAATATGTGTATATAGAGCCGTACACCTCCCCATATCATATAATATGTGTATATAGAGCCGTACACCCCCCTGTATCATATAATGTGTGTATATAGAGCCGTACACCCCCTGTATCATATAATGTGTGTATATAGAGCCGTACACCTCCCTGTATCATATAATATGTGTATATAGAGCCGTACACCTCCCTGTATCATATAATATGTGTATATAGAGCCGTACACCTCCCTGTATCATATGTGTTTTATAGAGCCGTACACCTCCCTGTATCATATAATATGTGTATATAGAGCCGTACACCTCCCTGTATCATATAATATGTGTATATAGAGCCGTACACCTCCCTGTATCATATAATGTGTGTATATAGAGCCGTACACCTCCCTGTATCATATAATGTGTGTATATAGAGCCGTACACCTCCCTGTATCATATAATATGTGTATATAGAGCCGTACACCTCCCTGTATCATATAATGTGTGTATATAGAGCCGTACACCTCCCTGTATCATATAATGTGTGTATATAGAGCCGTACACCTCCCTGTATCATATAATGTGTGTATATAGAGCCGTACACCTCCCTGTATCATATAATGTGTGTATATAGAGCCGTACACCTCCCTGTATCATATAATGTGTGTATATAGAGCCGTACACCTCCCTGTATCATATAATGTGTGTATATAGAGCCGTACACCTCCCTGTATCATATAATGTGAGTATATAGAGCCGTACACCTCCCTGTATCATATAATATGTGTATATAGAGCCGTACACCTCCCTGTATCGTATAATAGGTGTATATAGAGCCGTACACCTCCCTGTATCATATAATGTGTGTATATAGAGCCGTACACCTCCCTGTATCATATATTGTGTGTATATAGAGCCGTACACCTCCCTGTATCATATAATATGTGTATATAGAGCCGTACACCTCCCCATATCATATATGAGTATATAGAGCCGTACACCTCCCTGTATCATATAATATGTGTATATAGAGCCGTACACCTCCCTGTATCATATAATGTGTGTATATAGAGCCGTACACCTCCCTGTATCATATAATATGTGTATATAGAGCCGTACACCTCCCTGTATCATATAATATGTGTATATAGAGCCGTACACCTCCCTGTATCATATAATGTGTGTATATAGAGCCGTACACCTCCCCATATCATATATGAGTATATAGAGCCGTACACCTCCCTGTATCATATAATATGTGTATATAGAGCCGTACACCTCCCTGTATCATATAATATGTGTATATAGAGCCGTACACCTCCCTGTATCATATAATATGTGTATATAGAGCCGTACACCTCCCTGTATCATATAATAGGTGTATATAGAGCCGTACACCTCCCTGTATCATATAATAGGTGTATATAGAGCCGTACACCTCCCTGTATCATATAATATGTGTATATAGAGCCGTACACCTCCCTGTATCATATAATAGGTGTATATAGAGCCGTACACCTCCCTGTATCATATAATATGTGTATATAGAGCCGTACACCTCCCTGTATCATATAATATGTGTATATAGAGCCGTACACCTCCCTGTATCATATAATATGTGTATATAGTGCCGTACACCTCCCTGTATCATATAATATGTGTATATAGAGCCGTACACCTCCCTGTATCATATAATATGTGTATATAGAGCCGTACACCTCCCTGTATCATATAATATGTGTATATAGAGCCGTACACCTCCCTGTATCGTATGTGTACATATTTTGTGCACAACTGATTGTTACTTTGTATCATTCCCTCTGTAAATGAAGCAACAATCTCACACATCGGGCCGATACATTGTTGCATTTGGACTTAAGTTTTTTCAATGTTTTAAAATTGTATCAAATTCTATTTTGTTACTTTGAACCTTTTTAAGTCTATTTTATACATATTCTCTTATCATTCTTTAATGTTCCCCAATATGGGAGTATTTTTAGGGTTTTTTGGGCAGATGTTCTCCAGACATGAACCCTCCTCTACCCTGAATGACTTTATTATTTCTTAACTTTTTTTTTCCAGATACAAATTTGGCGACGTCTTAGAGGAACATGTGACTTACCAATATAAAAGGGCGCAAAAAGTATAAGACAATTATACATTTATCAACCTCGTGCAAATAAATAACATCAATGAATTTCAGAAGACAAAATAGAAAGGTGAAAGAGGGCAAATGGTCACATCACTCTGCTACATCCTGAACAAGCGCAGGCGGCCACGCCGTCCCCCAGAACAAGCGCAGGCGGCCAACACCGTCCACCAGAACAAGCGCAGGCGGCCAACACCGTCCACCAGAACAAGCGCAGGCGGCCAACACCGTCCCCCAGAACAAGCGCAGGCGGCCAACACCGTCCCCCAGAACAAGCGCAGGCGGCCAACACCGTCCCCCAGAACAAGCGCAGGCGGCCAACACCGTCCCCCAGAACAAGCGCAGGCGGCCAACACCGTCCCCCAGAACAAGCGCAGGCGGCCACCACCGTCCCCCAGAACAAGCGCAGGCGGCCACCACCGTCCCCCAGAACAAGCGCAGGCGGCCACCACCGTCCCCCAGAACAAGCGCAGGCGGCCACCCACCGTCCCCCAGAACAAGCGCAGGCGGCCACGCCGTCCCCCAGAACAAGCGCAGCGGCCCACCACCGTCCCCCAGAGCAAGCACAAGCGGCCAACACCGTCCCCCAGAACAAGCGCAGGCGGCCAACACCGTCCCCCAGAACAAGCGTAGGCGGCTACGCCGTCCCCCAGAGCAAGCGCAGGCGGCCACGCCGTCCCCCAGAACAAGCGCAGGCGGCCACGCCGTCCCCCAGAGCAAGTGCAGGCATCTATGTTGCTCCCCCCACAGAACAGGCACAGGCGGTCATGTTGCTCCCCCACACCCCAGAACAAGTACAGGCGGCCACATCACTCCCCCCCCACCCCCAGAACTAGTGCACGCGACCATATTGCCCCCCAGAATTAGTGCAGACATTCACATTGCCCCCCCCTCAGAACAAGCAGCCACAGAGCCCCCCATAATAAATGTATCCTGTGACAGTTCAGCCCCATACTGTCCGCACACACAGAGCCGGGTCTCACCTCACCCCCTGGGGACACTCAGTGCTCCGGGCTCCTCTCCATACACCGCTCCCTCCTCTGCTCCTGTCTCTTGCTCCCCCGGTATCTCTCTGTCGGGCCCCGATTGTTGTTGTCATGACAACACAGATCACCGACGCCTGTGATTGGATGGAACCTTCAGCCGCCATGTTTAATTATGGTAGATATGAGAAGTCTCATCACGTTCCAGCATATGCCAGGATTCCCTTTCTCTCTGCACTCAGCGGATGACGTGTGACCCGGGCTCCGATATTTCATCATCTGTTCTCCACACTGTATAATGAACTTTTCATACATTTTATACCTCTGTCGCCTCAGCGGCCATGTTTGAAAAGGGCAAACGTCACAAGAGCGACGAGAACACGGCCACGCCCCCAGCGTGTAGTCATTGGTCGGACAATAAGTAGGTGTGGTCACCAGCTAAGTGTCTGCCGTTGTCAGGACAACCTTTAGCGTCGAGCACTGGACACCGGAAGTAGAAAAGACGCCATCTTTATTGAGGGCAAACAAATGAACATTACATATCATTGTGTGTGTCATTCCACTCATTATATCCTGCGAAGTGGCAAAGCAAACATGAGGGATTAATACACCTTCCGATGTGAGATCAGTGACGGGGTATAGAGAAGGGGGGGCAGCGGCCATTTTTGAAAAGGGCAAAACGACGCTGTAATGTAACCGGTAGTGATTGGGTGGAGTTAAGCTGCTTCCTCGGCTCCCATTGGCTGCCGGTCCCGGAAGTGTCAGCTGTGAGTCAGCTGCTTGTCACCTGCTCCCGGGCACTTGTCTGCAGGCCCCGCCCCTCTCCGGGTGTCTGCGCCATGGATGAGAGCAGCCCGCTGGTGTCCCCGGAGCAGCCGCCGGCCCCGCTCAGCCCCGCCGCCCGCCTACCCCCCATCGTCCCGGGGTGGTGGTCCGGATCCCGCCATCCTCCCCGCAGTGTGTCCCGGCCCCGTCCCCCCCGGGATCCCCCACAGACCGGGAGAGGCAGCCGCTGCTGGAGCGCTCACACCGCCGAGACAAGAACTGCTTCCCCGACGACCCCGAGTTCCGGGCGGTGGTGAGGAAAGCGGAGAGGGCGATCGATGGCGGCATCTTCCCGGAGCGGATCTACCAGGGCTCCAGCGGCAGCTACTTCGTGAAGGACGAGCAGGAGGTGAGCGGGGGCCCGGGGCCACAAGGACAGGTGTGCCGGTGACTGATCACAGCTGGGGGGTCGGTGCAGTGTATCCAGCATATACCCCAGTGACTGATCACAGCTGGGGGGTCGGTGCAGTGTATCCAGCACATACCCCAGTGTCAGGAGGTGAGCGGGGGGCCCGGGGCCACAGTGACGGGGTGTGCCGGTGACTGATCAATGCTGGGGGGTCGGTGCAGTGTATCCAGCATATACCCCAGTGACTGATCACAGCTGGGGATCTGTACAGTGTGTGTCCAGCATATACCCCAGTGACTGATCACAGCTGGGGGATCGGTACAGTGTGTCCAGCATATACCCCAGTGACTGATCACAGCTGGGGGGTCGGTACAGTGTATCCAGCACATACCCCAGTGTCAGGAGGTGAGCGGGGGCCCGGGACCACAGTGATGGGTGTGCCGGTGACTGATCACAGCTGGGGGATCGGTACAGTGTATCCAGCATATACCCCAGTGACTGATCACTGCTGGGGGGTCTGTACAGTGTATCCAGCATATACCCCAGTGTCTGATCACAGCTGGGGGGTCTGTACAGTGTATCCAGCACATGCCACAGTGACTGATCACAGCTGGGGGTCTGTACAGTGTATCCAGCACATGCCACAGTGACTGATCACAGCTGGGGGTCTGTACAGTGTATCCAGCACATGCCACAGTGACTGATCACAGCTGGGGAGTCGGTACACTGTATCCAGCATATACCCCAGTGTCAGGAGGTGAGCGGGGGCCCGGGGCCACAAGGACAGGTGTGCCGGTGACTGATCACAGCTGGGGGGTTCGGGTACAGTGTGTCAGCACATACCCCAGTGTCAGGAGGGTGAGCGGGGGCCCGGGGCCACAGTGACAGGTGTGCCGATGACTGATCACAGCTGGGGGGTCGGTACAGTGTATCCAGCACATACCCCAGTGACTGATCACAGCTGGGGGGTCGGTGCAGTGTATCCAGCATATACCCAGTGACTGATCACAGATGGGGGGTCGGTACACTGTATCCAGCATATACCCAGTGTCTGATCACAGCTGGGGGGTCGGTACAGTGTATCCAGCATATACCACAGTGACTGATCACAGCTGGGGGGGTCGGTGCAGTGTATCCAGCATATACCCCAGTGACTGGTCACAGCTGGGGGTCGGTGCAGTGTGTCCAGCACATACCCCAGTGTCTGATCACAGCTGGGGGGGTCGGTGCAGTGTGTCCAGCATATACCCCAGTGTTGATCACAGCTGGGGGGTCGGTGCAGTGTATCCAGCATATACCCCAGTGACTGATCACAGCTGGGGGTCGGTGCAGTGTATCCAGCATATACCCCAGTGACTGATCACGCTGGGGGGTCGGTGCAGTGTATCCAGCACATACCCCAGTGTCAGGAGGTGAGCGGGGGCCCGGGGCCACAGTGACGGTGTGCCGGTGACTGATCAATGCTGGGGGTCGGTGCAGTGTATCCAGCATATACCCCAGTGACTGATCACTGCTGGGGGATCTGTACAGTGTGTCCAGCATATACCCCAGTGACTGATCACAGCTGGGGATCGGATACAGTGTGTCCAGCATATACCCCAGTGACTGATCACAGCTGGGGGGTCGGTACAGTGTATCCAGCACATACCCCAGTGTCAGGAGGTGAGCGGGGGCCCGGGACCACAGTGATGGGTGTGCCGGTGACTGATCACAGCTGGGGGATCGGTACAGTGTATCCAGCATATACCCCAGTGACTGATCACTGCTGGGGGGTCTGTACAGTGTATCCAGCATATACCCCAGTGACTGATCACTGCTGGGGGGTCTGTACAGTGTATCCAGCATATACCCCAGTGTCTGATCACTGCTGGGGAGTCGGTACAGTGTGTCCAGCACATACCCAGTGTCTGATCACTGCTGGGGAGTCGGTACAGTGTGTCCAGCATATACCCCAGTGACTGATCACAGCTGGGGGGTCGGTACAGTGTATCCAGCATATACCCCAGTGTCAGGAGGTGAGCGGGGGGCCCGGGACCACAGTGATGGGTGTGCCGTGACTGATCACAGCTGGGGGATCGGTACAGTGTATCCAGCATATACCCCAGTGACTGATCACTGCTGGGGGGTCTGTACAGTGTATCCAGCATATACCCCAGTGACTGATCACAGCTGGGGAGTCGGTACAATGTGTCCAGCACATACCCCAGTGTCTGATCACAGCTGGGGGGTCTGTACAGTGTATCCAGCACATGCCACAGTGACTGATCACAGCTGGGGGTCTGTACAGTGTATCCAGCACATGCCACAGTGACTGATCACAGCTGGGGGTCTGTACAGTGTATCCAGCACATGCCACAGTGACTGATCACAGCTGGGGAGTCGGTACACTGTATCCAGCATATACCCCAGTGTCAGGAGGTGAGCGGGGGCCCGGGGCCACAAGGACAGGTGTGCCGGTGACTGATCACAGCTGGGGGGTCGGTACAGTGTGTCCAGCACATACCCCAGTGTCAGGAGGTGAGCGGGGGCCGGGGCCACAGTGACAGGTGTGCCGATGACTGATCACAGCTGGGGGGTCGGTACAGTGTATCCAGCACATACCCCAGTGACTGATCACAGCTGGGGGTCGGTGCAGTGTATCCAGCATATACCCCAGTGACTGATCACAGCTGGGGGGTCGGTACACTGTATCCAGCATATACCCCAGTGTCTGATCACAGCTGGGGGGTCAGTACAGTGTATCCAGCATATACCACAGTGACTGATCACAGCTGGGGGGTCGGTGCAGTGTATCCAGCAATATACCCCAGTGACTGGTCACAGCTGGGGGGTCGGTGCAGTGTGTCCAGCACATACCCCAGTGTCTGATCACAGCTGGGGGGTCGGTGCAGTGTATCCAGCATATACCCCAGTGACTGGTCACAGCTGGGGGGTCGGTGCAGTGTATCCAGCATATACCACAGTGACTGATCACAGCTGGGGGGTCGGTACAGTGTATCCAGACATGTCACAGTGACTGATCACAGCTGGGGGATCGGTACACTGTATCCAGCATATACCACAGTGACTGATCACAGCTGGGGGGTCGGTACAGTGTATCCAGCATATACCCCAGTGACTGATCACTGCTGGGGGGTCGGTACAGTGTATCCAGACATGTCACAGTGACTGATCACAGCTGGGGGATCGGTACACTGTATCCAGCATATACCACAGTGACTGATCACAGCTGGGGGGTCGGTACAGTGTATCCAGCACATGCCACAGTGACTGATCACAGCTGGGGAGTCGGTACAGTGTATCCAGACATGCCACAGTGACTGATCACAGCTGGGGAGTCGGTACAGTGTATCCAGACATGCCACAGTGTCTGATCACAGCTGGGGGGTCGGTACAGTGTATCCAGACATGCCACAGTGTCTGATCACAGCTGGGGGGTCGGTACAGTGTATCCAGACATGCCACAGTGTCTGATCACAGCTGGGGGGTCGGTACAGTGTATCCAGACATGCCACAGTGACTGATCACAGCTGGGGGGTCGGTACAGTGTATCCAGACAAGCCACAGTGACTGATCACAGCTGGGGGGTCGGTACAGTGTATCCAGACAAGCCACAGTGTCTGATCACAGCTGGGGGGTCGGTACAGTGTATCCAGACAAGCCACAGTGTCTGATCACAGCTGGGGGGTCGGTACAGTGTATCCAGACATGCCACAGTGTCTGATCACAGCTGGGGGGTCGGTACAGTGTATCCAGACATGCCACAGTGACTGATCACAGCTGGGGGGTCGGTACAGTGTATCCAGACATGCCACAGTGACTGATCACAGCTGGGGGGTCGGTGCAGTGTGTCCAGCACATACCCCAGTGTCTGATCACAGCTGGGGGGGTCGGTGCAATGTGTCCAGCATATACCCCAGTGTCTGATCACAGCTGGGGGGGTCGGTGCAGTGTGTCCAGCACATACCCCAGTGTCTGATCACAGCTGGGGGGTCGGTGCAGTGTATCCAGCATATACCCCAGTGACTGATCACTGCTGGGGGGTCGGTACAGTGTATCCAGACATGTCACAGTGACTGATCACAGCTGGGGGGTCGGTACAGTGTATCCAGACATGCCACAGTGACTGATCACAGCTGGGGGGTCGGTACAGTGTATCCAGACAAGCCACAGTGACTGATCACAGCTGGGGGGTCGGTACAGTGTATCCAGACAAGCCACAGTGTCTGATCACAGCTGGGGGGTCGGTACAGTGTATCCAGACAAGCCACAGTGTCTGATCACAGCTGGGGGGTCGGTACAGTGTATCCAGCATATACCCCAGTGACTGATCACAGCTGGGGGGTCGGTGCAGTGTGTCCAGCACATACCCCAGTGTCTGATCACAGCTGGGGGGTCGGTGCAGTGTGTCCAGCACATACCCCAGTGTCTGATCACAGCTGGGGGGGTCGGTGCAGTGTGTCCAGCATATACCCCAGTGTCTGATCACAGCTGGGGGGGTCGGTGCAGTGTGTCCAGCATATACCCCAGTGTCTGATCACAGCTGGGGGGGTCGGTGCAGTGTGTCCAGCACATACCCCAGTGTCTGATCACAGCTGGGGGGTCGGTGCAGTGTATCCAGCATATACCCCAGTGACTGATCACAGCTGGGGGGTCGGTGCAGTGTATCCAGCATATACCCCAGTGTCTGATCACAGCTGGGGGGTCGGTGCAGTGTATCCAGCACAGTTCTTAGTGTCAGGAGTGGGGAATCTCCAGTCACTGCACCAAGCATAGGCAGAATGTGTCACGTACCTAATGGACTGTCCCTTTAAGGACAGTATTGGTCTTCTCACTACATCACATGACTTGAAGTCACACGGTGGCCCCTATCTGCGGGATCTCAGACTGCCGGAGGAGTCAGTCCGGTTCTGCTTTATATGAGAAATCTGTATTAAGTGGTACCGCCCTCGGTGTCCACACACAGGACTCGTGAGCTCCCGTCTGCCTGGCGGTTACAGGGGGCTCCGACCGTCCCATAGAGAATGAATGGCGCGGTGTCTGCTCACTGCCACTGATAATCCAGTGTCCTGTTGTGGTGAATGGTGGGCAAAGTTCTCCTGTATGCTGTGGAGCTGTGATCTGGCCTCACTAATGAGAAGGGAGCCCATGTGAGAGGAACCTCTGTCTGTGCTGCTTTTCTGTCATGGGGCTCAGGATGATCAGATGAGGGGTCCGTCCTCAGTAATTGGGACCCCCACAGTGATGGCGGATCCTACATCCATCTATGGCGTCACCGTCTTGCAGTGAGTGCGGAGTCACATCATATTTCACATTCCCGGGATTCTCGCACCTCCATGTTTGCTCCCCGTCTGTCATTGAAGGATCGGTCACTCCGATGTCTCATCCTCAATTATTCATCGCTGCGAGTAAAGTAGGACAGAGGGGAAAGTCAGGACTGCCACTTTCCATAGACAGCGGGGAGCGCGGTCCTAAATCCCCATTGATACAGACCTGCCTGCTGTGGTCCCCCTCCGGGCTCTGGTCCTCTGTATGGGATTAATATTGGATTTCTTTAGGGTTTATGAGGTTCCAGTTTAATGGGATTAATAATAATTCATTGTGGTCCGGGGATTTTTAGGTGACGCTGATAGGGCAGCACTAAGTCTCCCTGGATACATTGTATCCCACATATATTCCCTTCTTCTATACATTGCTGTATACCTCTCTCCTTACTTTACATCTTTAGTTCCTTTTTTTGTGTTTCTAAATAGGAAAGAAAACCAAAGTGACTTTTATTCCGGAGCAGTGACGTGACCCGTCCACCTGAGGGGGTCCGGCTCTTGGATTCTGAGTTCCCTGTGCCCATTGTAATGTACAAGGATGGAAAAATGGCTGAAGATGGGTGCAAGAAGGATGAGGCTTCCCTTTCTTATCCACTAATTCACATCCGTGTGTCCGGCCACCATAGTTTTCCCTAGCCATCTATAGGGATGCTCTACAAGTCTATGTTGTCTCCCCTCCTTGTCAGCGGTCCTCTCTCGGAGATAATGAGGTTGGTCTTGTTGATGATGATCACATTCATGGTTGTGGAGTTGGTGTCCTCTTGGGTGGAGTTGGATGCTTGACTCACCGACTCCGCAGCCCTGGTCACATTAGTAGGAGCCATGACTTGGTAGAGATGGTCAATATGATTTGCAGGAGCATGGTCCGGTGTCACGTAGCTGGGTCTGGTCAATGTGGACCTCCTTGGCCGGCACTCGTGTGCCATCATCCCGAGCTTCTCCTGTGATTGCCAGGAATACATGTCATGCTGTGAAGTCATCAGGTGCCCAAGGAGGTCGGCATGCAGGTGTCGGCTCAGGAAGGTCCCATTCTCTTGGTCCAAAGGTAGACACCTGACCGGAGTAGTGAGAAGCAATTTCCCAATAACTAAGCATCTTGCTGACTAAAGGTCCAATGAGGTGAAGTTGTTGGGTGTTGGGATCTGGGTGATTGAATCTCTAAGCAAGAAGATTCACTTACTCCATAACATTAATGTTTCATGGCGGAGAGTGTATTGAGCGCCGGTCATATTCCGGAAGTATACAGCATCTCAGATGACAGATATTAATCTACAGTCTTCAGCCCCTTTGGTAAAAACTCTTGTAAAAGCATGTGATGGCCTGTAACTGGTGGGAGTGAGGCTGAAGGCTGATGCCATGCTGGTCCCGCCGACCATTCTTCTATGACAACCCTCTTGTGACCTCCTACTACCTGCCCATTGTAAAAGGGAGGTTCTGGACCGACTTTAGAGTAAAAACCTGCCTACCCCTTAGATCAGGGGTGGGGGAACCTTTTCTCTGCAAAGGGCCATTTGGAAATTTAGAATATCATTCGAGGGCCGTATAAATTTAGAGGCGCACGGGTACACGGGGGACAAAGGCGCACGACACACGGGTACACGGGACCACCGGCGCACGGGTACAAGGTGGCCAGAGACACACGGGTACATGGGGGGGCTAGAGGTGCACGACACACAGGTACAAGGGGGCCAAAGGCGCATGACACACGGTTACACGGGGGACAGAGGCGCACGACACATGGGCACACAGGGGCCAGAGGTGCGTGACACACGGGTGCACAGGGCCACAGGCGCAAGACACACTTGTACACAGGGGCCTGAGGCGCATGACACACAGGTACACAGGGGGCAGAGCAAAAAGAGATCCAGCAACACATCCAAATGAAGGTAGATAAAAATCAATGTGGACATATATGATTTTAACATGGCTTCACGTGATTTTTATCTCCCTCCCTTGGCTATGTTTCTGGATGCAGCTCCTTCTTATACTGCTGACAGTTTTCATTCCTGCACAGCCGAGGATCACAGAGCAGACACTTTATTTATTTATTTATCTGACACCTTTAGATTTACTCACAGACTTCCCGAGGTGGAGGAATTGTTTATTTAAGATAAGCAGGAGGTGATTGTAATCCTCCCAGGAGCTGAGCTGGACAGTGCAGAGGCTCCTGCTTCACAGAACGCCTCACGCTATGTTTCAGGTCGGAGACAATTCCGGGACGCACCGCTGCTCATTTAAAGGGATCGCGCTACAAATAAAAGCAAAGTGGCCACGGGCCGGATCAGGTAACATGGCGGGCCGGACCCGGCCCGGGGGCCGGACGTTCCCCACCACTGCCTTAGATGAAAGTCTTGGAGGGTGGATCTACTGCCTTCCCCTTGGATGAAAGCTTTGAACGTCTGCCATCTCCCTAGTTGTAAGCCTTCTAGTGTCGGACTCTCTTTTTCAAGTCCCTTAAAGGGAATTCATCAGCAAGTCTTTTGCTATATAATCTGAGGACAGCATGCCGTAGGGGTCATGACATAGGATTCAACAATGTACTGTATGTCGGGTTTCTGTTTCCTTAAACTTAGTGCTTTATCACTAGGACGTTATCATTTCTGAGACTCACTGGCTCCTGCTGTGCTGTCTGACTCCACCCCCTCTTTTGATTAGCAGCTCACCATCTACAGACAGTGTACATAGAGAGCCTGATGTGGGCGGGGGCTGCTTTTTCAGTTAAATCTAAAATCTGTGATTGTGTGAGAATGGCTGCACCCAGTAACCTCAGTGATATGTCATTGGATTCAGGGTTTCTGTGTCTACATCATGCTGCTCTCAAATGAGGCAGCAAAGACCTGCTGACAGATTCCTTTAAGTGAAGATCTGCATCGAATGAAGCCCTTTTGATTCCCTTGATTGAGGATTTTCCAAAACGATCATGACTCTCCTTAATTTGTCCCCCCCTCCTTCAGTAACGGGTGATATTTTGATATTTTGGGGTCTGTTTTCCAACCAGGCTTCATATACAGGATAGATTTCCTTAGTGTCTCTTGTTGGTGGAGCCGCTAAGTCTTCAGGATCTGACTCCATTACTCCTGGTGTCTTTGTGCGGCTCGTGAATATATTCTGATGTTTTGCCCGCCGGCGTCCCATCCGTCTTTGTATTTGTGTTTGCTCCGTGCCCTGAAACCAGAGCAGGCGGGCGCCCCTTCCCTTCCTATCTCACTTTCATGTCTTCGGGTTGCGGAGTGAGAGTGTCGAGTGTCTCGGCTTTCTATCTCGGGTTTCTCACCTTCCCGCCGCTCCTGTTTCTCCTCTCCGCGGTTATCGCCCTGTGTAATGTTGTCGGCTGTTAGCGTTGTGCCGTTATCGGTGTTCTGGATCTGCCCAGTTTCTATTTTCGTTCCTTTTATCCGGGCCGTCAGTCGCTGGTTATTGATTTTGGGTTGGCGCCTATCGCCTCGCTCTTCATCCATCCTCCGCTATCTACAGCTCTCATTTAGAAGAACAAAACAGACGTTCATGTTTAAGTAAAGGGGACGCTGAATTTGGATGTGAAGCGCAGGAGACAACCAGCTCCCCCGGTGCCAGGTGTATGGGGTGGATTCTCCACGCTCTTCCTCACGTGGTCTCTAATTATGAAGACAGTGACAACTCGACGTTTGTCAGGAGGTCTGCTGCCAATTGATACAGTTTACCATTAATGACCATTTGGTTGCAATGATCCAAGTCAGGGCTGGCATCGCACCGGGGTAGTGGCAGGGCCTGACAAGTGAGAGGGCCCACTCGCTGTCTGTGAGCGGAAGCAAAGAAAGACCCACTTGCATGATCTATGTGTACTGAGCAGAAGAATATGCCTACTGGGAGCTGTACAGAGGCTGAAGGACCTTCAAGTCTGTGACTGATCACATGACTCAAATGAAGGTCCAGGAAGATCCTGCAGCTGCTCTACTTCTTCAACCTCTATGCAACTCCAATGGCTCCTCTTTTTGCTTGCATTGATCAGGAACTGCAAGATGTGGTGATGTATAGTGTGTGTGTGTAGAAGGTCTTGCAGTGCTGTTGTATGTATGTGTCCATGTAGCTTAGCTGTGTGTATCTGGTGTCATGTGTGCATGTAGCAGAGCTGTTTGTGTCTGTGTGTGATGTATGTGCATGTAGCAGAGCTGTTTGTGTCTGTGGTGTAGTGTGCATGTAGCAGAGCTGTTTGTGTCTGCGTGTAGTATGCATGTAGCAGAGCTGTTTGTGTCTGTGCGTGTAGTATGCATGTAGCAGAGCTGTTTGTGTCTGTGCGTGTAGTATGCATGTAGCAGAGCTGTTTGTGTCTGTGCGTGTAGTATGCATGTAGCAGAGCTGTTTGTGTCTGTGCGTGTAGTATGCATGTAGCAGAGCTGTTTTGTCTTAAGGTGCATTTTTTTTGTTTGCATGAACAGATGGGAGAGGTGACTAAGCAGATAAAGGGATGTACTATGCCGTGTTATTCATGGCCAGCTATGATAAATATTATGCGACTAAATACATTCCTTTTTGGTACAATAGACAGGCATCAACACAAAAATAAATAATCACAATATTGCACTATTATTATACACATTTACGTAGTATTACGCTTTCATACATAATCTCTGTGTGTATTACAATGCACATACATCAATCCAGGATCTATCAGTATTGATTCAACCAGTAACCTGAAAGCTTGCTATCTCATAAAGTGCATTAATAGTGCATAACTAGAAGGGACTATTGAACCACGACCCTAAATATTCAGCATGGAGCCAGCTTCTATCCAAACAAGCGTATTACAGCCATTTAGTTACCACCACGCAGATTCTCAAGGCTAGGGAGAGGAGAAGGAAGTCAGGGCTGCAACCCGACGCGTTTCGTGGTAGGAAGCCTTACAGCCACTTCATCAGAGCTGTGTATGTAGTGTCCATGTAGCTTAGCTGTGTGTATCTGTGTGTGCATGTTGTGCATGTAGCAGAGCTGTTTGTGTCTGTGTTGTAGTATGCATGTGCAGAGTGTTTGTGTCTGTGCGGTAGTATGCATGTAGCAGAGCTGTTTGTGTCTGTGCGTGTAGTATGCATGTAGCAGAGTGTTTGTGTCTGTGGTGTAGTATGATGTAGCAGAGCTGTTTGTGTTGTGTGTGTGTATATGCATTTAGCAGAGCTGTTTGTGTCTAATATATGATTTGCGAAAGAATAAAATAGATTTATTGCCGCTGTATTCTACCCCAGTATAATAAAATTAGCACTAATGACCCCTCCCTTTCAGACCACCACGGGAGCTTTAATTTATAGGAAGAATGTTTTTTTTCCTTTTTTTCTTCCGTCTAAACCTGATGTGCGGCTTATGGTGCAGAATTGCAGCAGCGGGGGGCAGATTGTTAAAGGGGCGCACTGAAACTCTTTCACCTGGGGCCCACACAAACCCAGAGCCAGCCCTGATCCTAGTAACTTCTAAGACAACAGAAATATGTCCACCTTTAGTATTGGTGGTATTGGACCCCTCAGGAGTCATTTCCTAGGTGATCGGTACCTATACATGCACTTAGGAGTCCTTGATTCTCATGCACGTGGTCCCTGGCCTGTTGGATGGGGCGTTGTCCTTGGTAATGTATGACACTTGGCATTGTGCTTGGTGATGTACGACACTTGGCATTGTGCTTGGTGATGGACGACGCTTGGTATTGTGCTTGGTGATGTATGACGCTTGGCATTGTGCTTGGTGATGTATGACGCTCGGCATTGTGCTTGGGGATGTATGACGCTTGGCATTGTGCTTGGTGATGTATGACGCTCGGCATTGTGCTTGGTGATGTATGACGCTTGGCATTGTGCTTGGTGATGTATGACGCTTGGCATTGTGCTTGGTGATGACGACGCTTGGTATTGTGCTTGGTGATGTATGACGCTTGGCATTGTGCTTGGTGAGTATGACGCTTGGCATTGTGCTTGGTGATGGATGACGCTCGCATTGTGCCTGGTGATGGATGACGCTTGTATTGTGCTTGGTGATGGACGACGCTTGGTATTGTGCTTGGTGATGGACGACGCAGGGCATTGTGCTTGGTGATGGACGACGAGGCATTGTGCTTGGTGATGGACGACGCAGGGCATTGTGCCTTGGTGATGGACGACGCAGGGCATTGTGCTTGGTGATGGACGACGCAGGGCATTGTGCTTGGTGATGGACGACGCAGGGCATTGTGCTTGGTGATGGACGACGCAGGGCATTGTGCTTGGTGATGGACGACGCAGGCATTGTGCTTGGTGATGGACGGCGCTCGGCATTGTGCTTGGTGATGGACGGACGCTGGGCATTGTGCTTGGTGATGGACGACGCTGGGCATTGTGCTTGATGATGTATGACGCTCGGCATTGTGCTTGGTGATGTACGGCAGTAGCTGCTCAGTGTTTGTGCTAATGTTGCCAGAGGAGGTCTGGACTCTGCAGTTATGGGGTCAGTAGATTGGTGGGGACTTTACTGTCCTCTGCTCCTCAGCCCTTGGCTCCCTGCTGTGTAACGTCACAGGGTGTCCACTTGGTTGCTGAGTTGCTGCAGTTTCTTCCACTTCTCATTAATATCACTCACAGGTGATGGGGAAGATTCAGGAGGAAGAAATGTCATAAACGTACTTGTTACCCCGGTGTCTTCTATTACAGGACGCGCTGGTATCAGTGAGAATGACCGGTAGTGCAGAGCTATCATATTAGTAAAGCCAAGTGGCACCACAGTGGGGGTGAAGGGGCGAAGGTCGTACACTGGCGGGGGGTTGGGCTGGAGGTTATACACCTGGTAGAATGGGACTAATTGGGAACCCAGAATTCCTTGGTGAGGGCCTGTGTCCCGGTGCGTCTGTTTGGTGTATTATGTCTGTTGTCTTCTGGCCTCTTAGTGAACGTCCCACTGACTAATGATCACGGGTCCGGCGCTCGCTCTGCAGCTGATCTTGTGCTGCCTCCGTGCTGTCATTTTCTTGCACAATCACTTCTCTCTGTGGGTTATTAGAATTCTTCTACTTCAGCTTTTCTTTTTCCTTTGTAAAATGCGCAGAATACAAGGAATTGTCTTTTCAGGTAAAGAGCGACGCTCCGGGGCATTGAACGTGACCAAGGATCCTAAATTCTTTTATCAAATAAAATCTTCACCGATCAGCCACACGGTGAACCCTCCGGAGCAGATCCCCTCCAGTCCTGTAAGACGCAGCCTCCGTGGATCGGACTTGTTCCTGCTCCCATGATCGTGGCCTGTACAATGTTAGATGCCACCATCCGACATCATCTACCTCCGATAGCAGCCTAGCGCCATCTCTTCTCCAGGTCAATGATGCACCCGCTCATCCACATAATGTAAAGTCAGTCTTCCTGCCAGATTTTGCTTGTTATCTCAGTTCCTGGGATTTTTCATGACCAGAATAGCTCAGTAAATCTCAAATATTGTGGAGACCTGTTGGACTTCTCAGATTGAGCGTGCCCCTTTCCAGGACGTCCATTGTTCGTGCCCGCAGCGAGGATCATCCAATATGCCAACCGGTCGCTCATTTGTGGCTTCAAGAGTCAAAGTGTAAAGACCCCAAACTCCCGACTTTATTTGCATCCCTCGTGTCTCCATCATCCAGTGCTTTTAGATTGTAAGCTCCTTTGCACTGGGCAGTATCTGCTCCTAATTTGCGCTCTTTACTCTTGTAGAATGTAGATATGTTTTTAGAATCTGCCTAACGGAAGGCGGTGGCTCCATATGAGTATGTAGAGGGGTAATAAGGGGCATCACGGTTAACGTTGTCCTTTATTTTTATCTTCCAGGAAATCATTGCCGTCTTCAAACCGAAAACAGAGGAGCCGTACGGTCAGCTGAACCCCAAGTGGACCAAGTGGCTCCAGAAGCTGTGCTGCCCCTGCTGCTTCGGGAGGGACTGTCTGGTCCTGAACCAGGGGTATCTGTCCGAGGCCGGAGCCAGCCTAGTAGACCAAAAACTGGAACTCAATATCGTTCCTCGGACGAGGGTAACGTCACAGTCTCCTTTATCAGGCGGCTAATCTCTGGTTATGTGGAATACTCCAGTATTGCAGTAAAGT
The DNA here is from genome assembly GCA_033576535.1 of Allobates femoralis. Lineage (NCBI taxonomy): Eukaryota > Metazoa > Chordata > Amphibia > Anura > Aromobatidae > Allobates > Allobates femoralis. The sequence goes on from JARQOC010000006.1 coordinate 32,253,234, forward strand.
TGCCCATTGGCCTTGGCTTCTATTTTGAGAAAGTTGTATTTTGGTCCGACTGCATGAGCCCACTTGTCACTTCACGGTGACCTTCTTTTTGGGCCTGGCATACAACACTACTGCAAATACCCACCTCTGCTTCCAAGCTAAACCCTCTCCGCACACTCATGCCATAATGCAGGAATGGACGAACCAAAAGATAGAAAGGTTTGGGGTAGTGTTAGCCAACTGAAGAAAGACTGAAACAAAATAATAATCTTGTAGTTGTGATACCTTTTAATGGTTAACAAAGATATAATAAATGATGTTACAAAGCAGTGAGCTCCAGACTGCTTACCTCTCTTCATCAGGCATGGTAAGCAGTCCTGAGAGCTCGCTGCTTTCTTTTTGTTAGCTATTTATTGATATCACAACTCCAAGGTTATTTTATTTCTCTCAATGAGAACAATCTGTCTTTGGACTATCCAGATAATGGAAATCATTGTCTGGCAGATGCAACCTTAAAGGGGTTGTCCAGGCTTTTTATAAAATCTAAGTGTGTATCTAGGCTGCAAAATGCTGACAGTTTGTAATTTACACCCTGTCAGCATTTTGCATTGTTACCTACAGATCACCTTTCTGCATGTGTGGAGGAGTCGCTCAGCCCCCGATTAGAGGCGTTGTTTGCTTTGGAGCTCGGGCGTGACGTCACAATTGGTCGTTTGCACCCACTCTCCTACGGGTGAATCTATAGGCGGCAGGGAGGTTTGCATTAGCATGCTTCAGATCAAATCAGCGTGGGAACAGGAGGACGACGTGAGCGCATGCACACCGCAGCACTGAGTGTGGTCATTTCCGTCACACAGCTTCAGATTCAGCACAGTGTTTCAGAGAAGGATATGACCGCTCAGTGCAACACCGTTCTATCAGAGCTTACATAGGGAAATTGAGTCTGGAGTGGCTGGGTATGCTGGAGACTGGTGGGGGCTGGGTATGCTGGAGACTGTTGGGGGTTGGGTATGCTGGAGACTGGTGGGGGCTGGGTATGCTGGAGACTGGTGGGGGCTGGGTATGCTGGAGACTGGTGGGGGCTGGGTATGCTGGAGACTGGTGGGGGCTGGGTATGCCGGAGACTGGGGGGAGGGGTATCAGGCATACCGGAGACTGAGGGGGAATATCAGGCATGCTGGAGACTGGGGGGGATCAGGCATGCTGGAGGCTGTGGGGGGGGGGAAGGTCAGGCATGCCGGAGACTGGTGGGGACGGACATGCTGCAGACTGGGGGGGGGGGGGGGGATCAGGCATGCTGGAGACTGGGAGGGGGGGGGCGGACATGCTGGAGACTGGGGGGATTATCAGGCATGCTGGGGGTAAGGAGATCAGGCATGCCGGAAGACTGAGGTGGGGGGGGATCAGGCATGCCGGAAACTGAGGGGGGGGGAATCAGGCATGCTTTTCACTCGGGAGGGCTTGTTGAAGTCTGGGCACAAATGACAAATAGTGACGTTATGCCCAATCTCCAAAACACACGCCTCTGGTCAGTGGCCGAGCTGCTCTTCCATATGCAGACAGGTGATATCTAGATGACAATGTAAGATGCTGACTCGGTGTAAATTATAAACTGTCAGCATTTTGCAGCCTTGACATACATTTACATTTTATAAAAAGCCCTGACAACCCCTTTAATTGATAGGGTTTTCTGCTTTGGAAAGCCCTCTTTCTTGCAAAGATCACATGTCACGCAGCTGTAATCTATGAGCAAACCTGGGTATTTTTCATTTTCCCACAGTGCCACCACTGGTAAAATGAAGTATTACACTAGTGTAATAGATCACAATGCTGCTTTAGGGTGCGTTCACACACTGCGTATTTGCTACGTATTCTTACGTGAGTGCTCTTGCAGTATTTGTAGCCAAAACCGCAATGGGTGATAAATACAGAAGTGGTGACGTGTTTCTATTAGACTTTTCTTCTGATTGTTCCCTCCTGGTTTTGGCTACAACAACTGCAACAGCACTCGCGTAAATCCGCAGCAAATCCGCAGTGTGTGAACACATTAGTCCTACAGAGTGAAAAGCTCTGCTCCGACTAAGACTCGGGGGTCTTGAACCTTCCAGTTTTCCCTAATAAGGAATAGTGGGGGCATGCTAATGAAAGCTGTGGTCACCCAGCTGAAGGGCATCACTAGGGCACTAGGTATCACTGTATTATTTTGGGAGGCCCTGACCCTTCTGACTGAATTCCCCCCACCATAGTTGCATTTTCGAATTCCTTGTAGCAATGTCCTGCGTTCCTGTTGAACTGGATTCCTGTGATCGTCTGATGTTCACATTTGTCTCGTTCTTGCTCTACAGGTTGTGTATTTAGCCAGTGAAACCTTTAATTACAGCGCTATAGACCGAGTGAAGTCCAGAGGGAAGCGGCTGGCGTTGGAAAAAGTGCCAAAAGTCGGTCAGCGGTTTAATCGGATCGGATTGCCTCCTAAGGTAGGAAAACCGGAGCCTCGTCACCTGGAGTCCGCTCTGCTGCCCAGTGCGGACAGAATCGGATTAAAGCGCTCAATACTGTGTTTCCCTTAGAGAGGACCTGTCACCTCCCAGGTGCTATGCTAACTGAATGCAGCACTGAATGCAGTGTGTCTGCTGCATTCAGGGAAGAGGTCCCCCATGTCTCTAGCCCCCCTGTAAGCTTTAGAAAAGACTCTCTAGAAACTTTACAGTTAAGAGGTCGCCTGGGTGGGATCTTAAGAGGTCCTGGCTGCTGGCTCAGTCCTCCCTGCCTCCTTCTTGTGTGTTCCGCCCTCCTCGTCTGCCCTCCTCGTCTGCCCTCCTCGTCTGCCCTGGCAGAAGAGGAGGGGGCGGTAGACACAAGGAGAAGGCAGGGAGGACTGTGCCAGCAGCCAGGACCTCTTTAATAAGATCACACCCAGGCGACCTCTTAACTGTAAGGTTTCTAGAGACTTTTTTAAAGCTTACAGGGGGGCTAGAGACATGGGGTACCTCTTCCCTGAATGCAGCAGACACGCTGCATTTAGTTTGCCATGCACCAGGGGGGTGACAGGTCGTCTTTAAAATAAAGACTGGGTGCTATAAATATTTTTTTCTCTGAAAGATTGGTTATTGCTTATTTTTACGGCATGTCTTATTAATATTAGATGAACAACAATTCACATTTATTGTTGACCGAACAATAACCATTTATTCAAATATAATCATGTCATCACACACACACATCATACATGTGCATACGCACACACTGCACATGCACGTGTTTGTATACACACACTCTGCACATATTGGGGGGGCCATTAAGCAAGTGGGTGCCCTGGACAGTTGTCCAGTTTGCCCCCCTTCCCCCACATTGGCTCTGACTGTAACTAGGCCTTACTTTCAGAGTAGGCTTTTTTAATGGAAATTGGGGCGATGTTAGGAGACGGGCGTCTTTTCCTTTCCTGTCGTTCCTTAGCAATCTGTACTGGACACCAAAAAAAGGAAAGGGAACTTTGGGTGGATGTGAATTATTTTTTTGTAATAGAGATGAAGCAAAAGCAAAGTCCTCATGTTTGCTGAATGGTTTATTGTGAGTAGAATTATCTTTTCTTTCTATATGTATTGTTCTTTCCTTCCGCAGGTTGGCTCCTTCCAGCTGTTTGTTAAAGGCTACAAGGACGCGGATTACTGGCTCCGGAGGTTTGAGGCTGAACCTCTCCCTGAAAACACTAATCGTCAGCTGCAGCTCCAGTTCGAGAGACTCGTGGTGTTAGACTACATCATCCGAAACACCGGTACAGCGACCTCCTAGAGGGCTCCCCTCATTGACTTCTTCACGATATACATGACGTGTGTCTACATCCTGGGTTATGGCCCTGCCTGTGATGCGGGCTCACACCTCGAGCCCGCACCTTGCCCCACACATGACAGCTGGTATAATCAGCCATCACCTGCCTCTAACAGCCGCGGGTGGATCAGACATCAGTCCACAGTTGTTGACCAGTTAATAAACTGGAGAAGCGAACATAGATTTTTTTTTTGTCCAAAAATATCAAAAACATTTTATTTAAATATCAAGTGAGTTTTATTTATTTTTTTTCCTTAAAAATTTATAGCAAAAACCACAAAACACGTTACAAATACAATGGGGATCACAAAGCATAAATCATAACATAACAGAATGAGAGCCAATGGTTTACAACTTAATACATGATTTACTGGAAAAAGAGAGAAGGGCACAAAGTTACAAAGCTTCCTTGTCCCTGACTGATACCCAGAGCCAGAGCGCCCTGTCCCTGGTCCCCGATTGATACCCAGAACCAGAGCATCCTGTCCCTGACTGATAGCCAGAACCAGAGCGCCCCGTCCCTGACTGATGGCCAGGACCAGAGAGCCCTGTCCCTGGTCCCCGATTGATACCCAGAACCACAGCATCCTGTCCCTGATTGATACCCAGAACCACAGCATCCTGTCCCTGACTGATGGCCAGGACCAGAGCGCCCCGTCCCTGACTGATGGCCGGGACCAGAGCGCCCCGTCCCTGACTGATGGCCGGGACCAGAGCGCCCCGTCCCTGACTGATGGCCGGGACCAGAGCGCCCCGTCCCTGACTGATGGCCGGGACCAGAGCGCCCCGTCCCTGACTGATGGCCGGGACCTGAGCGCCCCGTCCCTGACTGATGGCCGGGACCTGAGCGCCCCGTCCCTGACTGATGGCCGGGACCTGAGCGCCCCGTGCCTGGCAATGAATTGTGCATTCCTTTTCCACTGAAGTCCATAGTGAATACAGGTATAGTTGAACCCTATTGACAGCCTGTAAGTCTCCAGTGAAGAAAGGGGAGAAAGCAAAACTACATACAATGTGTGCAGCCCTCGCCTGGTGATGATTGTGCCTCACCGATATGTTACACATTTGCTTTCTCCATAGATCGAGGTAATGACAACTGGTTGATCAAGTACGACTATCCCATGGAGAACGCCGCGGCCCGGGTCCGTACGTCAGGGCTCTGTGTGATGTCTGTAGAGGTCACTGACGTTCGGATTCGGCTTTTGTAACCGTTCTCTTCTCCTTAGGACTCAGATTGGGTCTTGGTGAGAGAACCCGTCATCAAGATCGCTGCCATAGACAACGGTTTGGCCTTCCCCCTCAAGCACCCCGATTCCTGGAGAGCCTGTGAGTCCGCGCCTCCATCGTCTCTGCTTCTTCTCATAGTAAACAACTGAAAATGATCGGCCTATTCCAATGAGACGCACCCATCCGCTCTATGGTAGATAGGTGATTCATATTAGATGGGTGGGGGTGAGGGGGGCATCTTCTGAATTCCTAGTACAAGGGACACAAGTCCATCAAATCTCCTACCAGTGGACCAAGGCCAGCTGGAGTATAATGGAGCAGTGGGGGGTGCTGGGGTCCCCCGTTATGGTAAACTCCAGGGGTTGGACCCTCCCCAATCTATTTGTCACTTATCCAACAGTTGGGTGCCAGACCCTTTCCCCTGTGTATTATTATGTGATAGAGCGGGCTCAGGAGCTGTTACACAGGTGGTACCGATCACTAACAGCAGCCATCAGAGCGAACTCTGATCACTGCTGTTTAACCACTTAAAGGGAACCTGTCACCCCAAATCACCTTTCTATCCTATTAATGCCTGTCCCTGCAGCCTTACAGTACTTTCTAACACATCCCTGTCTCACCTTTTTTACTAATCTATGAGTACAATAAAGTAGTTAGCAAACTTATGAAATTCCTGTCAGAGGGGCGTTCTTCCAAGCGTTTTTGACTGGTAGGCGGGTCCCCTGTGCCACGCTACCCCTGCCTCGCCGCTCTAATACGCCCTAATGGGCGTCATTATACAATGCAGAGCTCTGGTACGATTTAAATATCGCGCCTGCAATGTCACCGCTGCGACGCTGTCATGTGACCCCGGGATCGCGTCACTTCCGGTCGCACACAGGCAGATTTCAGCATGCAATCTGCGCATGCGTGAAGTCTGCCTGAGAGAGACCTGCGACCGGAAGTGACGCGATCCCGGCGTCACATGACCGCGTCGCAGCGGTGACATTGCAGGCGCGATATTTAAATCGTGCCCGAGCTCTGCATTGTATAATGACGCCCATTAGGGCGTAGTAGAGCGGCAAGGCAGGGGTAGCGTGGCACAGGGGACCCGCCTACCGGTCAAAAACGCTTGGAGGAACGCCCCACTGACAGGAATTTCATAAGCTTGCTAACTACCTGACTGTACTCCTAGATTAGTAAAAAAGGTGAGACAGGGATGTGTTAGAAAGTATTGTAAGGCTGCAGGGACAGGCATTAATAGGATAGAAAGGTGATTTGGGGTATAATAATGTACTTTTTTTTTTTTTATTACTAGTATATTGTATTTTTATTAGTCTTTATATTTTTATATATAACATTTTTATTAATGTTTGTATTTTATTATAATTTATTTTATTTATATATTATAATGATAATAAAATACAAACATTAATAAAAAAAATATATTAGCTTGGATTTTATTATTATAAATATAATAATTTAAAATACCATACAAACACTAATTTAAAAAAATATATACATATAAATATATATAAAAAATGTGTATAAATAGCAAGACTAATAAAAATACATACTGCTAATAAAATTAGCTAAAAGTAAAAGGAAAAAAAAAAAAGTCATACTGGTTTTTATATATATTATATATATTATATATAATATATATTTATATGGGTGAAATTTTATAAAATATTTATTTGCTACATATTGCAACAATGTGTAAGGCATTATGTAGCACCATTATAATCTCTTAATTACTAGATTGTATGTATGTATGTGTTTATAATATATATATATATATAAATATATATATATATATATATATATATATAATATATATATATATATATATATATTTGTGTGTGTATGTATATATATATATATATATATAAATATTATATATATATAATAATATATATATATACATAAAATATACACACCGTATATAAAATATGCAATACATTATGACACAATATAAACACAATTTTTTTTTATATATTTTAGTGGTGCTTGTATGTTTTTATATACAATATAGATATCCTATATTAAAGAGACCAATAAAAATATACATATTGTTAATGAAAGAATTAAATATGGGGAAAGTAAAACCAAATCTAACACAAATGCCCACTGGACGGGCTGCAGGAGGCAGTGGGAGGTCACGTGGTCCCGCTCATCAGCCTCAAATAATATGGACTGCACCCGCTGTCCATCACCTTGATGCTGAAACTGCACTGCGGTGATGGACTGGGGAAGCAGCGCAGCACCCCCCTGTGATGTCACATGCCTCCTTCCCCCCGTGCTGGATATGCCCCCGCCCCCCCATGGTGCTGCCCATAATAAAACAACAACCACATTACTTACCCTTTCCAGCGGTGTCCTCCGTGTCTCCCTCCTTGCCGCTGCGCCCACACTTTGATTCTTCTCGGGGAGCCAGTCATGTGATCGGCACAGCATAGTGACATCATCTCTGCTCGCCCAATCACATGACTGGCTCTCCGAGAAGAATCAAAGTGTGAGTGCAGCGGCAAGGAGGGAGACACGGAGGACACCGCTGGAAAGGGTAAGTAATGTGGTGGTTGTTTTATGGGCAGCACCATGGGGGGAGGGGCGCCATATCCAGCACAGGGAGGGGCGCCATATCCATCACTGGGGAACGTGTGCCATCATTGGGGGACGTGTTCCCGCCATAACCAGATTAAGGGGGCCATATCTAGGATGGGGGAGAGGCTATATCCCAGGATGAGGAGGGGCCCTGTACCAGGATGAGGGGGCTATGAGGGACATATACCCTATATGATTTGTAAGATGGACACTGACCATTATAAGACATTTAACATTAAAGTATTTTTTTTTCTCCTTTCCTTCACCATATTTGGGGGTGCGTCTTATAATCAGGTGCGTCTTATAAAGCAAATGAAATAACTAGATGAAGAATAGCAGTTGTCCATTGCCGTAGTTGTACTGACCTGTGGAATCATGTAACTGTTTCTTTTCCTTTAGTTTTTCTTGTGTTTTTCCCTCTTCAGATCCTTTCTACTGGGCCTGGTTACCACAAGCCAAAGTTCCCTTCTCCGAGGAAATCAAAGAACTCATCCTCCCGAAGATCTCAGACCCCAACTTTGTGAAGGATCTGGAGGAAGATCTCTATGAGCTTTTCAAGGTTAGAGAACGGGCAAAAATCATTATATATATTTTACCAAGGTACTAAAACCTAAAGAATTGCTCTCATTATGGCCGTACTGACATAATACAGTGCAGTGTAGAGAAGAAAGACACCGCTAACAACAATGGCGGGATTAGTGCTTTTTCCGTCAAAATTGATACAATTGAATCAACTAATCCTCAAAAAGTTGCCGTTCTTGGATTCTATCAGCATTGACCTTTGTGGTCACAAATAGGTTTAGAAGACAAAATAAGGGTTCCAATTAGCCGAGCTCACTGACAGATTCACTGGTAACTCCTCCGGTTATGTACAGTGACACACAGAGGATGGAGAAACCAAACGCTTCAAAATCTGGGCTCAAACCCAAGAATGTAAGCTTATCAGCTGCTTATAGGAAAGTGTTTGTTCTGCCGCCGCTCACAGTACGGCGAATGTTCTCCACAGCTCACAATACGGCCAGTGTCCTCCGCCGCTCACATTCCTGCCCGCGCCGCACACGTTTCTCTATGGTTTATACTGAAAGTTCATCAGCAGTAAAGCAAATCTATAGGAAGAAGGAATGATTGTCCCCACGGTGGGATGTCACCCAGGATGTATTATGATTGGGGTCTGCTCCTCTGTTCTTTCTCATCACCCAGCTTTTATGGACCCTATATAGTATATGATTTCCTATCCCCATCCTCACTCCTAAAGCAGTCTGGTTTGATATTTATGAACCAGGAGGCTCAGGATGAACAATGGAGATTGGTCGTGTCTAGTTATAATGCCCACCTGGTATCACTTTGTTGGGGTGTCTGACTCCGTGCCCTCTCCAGACCCATTTTTTGGATATTCTGCATTGTATTTATGACATTAAACCCCTTGCAGTCATCACTGTGATGATATCATTGATATCTTGTGTTCTGTAGAAAGATGCCGGATTTGACCGAGGACAGTTCCACAAGCAGATAGCGGTTATGAGGGGGCAGGTGAGTTTTATTTTACTTTATTTGCATAATTTTACATTACGAATTCTGATTTTCCTATAGTTTAATGGGAATCTGACCCCTCCAAATCACCCCCGACCCTATGAATACCTGTCCCTGCACCCTCAGACATCCTTTCTAGCGCTCCTTTTGTGTAAAAAATGAGTGGGGTAACACTTACACACTTACACTTCTGAGACTTCTTCTCCTGAATAAGTCGCACAGGGCGTTCCCTGTGCGATCCTAAACCCGCCTGAGCCGCTCATTATCACGCCCGATGGGCGTGATAAATAATCCTAGTCCTTCCTCCCTGCTGTATGGGCGTAATAGCCGGTGTGACGCTATTTGTGTCATCAGTCATGTGACATCGGTACACCTAGGTAAAGCAAAGCGCATGGTGAGTCGGCAGTCGAGACATCTACCGAATGTCATGTTACATTAGTACTGACCCGAGACATCATACCGACATGTCAGTGTTACCATTAGTACTGACCCGAGCATCATACAACATGTCAGGTTCCTTGTGCTGAAGTCCGGTCGTGTCACCTTAGTACTGACACAGACATCATACCGACAGTCAGTGTTACCATTATAGTACTGTACCCGAGGCATAATACCAACATGTCATGTTACCTTAGTACTGACGACATCATACCAACATGTCAGTGTTACCATATAGTACTGACCCGAGGCACTACATAAACTCAGTGTTACCTAACTCCCCAGTATACGACAGTGTGTACCATATAGTACATGTCACATATAGTACTGACCCAAATCATACCGACACGTCCAGTGTTACCATATAGTACTGACCGAGACATCATACCGACACTCAGTGTTACCATATAGTACTGACCAGACATCATACCGACACCTCAGTGTTACCATATAGTACTGACCCCAGACATCATACCGACACTCAGTGTTACCATATAGTACTGACCCAGACATCATACGACACGTCAGTGTCACCATATAGTGCTGACCCAGACATCTACCACACGTCAGTGTTACCTATGTATGACCGAAACATCATACCGACACATCAGTGTTACCATATAGTACTGACCCGAGGCATCATACCGACACGTCAGTGTCCATATAGTACTGACCCGAGCATCATACCGACACTCAGTGTTACCATATAGTACTGACCCAGACATCATACCGACACTCAGTGTTACCATATAGTACTGACCCAGACATCATACCGACACGTCAGTGTTACCATATAGTACTGACCCGAACATCATACCGACAGTCAGTGTTACCATATAGTACTGACCGAGGCATTCATACCGACACGTCAGTGTTACCATATAGTCTGACCCCGCAGACATCATACCGAGCAACCACATCAGTGTTACCATATAGTACTACCTGGGATTACGGTAAATACTGAAAAATACAGCACAACAAAAGAGATGACTACATGAAGAAAATGCCATATAGCTATATCAAAAGTGCATAGGGTGTGTTAGGTGTGACAACACCCATCCTCCAATTCCCATGTGTGTTTGCTCTGCTTGTTTTATGTCGTGTATTTATACACTTGGGAGCTGGAGGATAGGTGTGACAACACCCAACACGCCCTATGCACTTTCGATATGGCTACAGTGTTGGCCAAAAGTATTGACACCCCTGCAATTCTGTCAGATAATACTCGTTTCTTCCTGAAAATGATTGCAATCACAAATTCTTTGGCATTATTATCTTCATTTAATTTGTCTTCAATGAAAAACAAAAACTAAAAAATGGATTGTTCCCTAAAGCAAATATGATTATTAACATTTTCCACACCTAAATCATGAAAATTTAAGGGGGTGGACCAAGAGTAATATTGGCATGTGTACGAAAAATCATGTGATGCTTCTCTAATTTGTGTAATTAACAGCACCTGTAACTTACCTGTGGCACCTAACAGGTGTTGGCAATAACTAAATCACACTTGCAGCCAGTTGACATGGATTAAAGTTGACTCAACCTCTGTCCTGTGTCCTTGTGTGTACCACATTGAGCATGGAGAAAAGAAAGAAGACCAAAGAACTGTCTGAGGACTTGAGAAACCAATTGTGAGGAAGCATGAGCAATCTCAAGGCTACAAGTCCATCTCCAAAGACTGAATGTTCCTGTGTCTACCGTGCGCAGTGTCATCAAGAATTTAAAGCCCATGGCACTGTGGCTAACCTCCCTAGATGTGGACGGAAAAGAAAAGTTGACGAGAGATTTCAAGCAAGGTTGTGTGGATGGTGGATAAAGAACCTCGACTAACATCCAAACAAGTTCAAGCTGCCCTGCAGTCTGAGGGTACAACAGTGTCAACCCGTACTATCCGTCAGGCATCTGAATGAAAAGGGACTGTATGGTAGGAGACCAGGAAGACCCCATTCTTACCCTGAGACATAGAAAAGCCAGGCTGGAGTTTGCCAAAACTTACCTGAGAAAGCCTAAAACGTTTTGGAAGAATGTTCTCTGGTCAGATGAGACAAAAGTAGAGCTTTATGGGCAAAGGCATCAACATAGAGTTTACAGGAGAAAAAAAGAGGCATTCAAAGAAAAGAACACGGTCCCTACAGTCAACATGGCGGAGGCTCCCTGATGTTTTGGGGTTGCTTTGCTGCCTCTGGCACTGGACTGCTTGACCGTGTGCATGGCATTATGAAGTCTGAAGACTACCAACACATTTTGCAGCATAATGTAGGGCCCAGTGTGAGAAAGCTGGGTCTCCCTCAGAGGTCATGGGTCTTCCAGCAGGACAATGACCCAAAACACACTTCAAAAAGCACTAGAAAATGGTTTGAGAAAAGCACTGGAGACTTCTAAGGTGGCAGCAATGAGTCCAGACCTGAATCCCATAGAACACCTGTGGAGAGATCTAAAAATGGCAGGGTTGGAGAAGGCACCCTTCAAATATCAGGGACCTGGAGCAGTTTGCCAAAGAAGAATGGTCTAAAATTCCAGCAGAGCATTGTAAGAAACTGTTGATGGTTACCGGAAGCGGTTGATCGCAGTTATTTTGGCTAAAGGTTGTGCAACCAAGTATTGGGCTGAGGGTGCCAATACTTTTGTCTGGCCCATTTTTGGAGTTTTGTGTGAAATGATCAATGTTTTGCTTTTTGCTTCATTCTCTTTTGTGTTTTTTTCATTGAAGACAAATTAAATGAAGTTAATAATACCAAAGAATTTGTGATTGCAATCATTTTCAGGAAGAAACTGAGTATTATCTGACAGAATTGCAGGGGTGCCAATACTTTTGGAGAACACTGTATATGGCTTTTTAATGTTTTTAATGCGTCTTGATCTGTTTTGTTGTGTTTAACCCCTTTAGGACCTATGACGTGTTATATATACCACATGCCTCTCTTTGTGCAAGTCGCGCTGAGCTCCATCATCCCCCACACAACATGTGTAGCGAACAGCACCAAACGATCAGGGATCCAATCAGTGCTGTTAACCCTTTGGATGGCGCTGTCAATCACTGGCAGCATGATCTAAAGCATCGAGGCAGGAGATGGTGCTGTTCCCCACTGGCATCGATGGTTGAATGATGTGATCACGGCACCTTGATTTTACCTTGACAGCCAGGGGTCCTCTAGTAAGCGATATTTCCTGGTTCCAGCCGTCCCTCTGCCCCCGGCAACTCCTACCCCTCCGGTGTGTGGGAAATCCCGCTGTCAGGATGACCTGTTACTCCCGCTGTCAGTGATGACCTGTTACATCCCGCTGTCAGAGATGACCTGTTACATCCCGCTTCAGAGATGACCTGTTACATCCCGCTGTCAGAGATGACCTGTTACTCCCGCTGTCAGAGATGACCTGTTACATCCCGCTGATCAGAGATGACCTGTTACATCCCGCTGTCAGAGATGACCTGTTACATCCCGCTGTCAGAGATGACCTGTTGCATCCCGCTGTCAGAGATGACCTGTTGCATCCCGCTGTCAGAGATGACCTGTTGCATCCCGCTGTCAGAGATGACCTGTTACATCCCGCTGTCAGAGATGACCTGTTACATCCCGCTGTCAGAGATGACCTGTTACATCCCGCTGTCAGAGATGACCTGTTACATCCCGCTGTCAGAGATGACCTGTTACATCCCGCTGTCAGAGATGACCTGTTACATCCCGCTGTCTGTCTCTGATCCACCCACGGCTGTTAATTAGATGATGACTGATTAAATCAGTGGCACAAGACATGACGTAAAGATACATCAGCAGGTACCCCCCTCCAGTGCTGTGGTCAAGCACAACCGTGACGTCTAAGCAATGTCACAGCTCACCGCCTCCCCCTCCCTTCACATTGACCTAATGAGAGCCCGCTCATTAAATGCTTCAATGCGCCTACTTAGGGCCTGAGTCCCCGGTGTATTGCTTCCTGCAGAGAACAGGAATCAGGAGTCTAATATTAGGCCTAGTGGCCAGAATGGAGGCTGCAATAATTTTTTATGTCTTACATTTTTAAATTGATATAGGGGGCAGTGTCAACATTTGGCTGTCAAGTGGTCAATATCTGTAAGGTATTTAATGCTTAAGGTTGAAAAGGGCTGAATGTCGCCCATGGCATGTATTGAGGGAATCAAGGGTGGAGCATGTCTTGCTTTTAGCATGCCCAATCCCTGGTTCTGTACATGACCATGATCAGTGTACTCGCCTGTCTCCATTATGTCCTGCAGAGTGCAATAGTCAGCAAGGGGGCGACACTGAGCACACGAGCCTGTATTGCAGTGCGTTTTAATTCCATTATTCTTTTCTTCTTCTCAGATCCTCAACTTGACTCAGGCTCTTAAGGATGGGAAGAGTCCCCTGCAGCTGGTCCAGACTCCTCCGGTGATCGTGGAGACGGCGCGGTCCCACCAGAAGAGCAGCAGCGAGTCGTACACGCAGAGCTTCCAGAGCCGCAAGCCATTCTTCTCCTGGTGGTAATACCTGATGAGCGCTCTGTACCGGGAGGCCACAGACGGTGCCAGTGTGCTGCTGTAAAGCCACTTCTTGGACAAGTCACACGACAAAAAGAAACGTGATGGATGTTGGGAGCACTGATATAAATGATGAATTCACTGCCACGGAATGTATATCGGGGGCATGCACGCGGCGTGGGGGAGACGGCGCGTCATCGCAACACCCGTATCCGGGAAGACTTTCCCAATTGTCCATCCAAGAAATGCCTAACCACAGGAAAACGTCCACACTACCTGACCTAGTATTACAACTAGCACCCTTCTCTTAGAACAGATTGCTGGAACTTATGGTTCCACCGGATCTGGAAGTCCACAGGGCACATGTGTCTCTTCCACAAGCCAAACTTGAAACAACCTAGTCACACACGCCGGCCTTGCAACGAAATAGCTAGGAGCAGAGATGCCACATCGGTGATTGTTTAACGTGTGCATGTTCTAGAGTGTTCAACCGCGCATTATACAGACTGCCACCTGCTGGATGCTGAGGGTACTGCATGCACCGCCAGCTGTGCTGTCTACGAAGGCATCCCGCCCTGGGCGTATATGGGAAATACGCACAGCGACGCGCTCACGATCCCTGCACTTATTCCAAAGTTTGTTTCCAGACCCTCAGTGAGGGTTGTGTTATTAATATATATTTTTTAAGCTACTGATGGGACTCTATTTTTGTTTTTGTTGTTTTCGCTTTCTCCATAAAATCTGTTTAGTTTCTGCAAATCTTTGTGGATTTGTGAAGAAAGGAGAAGAGGCTACTGCTAAAGCGATGACCTTTTTAACATAAACCCTATGGCAGATTTAATAAATGTTAACCGGTAAAAGGTAAAGGTGTCTGTGGTTATTGAGGACTCGTCCAGGTGGCCAGTATCTGCTGCTCCCGCTTATCCCTTGAGCAGGCTGTTTTGTTGGTCTTTTTATTTAATGCCAATTATATGGTCTTTTTTAAGTGGGCGTGGCTTAGAGTTATTGGGCAAAGCCACTCTAAAGACCCGCCCCCGAGGATCCTGTGAGCCACAACCTCTTAGCACAGACTCACTCTTGTTTCAGCCTTGAGCTGTGAGGCATTGGAACAGGCTGTAATGGATCGGTGAAGAGTATTGTCCCTTTTTGTTAATTTTATTCTGAGAAAAATGGTTTTGGAGCTTTCAGAGGGTGCAGCTTTGGGTCAGTGGACATTACACTTAGGCCAGAGACACGCTGAGCATGCGTACGAGATACTCGCACGAGTCTAGCATGACTACACCCGGCACGACCACTGGCTCTCTGGACTGGAGCGTGTCAGCTGCATGTGTTTTTTAGGCTGGAAGCACACTTATGCAAGATACATGTGATTATCATGCATGCATTGTGCATGACTCACCCAGAACAGCCCGAGCCTCTCCGAACTGGAGCACGCCAGCTGCTTGTGTTTCTATGCAGCTCCACGCTCCTGTCCAAAGAGTCGGTGGCCGTGCTGGGTGAGTCATGCATCTTGTATGCATCTCGCATAAGTATGTTTCCACCCTTAGGCTGGTTTTTGCATGCAATATGAAGATGGCAATTATTGCAGCGCGATTTTTGAATGCAATAATCAATGTAGCAGGCGACATAAAGAAACCCTAGAACGATGTTTGCCAAAAAATGCAAGCCTGATGGATTTCTGGTTGCAGTTGTGTGACTTTACCGTAGTTGGCCATAATTTAAGTAGAACACTGCTGACCTTTTTGGCATTTTCTGTACAGTCTATTTCCTGGCATGGCACCAATGTCTCCAACTAGACCGGGGCTGAGCAAAGTGTGTGTTCACACTTGACCCTTGATTTGGACTGCAACATCCAGAGGGTTGAATAGTGGATTGCGGACCGCACCATGCCCTTCCCCAGGATGCAGATAGCAGTGAACACATTAGTGGAGGAGGGGGCCAAGGCTTAGAATTTCACCAATCAGCGACGTGATGGCATCATATCATTGCATGTGCGGAGCAGAGAGCAGGTTTTTTCCCCCACTTTTATGGAATATTCGTATGTATTTAGGAGTCTATATGGGGCTCCTACTGTGTAAAAGGGGCAATGTGGGGGCTCAAAATGTATATAGGAGACGATGGAGGCCTCCTAATGTTTGTAGGGAGCTATGTGAGGGCACATGCTGTATTTAGTAGGCTATGTGGGGGCTCACACTATATAGAGAAGCTTTGTGGCGCTCATGGTATATATGGGGTTGTGTGCAATGCTGTGGAGTCAGTAAGCCAAACCACTGACTGACTCCATCATACACCGCTCTTGCTTAAGTGATACATTTATTGTAGTAGAATGGTTACATCAGGCTTTAATCAATAGTATGATACAATGAAAAAGAAATTTAAGTAGGACATAATTCATAATATCTTCCAGCATATATTGTATGGAACTACTGTACCCAATTCATTATTTACAGGAGCATCACAATGCATTAGAATATCATCGATAAGATAATTTATTTCAGTAATTAAGTACATAAAGTGAAACCCATATATTAGTCATTACACACAGAGGGATCTATTTCATGTGTTTCTGTTAATGTTGATGATTATGGAAACCCAAAGATCATTATCTCAGAAGATTAAAGGAGGGAGGATGAAGGGTAAAACACAGTGCTGCCGTATTCCACGAGACATCAAAGGGTGAATACAATATTGATTTGTCAACATGTTTCAGGGCTCCCAGAAACACCTTGATACATGGCAATATATTGAGTTGTCCTGAGATAAGTTGACAAATCAATATTATATTCCCCCTTTGATGTCTTGTGGAATACGGCAGCGCGATTTTTAACCCTTTATCCTCCCTACTCTATATGCACCACACTAGGGACTGCAGCAGCCGTGATCTGCTTTTATAGTGGTTGTGACTCTCACAACCACACAAGGTGAAGCCTCTGATACCTATTTAGGTCATATTTCATCTCTCAGACCCTTCATCCTCCCTACTTTAATTTTCTGAGATAATGACCTTTGGGTTTTCATTAATCATCAACATTAACAGAAATAAACACCTGAAATAGATCCCCCTGTGTGTAATGACAATATAATATGTGTTTCCCTTTATGTATTGAATTACTGAAATTAATTTTTTGATCTAATTTATTGAGATGCAGCTGTATTTAAGGAGTCTGTCATTCCATTTTAAGGCCACATCACACACACAGATAATTGTGCAGATATTGTTTGCAGATCTCTGGTTGCAGTGAAATCATGGACACATTGTTCTATTTTGTTGCTGTGTACAAATGTAACAATCTGTCCATGATTTCACTGCAACCAGAGATCTGCGAACAATATCTGCACAATTATCTGTGTGTGTGACGTGGCCTTTATAGTCATATTAAAGGGCTTGTTAAAGAGTCAATGATGACTTTTAGGATTTCTACCTTTATGGGGTGGCATTAGTTTGTCTACTTCCTCACTGAATTAATGTTAATATTGAGCAGAAATAATGTCAGCTTCTTGCTTCAGCTCTCCACAACACTTAAGTGTTTTAGGTGGCCTCTTGGGAAATTTAATTGTGCACCCTGAACTAGACTAATAGTAAAACTGAACCTAGATCCAGCTGGAGGAGCCCTGTATGGCGGCACTCTGCACCCTCACTGAGCCATGTTTTGTAGCATCGTGCCGACAGTGAGGCTCCAGCTGTTCTACAGTTTATGTTGCAGCTAGGCCTCTTCTCATAATGGAGGAACATCCAGGGGCGGCTGTTTACTGGGAATGCAGCCCGTCCTCTGATTGCACAATATTCCCCCGTCACTCCATGTAACAAGGCAGTGCAGCTCCCACAGCGACATCTCACCTTCACTCATCCAAATTAATACGTCACTGCTTTAGTCAAGGTCACTGCAGCAGAAGTTTGGTAGCGAAGGAGGTAAAAAGGTAAATGTGTGTATTGTGTTAGCCAGTAGATAGAAAAATCCTGGAATCTGAGAGTCCTCAATGGTTGATACCTTTTAATGGCGAACTGAGAAGATGGTAAACTTTGGGGACACGATGGCCCCTTCGTCAGGCTGATGACACATGCATATAATACTTAAGAACCAACCATCAAAAAATCCTTATCTAACCTCTAAATATCTGTCCCTGGAGCCCTAAATGACTATTCTAACCATCCCTGACTGACTAAATCTAACTACTCGCACATTAAATCACTTTTTATACTTACCAAGTTCTTGTCGGCTGGGTGTTCCTCCAGGCTCTTTGTTAGCGAGGTGGGTCTCCTTGCTGCTGTCCATCTTCTTCCCAGCATTCAAATTACCCACCCATCGCGTCCTTGCAATGAGCGGGTCACGTGCTGCAGGCCCCGCATCACTTCCGGCCGCTGTGTCGCTGGGTCTATAACGCGCCCAGGCCAGCCTGGAGGGGTTAAAATCTGAGGGGTTAAGAGGAGCCGCACGGAAACTGCAACCGCTCCTACAATAAGATGCCAGACTAAAATCAATATTTCCAGATTCCCCGCTCTTGTGTTTTAGACAACCTCCGAATCTAAAAAACATCATTGTGAGAAGCGCCCTGTCCTCTCCAGCAGCTACAGGAACCTTTCCCTGCAACCAGAACAGGTGCAAAACCTCCATCTATAAAGACAACGGACAAGATAAGGATTCCTGGGACAGATCAGGACTACAAGATCCCAGGTAACTTCAGCTGCACCACAAGCAATGTGGTGTATTTAATTATATGTACCAAACGCCCAACAGGCGGCATGTACATAGGGGAGACCAGACAAAAATTCAGGACAAGAATGAATTCTCATCGTCACTCAATAAAGGAAAAGTGTATGGACCTACCTGTAGCCAAGCATTTTTCCATCCCTGAGCACAGTGAAACTGATATGGGGCAGCTCATCTTAAAAAGCAACGTCAAATCTCAGAGTGAGAGAAGAATTTGGGAATACAAAGTGATAACCTTTGACACATACAAAACAGGAGTAAAGGATTCACATGGATTCATGTGTTTTTATATAAAACTAGCTGTGAGCCCGATTCTAAAGAATCGGGAGTCTAGAATCCGTACCAATGAGAGTGGCGATTATGGGTATGGAGCTGAGCGGGGAAAGCACTGAGTTCCATGCCCGGCGCCTGGTTATGTTTTAGGGCACGACGGTCGGCGGCAATGTGGTCGGCGCTTTGAGCGCTGAAGTCTATAGCTGGGCGAAGACCTTCGGTGTTCGCCCAGCTACTGGCAGGGGGCACCGGCGGATGTCGGGCTCCTTGTGGGGAGCAGTGGTGGAGCTCGGGCTCCAGGCGGGGGAGACCGCTGCAGCTCGGGCTCCTGCCGGGGAGCAACGCTGGAGCTTGGGCTCGTGGCTGGGGGCACCGCCGGAGCTCGGGCTCCTGCCGGGGACCACCGCCGGAGGTCGGGCTTGTTGCGGGGGAACACCGCAGGAGCTGGGGCTCGTGGCGGGGGGCACCGATGGAGCTCAGGCTTGTTGCGGGGGTCCCCGGCGTAGCTCGGGCTCCTGCCGGGGACCACCGCCGGAGGTTGGGCTTGTTGCGGGGGGCCCCGCAGGAGCTCGGGCTCCTGCCGGGGACCACCGCCGGAGGCACTGTGGAAGACATGGAGGCTATATGGTTTTTCAAATTGGCGCTGAATGTAAGGCGCTGTGCTCATTGGTTGTTGTGTGCTGGCGCTGACCAATGAGCATAGCGCCTCACTTCTCCTAGAGATACATGGAGGAATGAGGTGCTATTCTCATTGGTCGCTGTATATTTTTAAACATGGCGCCGTGATTCTGATTGGCGGCTGACTTTCTATAGAGATACATGGAGGAATGAGGCGCTATTCTCATTGGTCGCTGTATATTTTTATACATGGCGCCGTGATTCTGATTGGTGCCTGACTTTCTATAGAGATACATGGAGGAATGAGGCGCTATTCTCATTGGTCGCTGTATATTTTTAAACATGGCGCCGTGATTCTGATTGGCGGCTGACTTTCTATAGAGATACATGGAGGAATGAGGCGCTATTCTCATTGGTCGCTGTATATTTTTATACATGGCGCCGTGATTCTGATTGGTGCCTGACTTTCTATAGAGATAGATGGAGGAATGAGGCTCGAATCTCCTTGGCCGCGATGTATTTTTAAACCTGGCGCCGTGAATCTGATTGGTCGGCGCTAAGCGGGGAGACCGGGGAGTTGGATGCCCGGGGCCTGGTTATGTTTTGGGCCACGGCGTTCGGCGGCACTGCAGTCGGCGGTTGAGCGCAGAAGTCTGTAGCTGGGCTTGTTGCGGGGGGCACCGCAGGAGCTCGGGCTCCTGGCGGAGAGCCCCACCGGAGGTCGGGCTTGTTGCGGGTGAGCTCTTGCGGGGTCGGCGGGGTGTAGGTGTGCAATGGCCGCTTGGCGGCATTGCTCGGCTGGGGCATGCGCCGGTGCCAATGCTTTGCGGCCAATGCTTCGTGGGTCGCGTGGCTGCTGGGAAGTATCGTCGAAACTTATGGAAGTGCGTTAGGGGAATTATATATATGATTATCAGTATCTATTATTTAATAGCTGTAGCGACTTCCGGCGCTACTCCCGTGGCTTTGTTCGTGGGCCGAATGACCAAGGGCCGGGGGCTCTGGAGAGGTTTGCTACTGCGAGTTTGTAATTGCGAGTTTGCCTTTCCAAGTTAGCTATTGCGAGTTTGTGATAGCGAGTTTGCTATTGCAAGTTTGTAATTGCGAGTTTGCCTTTGCGAGTTTGTGATAGCGAGTTTGCCTTTGCGAGTTTGTGATAGGGAGTTTGCCTTTGTGAGGCAGCCACGCACACGACGACGGAAACAGTGCCGAAACTTACGGAAGTGAGTTAGGGTAATTATATATTAGATGAATGGACTTTTGGGGATATCAAATCTTGCTACAGACTCTAGTTAGAGGACAATGAACTTTTGACACTTATGTGAACTGTCTCGCTTCAATTTATGGCTTTCCACAACTCACTGAGGAATCTTGAGGGCTCCACAGGTCACTAATCATAGAACAATAATACAATCTTTTCCTGTTATCTTAGAATTTTGACTTTACCTCCCAGCTCAGCTCTCCCCCTCCCTAACCTTACTCTGCTTTATGTCATCTGTCATATGTACTACTACAGCATCTAACCCTGCTTATGTATATATGTATGTGCCTTCAGAATTTGTGTCATTATCAGCCTGACGAAGGGGCCACAGTGTCCTGAAAGCTTGCTTTTCTTACCTTCTTTTCAGTTTGCCATTAAAAGGTATCAACCACTGAAGACACTCAGATTCCAATATCTTTTTTTTTTTTTAAAGATTTGCAATAATTGGGGACCCTGTTAGGAGCTTTCACATTGGGGCCCATAAACTACATGTTACACCACAGGATTCTAGAGGTCAGCAAGCAGTGGCGTACCAGGTGTTGTGACACTACAACCCCCAGCATACCCTAATGTGGCCCTGCAGGACAGGCAATAAGTGCCACAAGTTGCTGCTGCTTCTAGGTTAGATGCAAGACCAAGAATAGTCTTCTCTCCAGATGAATCATTGTAACAATGGGCAGTTTCTGGAGACCAAAAAAAAATTGGAAAACCCTTTTAAAAAAAAAAAAAAATAATATCTGCAATCACCACTTTTTGTTAGAGGACTATATCTAAAAGCCGGGTTAGGACGGCTTCACACTGCAGTCAGGTCCAGGGCTGTCAGGGATGAACCTGACAGCCCTGGACTGGATCAGCACACAGAACTGGAAGGCTAATTTGCCCTCTGGTCCGGTGTGCTGCCGCCGCTGATAGGTCGGGACCTCGGCTACCTCGCGAGCCAGTGTGAAGCCGCCCTTACACCTTATGATGTCCCAGCGATCCGACCTGGATCATTGGGACATCGTTAGCTGATCGCTGGTGAGCTGTCAAACAGGCAGACTCACGAACGATCACACTAGTAAACATCAGGTAACCAAGTGCAGCATTAGGCTTAGTTACCCGACATTTACCAGCTCTCAGCGCTTGCTGTGCAGCGCTGGGAGGTCGTTCATCGTTGGTCTCCCGCTGGGCAGCCAGCATCGCCGCATGTGACATCGGGAAACCAACGATAAATTTATGGTCCAGGTCATTTACCTACAACCTAGTCGTTGGTAATGTCACACACAACGATGTCATTACGACGTCGCTGCAACATCACCAAACCGGTGACATTGCAACGATATCGTTGTGTGTGACGGGGCCTTAAGTTGCATCAATGTTTCTGAAAGTAAAACAGCAAAAAGCTGCACGTGTTAGGTCAAAACTGGTGACTTATTTTTAATCCCAAGAAGAATTAGATATTTTTATGAGGAAAATATTAGCCAAAGTTGATATATGATATCCCAATAAAGATAATGTTACATAGCGCCACTCTTGTTCCTGGCTGTGCCTGGTATTGCAGCTAAGCTATGTTTTCCATTGTGAGTGTGTATCCAAAAACAAAGTAGATTGTTCCTGTTCCTTCAGCTTCAGGGGTGAACAAAATTAACCCCGAACAGTACATATCACCCAGGAAGGTATACATCATACCCGGCTGGTTTTCATTTTGAGCACTTGCTACTGTGCTTTGCATAAAACATTACTGCTTATCACTAAATTAAGTGATTTAAGAGGGGGGGGAGAGTCTTCCAGAAAGATAGGGCACCCTTCTATAACTGGGAAACAATTTTACTGGTTATATTCTGATTTTCATATTTATTTAGCAGTAAAAGCAATCCGTCAGCACAAGGTAACTGTACAAACCAAGAGCAGACACTTGGAACACCCTTGGTGTAGCCAAATAGTACACCGTTTTTCCCTTCCATATTCGTCTCTTTGGTTTCCATCTTTCTCTGCCAGCTGTGAATCAATTAAGTGGAAAAATGCATTAAACTGTTTGATGGCACCAAGTGAGCATTTAGCGCCTGTACTGGGTTTGAACAGTCATTTTGTGTTGTAAGACTCCCTTTAATGTGTGCCTGTCCTTTCACAAAAGCCTCTTGGAAAGTATGGTCTTGTTGTTTTTACTTCACCCCATGCAACTGTACTTAGGTCTGTCCCGATAACTTGCCAGGCATATGTAAATTGTCAGCATTCTGCCAGCACATTATGTGTTGGTACTCCTGTTTCAGCATGCACTCCTATCATTAGCCAACATTGTGCCTGCCCTGACAGTTCAGGAGAGCAAAACCCATACCCCCACCTTCTGTAATCTGTCTTGATGTCTATGCTTCTAGAGGATTACACTTTGCAACAGGCAGTGGGCACCTAGTGGATGTCGCTTTGAAGGAAATTTTGACAATGCAAAAACATGAGCTGCAATTAATCCAGGGCGCACAGCAGTCTTGAGGAACAGTATGTTGGCAGTAAGATAGGCCAAAGTCATTAAGGACTTGGGTGCATCCTTCAGCTGTCTAAATAATATCTAATTTATGCCAGCCAGGACTTTGATACCATATCTGTTGCAATTTATGACAACCTTGTGGTGCAAATGATTGAAGGCACACGCCTGGCTATGCTGAACACTGACAACTTTTCCCAAGTTGTTAAAACCAGCAGTGACGAGGAATAAGTGGCTGAAGTTAAGGGGGAGGGGGTTGTCCGGTCTAACAATAATCAATCCTCCTAGTGTCCGCACTGTGCTCTGCAAGGATTCACTGGTTTCTAAGCCGGGAGCAGACCGCAATTATGCAGTATGCATGTTCCATGCAACAACAAG
Source organism: Allobates femoralis (assembly GCA_033576535.1). Classification (NCBI taxonomy): domain Eukaryota; kingdom Metazoa; phylum Chordata; class Amphibia; order Anura; family Aromobatidae; genus Allobates; species Allobates femoralis. The sequence continues at coordinate 32,276,993 of JARQOC010000006.1, forward strand.
ACTAGTGGGCGCAGACTCGCTCAAAACAAGTGTATAGCGTGTGCATGTCTGACTAGTGGGAGCGCCCTCTAGTGGGTGCGAACACGCTCAATACAAGTGTATGGCGTGGGCATGTCTGATAAGCCACTTTTCATTAATTCTTGAAGTGTTAATTAATTGCACCATTTGATGATTTAGCTATTATAAAAATATATATCTAAAACCACACCCTGGTCCAGCATTTTTCCAATAGGATACTTTTTATGCATATTAGGTCAATGTGGCCCTATAGATGTAAGAGGGATAAATCTATACAGATAGTAATGATTGCAACATGCAAATATAATATCTTGGAGCGCGGCAGCCAGCAAAAGACTTCAAGGACTGTAGATGTAAGTTATGTTTTCTGCAGTAACATGTAACACTTTTATTGACCGGACAATATTTGCATGCGGCTACAAGACCTCTCTTGACATTATTACTTATACAGTGTATTTTCAGTCTCGCATGGATCTCAGATTGTTCAGTCGGTTCAACTAAATGCTCATCTTCCTCCTCATCAGTTGATCTCTCCCAAATTAGGATGGCTAAAGTCACTCAATAGTCTAAAGGGGGAGATAGACCCCCATAGTGATCCTGTAGTCTTCAGCGGCCAGTCTATGAAGGTTATCCGTGATCTCTAGTGTATCTTTTACAGGCGCATGTAATAAATGGCTGACATATCTCCAGACTAGAACGTTACTATACACACATGCAGGTTTCGGATTGTCACACGAGGATATAGTATCAGTAGTGCACAAATTCACAAGAGGCCGCCGCCATCTGGCTGCTTTTTCTTGCATAGCAGTTTTCTGGATTGTGAATGAGCAGCGGATATATGTATATATAGATTGTCCTGAACTTTGCACCGTTCATCGTTTTATTTGGTGCAAGTAGTTGGAGATGGACCTTTCCTGGTGCCGTCCTAGTTTACTCTTTGGTCTGTGGATACCAGATGCTTTCTTGGACACGCAGAACGCCGGCCGATCTTGGGTATCATCAATAGGCTGGGCAGGATTCTCCTCTCCGGAAGCCGCGTCTTCCTTAATGCTGTCAAAAAGCAGAAATCTTTTTTTTTAGATAAATCCTCCGTCTTAAAGAGGTCAGTCCACAAATATTTATCACTAACCCACAGGATTAAATGCATGATCCCCACCCCCTGTAGATCACAAGAACTGGGAGACGCTGATGGACGGAGTGATGGTCACACGTGTGCTACTGAGAATCTCATACACTCCAAGATTCAAGATTCAATCCATAAAATGGAAAACTTTATTCTTCCATTTAAAAACATTCAACAACACATTACCAGGAATACAGAATACAAAAATACTATGCATTTTAAAGGAAACCATCTTATAACCTTCAAAAACGCATCAAACTGCACTGTACTTCTAAATTGTGATTATTTCTTGTAAGGCCTTGCTTCATAGAGGGTTTTTAAATGAAAAAAAGTATATATATAGTTTTACATTTTATGGATGTGCTGGATCGACTACTGAATCTTGGACTGTCAGATTGTAATCTGGATCCTTTGAGTCCTTGCAATAGTTGAGCTGAATATACTTTTTTGAGAGACCATCTCATAGGTGACTTCACTGAACATTGGAAGCCCATTTTATAGTGATGAAGAGACAGATCACACTCACCATTATGGTGGGTTTACACGTCGCGATATCGGCGTCCAACTCCGACCAAAAGTCACGTGGTTCGGGAGTTGGACCCGATATCGTTCGCGCGTTGTACGGTTTTTGAACATACAATGCGATGCTGGAACGATGCCAAAATGATATCGGGGTTGAATTCAACCGCCCGATATCGGATGGCCGTTGTAGCCGCATCGTCCCGTGTGACAGCCCAACTACGATGTGTACGCCCACGTCACCCATTCACTCCCATGTTAACTGGTCGTTCCTGGGTTGGGGGGCGTACACATCGTCGGGACGTTGTATCCCGATATCGGCTGTCTAAACCGGCGAAGCGCGCTCAAAAAGCGCGCTCCCGCGTCGTTGGCTCCGATATCGGCCCTATATCGGGACGTGTAAACCCACCATTAGGGCTTTGCTTTAGTTTATTTTCATGTTCAGGTGCGGCTACACATGGGGGAGGGAGGGGGAGCAGAGACATATGGACAACAGCGCCTGTTTTGTGCTTGGCAGCGCTTCCACAGTTCCTCAGATCCTGGTCAGGACCTGTGGAAGTGCTGCCAAGCGTGAACCAGCCGCTGTTGTCCATATGTCTCTGCTCCCCCTCCCTCCCCCATGTGTAGCCGCACCTGAACATGAAAATAAACTGAAACTAAGCTCAGAACAGTGAGTGCCATCGGTCTCTCTAGTGACTGTTTGATTGAGCACCATCGGAGCTGCTTTTACTGTGCGCACCTCCTGGAGAATGTAAGTGCAACAGCACATGAGAGCCTGTGATAAGCGCTGCCCGGATTTTGCTCTCCTTATTTATGATTGTGGACTCCCATTCTTATGCTAGAGCCCAGAGGTAAGGAGATAATATCAGGGAACTGTCGTAACAGTACTTCATGGTAATCGCAGGAGCGGTGCCCATCTGGAGGTAACTGACAAGTCGGACCCAATTCTTTAGTATGATATATAGTGATGTAAAAACGCTACATCACAGTCACACTAGGCTGAGTCCTTAATGGTTAAACCTGTCCCGACATGTGAAGCACATGTACGTCCTACATCTGGCAGAGGTATAAGTCCCGCTCCATTCAACACAGGTGCTGGATGTGTGATACAGTCAGCATCTGCTTCTAACAGCCACAACCAGAGCTCCGATCACTACCGTATTGTTAAAAGACAATGTGCCATCAAAAAAATATTTTTCTTTAACAATTGATAAAAATGGAAAAGTAATTTTTTTTTTTTTTAAATATTTGCTTTTAATAGAGTAAAATATGAAAAATAAGTAAAATATATTTACCACTTTTAAACACTAGGGGGTGCAGCTGCTGAAATTTGCCATGAAAATCTAGTGTACACCAAGGTCACATTACAATGGCTGTAAGTGTGAGCAGGGTGGGGTGTCCTCTCCATCTGTGAGATGCCACCGCTCCCCTTCTCCCCTGGGTGTTTGCAAAACGTTAAGAGAGGATGAAGTTTAGGACCACGGTGTGGAGCCATGTGTTAGTGACTGCAGGGACACTAACAAATAGTGTCATGGAGGATGGCTGGCAGCACCAATTTTGTTAGTTGGGAAAAGTGGTGTAATGTATGACCCCACTTTATCTACATGTATGAAGATGGTGGGCCCCACACAGTACAGTGCCCCCCCCCCCCTACAGTGCCCCACACAGTACAGTGCGCCCCCCCCCCCACACGGTACAGTGCGCCCCCCCCCTACAGTGCCCCCCGGTACAGTGCCCCCCCCCCCCCCACACGGTACAGTGCGCCCCCCCCTACAGTGCCCCACACGGTACAGTGCGCCCCCCTACAGTGCCCCACACGGTACAGTGCGCCCCCCCCTACAGTGCCCCACACGGTACAGTGCGCCCCCCCCTACAGTGCCCCACACGGTACAGTGCGCCCCCCCACAGTGCCCCACACGGTATAGGGCACCCCCCCTACAGTGCCCCACACGGTACAGTGCGCCCCCCCCACGGTACAGTGCGCCCCCCACACGGTACAGTGCGCCCCCCCCCACAGTGCCCCACACGGTACAGTGCGCCCCCCCCCCCCCCACAGTGCCCCACACGGTACAGTGCGCCCCCCCCCACAGTGCCCCACACGGTACAGTGCGCCCCCCCCCCACAGTGCCCCACACGGTACAGTGCGCCCCCCACAGTGCCCCACACGGTACAGTGCGCCCCCCCCCCCACAGTGCCCCACACGGTACAGTGCCCCACACGGTACAGTGCGCGCCCCCCCCACAGTGCCCCACACGGTACAGTGCGCCCCCCCCCCCCCACAGTGCCCCACACGGTACAGTGCGCGCCCCTTCCCCCACAGTGCCCCACACGGTAAAGTGCGCGCCCCCCCCCCCACAGTGCCCCACACGGTACAGTGCGCCCCCCACAGTGCCCCACACGGTATAGTGCCCCACACGGTACAGTGCGCCCCTCCCTACAGTGCCCCACACGGTACAGTGCGCCCCTCCCTACAGTGCCCCACACGGTACAGTGCGCCCCTCCCTACAGTGCCCCACACGGTACAGTGCGCCCTTCCCTACAGTGCCCCACACGGTACAGTGCGCCCTTCCCTACAGTGCGCCCCCCCCCTACAGTGCCCCACACGGTACAGTGCGCCCCTCCCTACAGTGCCCCACACGGTACAGTGCGCCCCTCCCTACAGTGCCCCACACGGTACAGTGCGCCCCTCCCTACAGTGCCCCACACGGTACAGTGCGCCCCTCCCTACAGTGCCCCACACGGTACAGTGCGCCCTTCCCTACAGTGCGCCCCCCCCCCCTACAGTGCCCCACACGGTACAGTGCGCCCTTCCCTACAGTGCGCCCCCCCCCCCTACAGTGCCCCACACGGTACAGTGCGCCCCCCCCCTACAGTGCCCCACACGGTACAGTGCGCCCCCCCCCCCTACAGTGCCCCACACGGTACAGTGCGCCCCCCCCCTACAGTGCCCCACACGGTACAGTGCGCCCCCCCCTACAGTGCCCCACACGGTACAGTGCGCCCCCCCCCTACAGTGCCCCACACGGTACAGTGCACCCCCACTCCCCTACAGTGCCCCACACGGTACAGTGCACCCCCCATCCCCTACAGTGCCCCACACGGTACAGTGCGCACCCCCCCCCTACAGTGCCCCACACGGTACAGTGCGCACCCCCCCCCTACAGTGCCCCACACGGTACAGTGCGCACCCCCCCCCTACAGTGCCCCACACGGTACAGTGCGCACCCCCCCCCTACAGTGCCCCACACGGTACAGTGCGCACCCCCCCCCTACAGTGCCCCACACGGTACAGTGCGCACCCCCCCCCCTACAGTGCCCCACACGGTACAGTGCGCACCCCCCCCCTACAGTGCCCCACACGGTACAGTGCGCACCCCCCCCTACAGTGCCCCACACGGTACAGTGCGCACCCCCCCCCTACAGTGCCCCACACGGTACAGTGCGCACCCCCCCCTACAGTGCCCCACACGGTACAGTGCGCACCCCCCCCCCCTACAGTGCCCCACACGGTACAGTGCGCACCCCCCCCCCCTACAGTGCCCCACACGGTACAGTGCGCACCCCCCCCCACCTACAGTGCCCCACACGGTACAGTGCGCCCCCCCCACAGTGCCCCACACAGTCCAGTGCGCACCCCCCCCCTACAGTGCCCCACACGGTACAGTGCGCACCCCCCCCTACAGTGCCCCACACGGTACAGTGCGCACCCCCCCCCTACAGTGCCCCACACGGTACAGTGCGCACCCCCCCCCTACAGTGCCCCACACACAGTGCCCCACACGGTACAGTGCGCACCCCCCCCCCTACAGTGCCCCACACGGTACAGTGTGCACCCCCCCCCCTACAGTGCCCCACACGGTACAGTGCGCACCCCCCCCACCTACAGTGCCCCACACGGTACAGTGCGCACCCCCCCCCACCTACAGTGCCCCACACGGTACAGTGCGCCCCCCCACAGTGCCCCACACAGTCCAGTGCGCCCCCCCCACAGTGCCCCACACAGTCCAGTGCGCCCCCCCCCCCTACAGTGCCCCACACAGTACAATGTGCCCCACAGTAACACACCCCCATACAGTAAAATGTGCCCCCAAACACTGCTGCATACAGTATAATGCGCCCCCACACAGTATAATGTGAGACTGTACGTAGTGCTCTATACAGTAACATACCTCCATATAGTCATCATGATGGGCATGTACACAGTTTCCAGTAATCTAGCAGAGCTGTGTGTGTTCATGATGATTTTTCTTCTATGCTCGGCAATGAGCGGTGGTCGGCAGCGGGGTATTGTATTTATGTCAGGCTGTGATCACCATTCCCCAACGTCAATACCTCATCCCAGCCCTGCGCTCCCAACAACCCTCAGATCAAAATCAGACATCTCCCTAGTTTTCTGTGGAAAATCTGTGAACGGTCCCATAGACTATGACAGGTTCTAATGCTATCGGTAAAAACCACAGACAAGACTCATACTAGAACACCAGACGCATGAATGAGCCCGTGATCCTCTGCTTTTCCTGGGCTCTTCAGTCCAGTGGGCGGTGATATCAGTGACTGATAGCTCTATGTACTTAACGGTGCACACATAGATAGCTGTAAATCATGGATAGCACCGCCCACTTGATTGAAAAATAATAAAATCACAGGTTGTACCGAATCTTTTCTCACAAATCCATATATCAGTCCACTCAGCTCCCTCTGCTCTATAACATGAAGCAGACTAGACTTTCATGGTTACAGTTCCCTTTAGTCATGAGGCCACTGCTTAGAAGAATAGTTTTGTTTTTCCATATTTTGTTTTTTTACAGTAACGCTGACTTAAGACAATGTAATCAACCACAACATCCAGGGCAAGTGGTGTAATAAAACTGCAACATGGTCTAAAAGCCACAGAACCATCTACCCACGGTATGTAATACAGAGCCTCGAACAAGATATCAACATACCCCAATAAGACTTATGGTAGGGGGCCGTTCTAGTGAGCCCCTCCCTCCCACTTCACTCAGTCATTCTCCAGTGACGACTACAAAAGAAATCAGTCTGGCTGTTTTATAATCTTCCATAGACTACAACGGGCAGCAGTGAACTCTTACCAGAGTTTGCTGAAGTTCTGCACAGACAGTCCTCCGATCCCATCCCCGTTCAGTTTCGGATGGGACGAGTGGAAACCCTTGTTCTTTTTCTTTCTTTGCAGCTTGATCAGAGCTTCTGCGATGCGCCTGTCCCCCGCATAGTTGTAGATGATCTGAGCACGCTCGTCGGCGCACTCATCCCCGCTAGTGCGGAGGAGCGTCTGTATCTGCAGGAGGTCAATGTCCTTGAAAATGTTGGCGGAGGCCTTTTTCCTGCTCCGTGGTTCTGGAGCTTGCCACGCCGCTACAGGGGTACTGATCACAGAGGCTGGCGTGCCCATGATAGGATAGCCTGGCAAACACTGCAAGGGAGAAAAGAAAAGAAAAAAAAAAAGGATCAGGTTTTGCAGTAAAAAAAAAAAATACAAGTGAGACTGTTCTATGTATCATCCATCCACCGCCCACTTATACAAGTTTCACTTCTGTGTTCTGACTAGTTCTGCTTTTTGCCACAGTCAGGTGCGTTTACAGCAAGCGAGCCAGGCCGAGGGGGAGAGCGCCGGGCGAGGGGAGAGCCAACCATCCTAATATGGTACACCAATTACATGGGCCCTTGTACCATAGTGTAGGCATTCAGCCCTGCAATAAAGGAGCCGGTACATTCAGTGGTTTCTAACCCATCTCTCCATGTGTTGTGACTTCACAATCTCCTGTGTGGTTATGCTGGGAGTTGTAGTGTCCCAATAACAGACTTGTGCTTTTGGCTAAGCATAGTTAGGGATGTCTGAACAGCACTCAGGAGGGCTCTTCCATACACGACGCCTCTCATCCATGCACGGTGCCTGGTACTGCAGCATTAACTTCACCCTTCAATAATCAAATCTATGTAACGGGCAATAAAATTGTATCTGCACAACTTGTTTTTTTGCCAGGGGATTCTTGCTGGATCTATTTTAACCAATGATTACTGGACATGTGAACTTAGACAAGACACTGCCAGGTAGTTAATATGGATCAACATTAACAGGATTAACTTGTTGGTCATAGTTACATACACGACTCCCGTGGCGTTGACATGTGAATCACTGGTTATGCTGATTATGTATCTCAATGGGTACATCTGCACCTGGAAGGGACAACTGACCCCAGGGCTTTGTCATAAATACCTTTCCTAAATGCTGGATGGTTTTATTACAGGACACACCAGTGCTAGGAATGGACAGCTGCTCTCAGGCCATCCCCATTCACAGACAGACGACAACCACTGCGACAGCATGTTTAAATGACCCTTGTATCTCTATTTTATTTTCCACCATATTCAAGAGTGTGTCGGTGTCAGAAGGAATTAATATTTTCTTGATTGGATGGGTCCTATTACAAGGAGCTGTTACCGGAACAGGCAACGTTTGGGCTTTGCTGGAGTGCGAGGGAGACAATGATTGGCATGAAGGAGGTGGCGGTGGGCGGATTAAAGATCCACGGGGCATGAAATTCCCCTGTGAGAGAAATGGCTCCAGCCACAAGCCACCTCCTATTTGGCTCCAATATGTAAGTTTTCAAAGTCTATTATCTCAGGGTACAGGACGGGGGTGGGTGGGGGGGGGGGGGGTCAAGGGATGGGGGACCCCTTGCTTGAATGCAGCAGACATGCTGCATTCAGTGCTGTAATTAGATCACCATGGATGGTTGGTGACAGGTCCTCTTTAAGGGTTGTATTACAACCACAAACCTAGACGTATGGAACTGTAAGCGGTCTGGATGTTATTCCCAAATTTTGTTATCATAGCCCAGTTTGATCTCGAGTCATGGCGACATGATGGATGAATGCGCTTCTAGGAAGATCAATCTTGTGCAGCCAAGATAGCTCCACCAGGGTCTTCTTTACCATTATCTTGATTACATCAGGCCATCAGGTTGCTGGTCTTCCTCTTCTCCTTATTCCTTCTATTCTTCCGACCATGCTGTCTTCTCCCGTGATTTCTCCCTCCGAATGATGTGTAGACAAGTTGTAGCTTGGTGATACGTTTGGCTTGGTTTGTTGTAAAACTCATTAGAAAACATGAAATACTATGATATCAGTCTGAATCTGGCCTAGGACCTTCATGACACACACTTTACTATCAGGGCTCAGGACACACTCTGCTACTTACATCAGAGTTTGACGGACGACACTCGGCACAGGCTGGAGCATTGACCCTGAGCCGCCTCTCCCTCTCTGGACAGGGAATGTGATGCTGCACAGAAACACAAGCAGCTGTCATTCCCGGTCCAGAGAGAGAGGCCATTCAGGGTCAATGCTCCAGCCTGTGCCAAGTGTCGTCCGTCAAACTTGGATGTAAGTAGCAGAGTGCGTTTCCACCCTTAGGGTTACCTACCCCAATTTTTTTTTTTTTTTTAAAATACAGGGTGGGCCATTTATATAGATATCACCTAAATAAAATAGGAATGGTTGGCGATATCAACTTCTTATTCCATCTGCAAAGTTTTTCCCTCCCATATACTAATGTGCCACAAACAGGAAGTTAATATCACCAACTGTTACAAATTAATTTAGGTGTATCCATATAAATGGCCCACCCTGTAGATTAGAGTGTGGTCTAATAATAATAATAATAAAAAAAACAAAGCTATACTTTGCTGCTGATCATCCACCACCACCCCCACCAGGCTTCACGAGCCCACCCACCTTTGAAAGAGGGAGTGAGACTAGCATGGTAGCCAATCAGCTCCAGGTGACACTTTAAAAAAAAAAAATAATAATTTTAATAGACCAATCTGGTTTTTAAAAGGGGTTGTCCACTACCAGGCCAACACCGTCTAATTCAACTTGTTTCCCCCTAGTTAGAATAAACCCTGTACTCACCTCCTGTGCTGCCATTCCAGTGCTGTGTGCATCCTCTGCTCAGAGCTCACATGACATTGTGACATCACACGGGCACCGCGTCCAATCAGCAGTGGCATCGGAAAAACCTCTGCAGCACAGGAGGTGAGTACAGGGTCAATTACTTTACCTTGGAAAAACAAATGGATTGTCCTAGTAGCTGACAACCCTTTTAAGTATGTTAAAACCCCAATTTGAAGCATTTTTCACAACGCTTGTTCGTGTTTACACTTGGTACATGCGCTCTCTCTCCATTCAAGTCCAATAAGAGGAGCCAATAGAAAAGATAAAAGAAAAAAACACCACAACAAGAGTCACATGGGCTTATGTAATAAACTAAAAGCCACCAAGAATCACTTGAGGCTGATCTCTTATCTATGGTTACACCACCAGTGCAGGATGTTACCCATCCTACGTAATACCACCCGCAGCTCGGGTACGTGTGACAGTGACACACAACTGTGTTACCAGTGCAGCATCACCAGCATACGCCAAGCTGCACAAAATCCCGGCTAACACTTCCTGCCTGATCTGTGATTAGCTGGCACCGCACATCCTGCCCTGGAGCCGCGCCAGCCTGAGCTCTGCCCGTGTGAGTCATGTAATCATTACACTGGGCTGGAGAGGACAAGGGAGGGAGGGGGCCTCATGACGACAACTGTCTGTGCCCATCATACAAATGGGAACCCCCTCCCCCAGAACAGTCACACTGAAAGAGTTTATTACCCGCATGCCCAGTCTGCAGAATCCGCAGCACCAGCCTTGTTCCTATCCGGATCCAGTGATACAATGTACCAGCCTGGATGCAAATGAGGCGAACCCTCAGCTGTGACAAGAAGTCGGTCTGCCTGGGCCACGAACAAGCCAGCGGATTAGCCCTATAGTAACTAAATGGGGCTAATCCGCAGATTATTCTGCACAGATTGGGTGAACAAAGTCTCTTAATTTGTTACAGCTAAGGGTTCGCAACAATTGTGTTTGCTCTGGTGAGGCAAATCATTCAGCAGCAGACCATTGCTACATTGTATCGGTGCCCATGAAATGTATCAGTCTGGAGTGCAATTTCACTGTCTACACTGGTTAACAACTATAACAACCCTCTCCTGCAAAAAGTTAGGGTTGTTAAAAAGGCTACAAATGTCACAAAAAGATCAAATGATGCCCCTCTCCTGTTTAGGCAGCTTTCACATGTGCATATTCTTGAATCCCTGGGCATACAGGAAATTCCTCCATGACCTCAGATTTCCCCATACTGCAAAACTGGATGCACCCGCACCTCTTGTGGGTGCATCTGTTTGCATATTTTACCGGGATCCGTAATACGCTAAGGGGCGTGTCATAGTTCTGCGCATGCCCTACGCATGTGCAGTTCATGGATCACTATCTGTAAGGACAGATCCACCAGGATTCTGCTTCTGTGTCTGTCCGTGATCCATAGGCTCACATTGTGAATCCACACTTGAACTTAGATCCTTTACTTCACAATTGCTTCTATGGCGACAAAAAGTGCAACAAAAGTGTAGTCTTTCTCTCCGTGAAAATAAAGTGAAATCACGCATCCATGTACATGCAGGTGTTTTCGTCCAATGGGGCTAAAAATGCATGTGTGTACATTCAGTTTGTGACGGACACATGCATAGCGAAAATCGCTTATGTGAAGCCAGCCTTACCCGCAGATCCAACTAAATAAAATGAACTTGTGCTCTTGCTGCATAAATGCTCAACATAAGGCCTCACTCACACAGCATTTGTGCTCCATTTTTTTGTTGATTGATTTTTGGTGCTTTTTTTTTTTTTTTTACAAAAATGGATCCATTTTTTGCCAAAAAAAAGCATCAAACGCATCATCCGCTTGTGTTGCTTTTCCGCTCTTTTTTGGGGGTGGCACAAACAATCACTTTCTTACCCTCCCCAGCGATGTCTTTCTTTCAGGCATTGGCAGGACCTGTGAGTAGTAGGATACTTACAGGACCTTGCTCATGTGACTCTCAGGCTGAGTCACATGGGGCCAGATCCTGTCAGTACTGTACCCGCAGGCCCTGCTGATGCCTGAACGAAGATATCACTGGGGTTCACCATAGGATCGCTGGGGAGGGCAAGTAATGGAGGATTGGTGGTGTGGAAAGCACAGTGGAAGAATGGAGCAATAATTGACACTCATATTCTGGATGCGCCATCTGCACCACTAACGCAGCAATAAAAAATGCCGACGTCTGAGCAGCAAATTGATAATCCTACTCACTTTGCTGGCAGTTGTTTTGACTGATCCATTTTTGGTGCAGTTTAAAAGAAAAAAAAAAAACGCAGCACCAAAACCAGATCAGAAACGTCCCGTGTGAACATAGTTTAAGGGATCGCTCAAAGTACCATATTCGAATGCCACCTGGAACATCCAATAGCAGTCTGTTTTTAAGGATATATTACTATTCTGTAGCATAGGGTAATGAAAAAGATTGTAGAATGATAGAAAATGTATAAAAAAAAAAGATTGAACATGGACTCCATGTGAGAGAAAAAAAAAAAAACTGTACTCCTTTTCTGGATGAGAACGGGTCCAACTTTTTATATGCCATATATGCCAGTGTGAAGGAGCCCCAATGCGGGATATATACTGTGTGAGCGGTGATTTTCCAGTTTGTGTATCAGTCACGAGTCTCACGGGGCCATAACATTCCCTAGTGACCGATGTGCAGACGTCAGCACCAGACAACAGGCTGCACCTAGTTCTGCTCCTGCTGCGCGGAATAACAGAGCCTTGGAGGGGAAATACACTGTAATGTGATCTCTAGGTACCCTTTCAAAAAATGATAAAATATTATACATATGTACCTATACACATATACATACACACACATTCATGCAAGTGTTTCTGATCAGTGGGGGGGACCTCCTCAGACATCTGCCTGCACAGATCCATAGGCTGCTATTGATCCATATACTGCTCTCTGAGCAGGATGGGGGTGGGGGGATACACTGACGGTGGGTTTACACGTCCCGATATCGGGACGATATCGCTATACAACGGCGCGGGAGCGCGCATTTTTTGAGCACTTTTCCCGATATCGCATCGGCGGTTTACACGCTGCGATATCGGGAAACAACGTCCCTACGATGTGTACGCCCACCAACCCAGTAACGACCATTTAACATGAGAGATAATGGGTAGCGTCGGCGTACACATCGGAGTTGGATGTTTACACGCAACGATCCGGCTCCAACAGGCATTCGATATCGGGCGGTTGAATAGCACGCTCATTCGACCCCCGATATCAGATTACCATTGTTCCTGCATCGTATTGTACCTTCAAACAGTACGATGCAGGAACGATATCAGGTCCAACTCACGAACCACGTGACTTTTTGTCGGAGTTGGACGCCGATATCGCGGCGTGTAAACCCACCATAAGTGTCACACAGCACGATCTGGCCAGCGATGTCGGAAGCGATGCGCGGGTGCCCGCTCGCTTCCGACATCGCTGGCCAGCTGTCACACAGCATCGCTGCGGACGGCGATGTCGCGACGCGGGAGGTGACATCGCTCGCTGGGCTCAGCCCAGCGAGCAATCCGCAGCAACGCTGCGGTATAGGCTGGATCGCCGATCCAGCCTTATCGCGGGTCGCCGGTTGCCAGGTTTATGGTTCTTCCCGTAAACCTGTCAACCTGCGACCAGCGATAAAACGCGGTCGCGCCGCTCATTTACACAGCGCGACGTCGCTGATACTTTTTCTATGACCACCTGAGATTGTTGCTATCAGGCTCTAAAAGGGTTATTGTCTTTCGACAAGATAGGGGATCTCTCTGTGGTTGCTCATGGTCTGACCATTGTGTGGTCTTCCCCCATTGAGATCCTGAGTTTAGTGCTCTGTGGTGCATGCTTCGCCTAAGCTTCATTCTTTATGGGACTGACGAATATATCTGCACAGTGCAGAACACTGTGCTCTCCAGCTGTCCTATAGACATGAATGAAGCAGAGGCTGAGCGCACAAAACCCCCAAACTCCAATTCCCACAACCCAAACATCCCTATCGGCCATAGCAGTGAGACCCCAGCAATTAATTTATTTTACTCACATATAGCACCATTAAATCCACAGCATTTTACATACATGATCATCTCTGTTCCCATTGGTTCTCACAATCTAAGGCCCTTATCGGTATGTCTTTGGAGTGTGAGAGGAAACTTATTCTAACATGGGGAGAACATACAAACTCCTTGCAGATATTGCCTTCGGTGGGATTTGAACCCAGGATCCCAGTGTTGCAATGAAGCGGAGGCCACCGCACAGTGCCAACCACCGGAGGCCACCGCACAGTGCCAACCACCGGAGGCCACCGCACAGTGCCAACCACCGGAGCCACCGCACAGTGCCAACCACCGGAGCCACCGTACAGTGCTAACCACCGGAGCCACCGTACAGTGCTAACCACCGGAGCCACCGTACAGTGCTAACCACCGGAGCCACCGTACAGTGCTAACCACCGGAGCCACCGTACAGTGCTAACCACCGGAGCCACCGTACAGTGCTAACCACCGGAGCCACCGTACAGTGCTAACCACTGGAGCCACCGTACAGTGCTAACCACTGGAGCCACCGTACAGTGCTAACCACTGGAGCCACCGTACAGTGCTAACCACTGGAGCCACCGTACAGTGCTAACCACTGGAGCCACCGTACAGTGCTAACCACTGGAGCCACCGTACAGTGCTAACCACTGGAGCCACCGTACAGTGCTAACCACTGGAGCCACCGTACAGTGCTAACCACTGGAGCCACCGTACAGTGCTAACCACTGGAGCCACCGTACAGTGCTAACCACTGGAGCCACCGTACAGTGCTAACCACTGGAGCCACCGTACAGTGCTAACCACTGGAGCCACCGTACAGTGCTAACCACTGGAGCCACCGTACAGTGCTAACCACTGGAGCCACCGTACAGTGCTAACCACTGGAGCCACCGTACAGTGCTAACCACTGGAGCCACCGTACAGTGCTAACCACTGGAGCCACCGTACAGTGCTAACCACTGGAGCCACCGTACAGTGCTAACCACTGGAGCCACCGTACAGTGCTAACCACTGGAGCCACCGTACAGTGCTAACCACTGGAGCCACCGTACAGTGCTAACCACTGGAGCCACCGTACAGTGCTAACCACTGGAGCCACCGTACAGTGCTAACCACTGGAGCCACCTACAGTGCTAACCACTGGAGCCACCGTACAGTGCTAACCACTGGAGCCACCAACGTACAGTGCTAACCACTGGAGCCACCGTACAGTGCTAACCACTGGAGCCACCGTACAGTGCTAACCACTGGAGCCACCGTACAGTGCTAACCACTGGAGCCACCGTACAGTGCTAACCACTGGAGCCACCGTACAGTGCTAACCACTGGAGCCACCGTACAGTGCTAACCACTGGAGCCACCGTACAGTGCTAACCACTGGAGCCACCGTACAGTGCTAACCACTGGAGCCACCGTACAGTGCTAACCACTGGAGCCACCGTACAGTGCTAACCACTGGAGCCACCGTACAGTGCTAACCACTGGAGCCACCGTACAGTGCTAACCACTGGAGCCACCGTACAGTGCTAACCACTGGAGCCACCGTACAGTGCTAACCACTGGAGCCACCGTACAGTGCTAACCACTGGAGCCACCGTACAGTGCTAACCACTGGAGCCACCGTACAGTGCTAACCACTGGAGCCACCGTACAGTGCTAACCACTGGAGCCACCGTACAGTGCTAACCACTGGAGCCACCGTACAGTGCTAACCACTGGAGCCACCGTACAGTGCTAACCACTGGAGCCACCGTACAGTGCTAACCACTGGAGCCACCGTACAGTGCTAACCACTGGAGCCACCGTACAGTGCTAACCACTGGAGCCACCGTACAGTGCTAACCACTGGAGCCACCGTACAGTGCTAACCACTGGAGCCACCGTACAGTGCTAACCACTACTGGAGCCACCGTACAGTGCTAACCACTGGAGCCACCGTACAGTGCTAACCACTGGAGCCACCGTACAGTGCTAACCACTGGAGCCACCGTACAGTGCTAACCACTGGAGCCACCGTACAGTGCTAACCACTGGAGCCACCGTACAGTGCTAACCACTGGAGCCACACGTAACAGTGCTAACCACTGGAGCCACCGTACAGTGCTAACCACTGGAGCCACCGTACAGTGCTAACCACTGGAGCCACCGTACAGTGCTAACCACTGGAGCCACCGTACAGTGCTAACCACTGGAGCCACCGTACAGTGCTAACCACTGGAGCCACCGTACAGTGCTAACCACTGGAGCCACCGTACAGTGCTAACCACTGGAGCCACCGTACAGTGCTAACCACTGGAGCCACCGTACAGTGCTAACCACTGGAGCCACACTGTAGACCATCAGTGCTAACCACTGGAGCCACCGTACAGTGCTAACCACTGGAGCCACCGTACAGTGCTAACCACTGGAGCCACCGTACAGTGCTAACCACTGGAGCCACCGTACAGTGCTACAAACCACTGGAGCCACCGTACAGTGCTAACCACTGGAGCCACCGTACAGTGCTAACCACTGGAGCCACCGTACAGTGCTAACCACTGAGCCACCGTACAGTGCTAACCACTGGGCCACCGTACAGTGCTAACCACTGGAGCCACCGTACAGTGCTAACCACTGGAGCCACCGTACAGTGCTAACCACTGGAGCCACCGTACAGTGCTAACCACTGGAGCCACCGTACAGTGCTAAACCACTGAGCCACCGTACAGTGCTAACCACTGGAGCCACCGTACAGTGCTAACCACTGGAGCCACCGTACAGTGCTAACCACTGAGCCACTATGCTGCTTTCAGAAATGGAACAACTCTTTAAAGGGCCCACACATCAATTGATTTGCTGACAGCCATCCTTCCAGAGCGCACACAGGACATGCTGGACACAAAAGCAACAAAATCACTTTTTTTCCTGTTCTTATAGAGGTTGTCACTTGTCAGAGTTAGCAATGCAGCTAAAATTACTCAGTCACATCAACCCCATAGTACACTGCCTGCTGTATAGTACACTGCCTGCTGTATAGTACACTGCCTGCTGTATAGTACACTGCCTGCTGTATAGTACACTGCCTGCTGTATAGTACACTGCCTGCTGTATAGTACACTGCCTGCTGTATAGTACACTGCCTGCTGTATAGTACACTGCCTGCTGTATAGTACACTGCCTGCTGTATAGTACACTGCCTGCTGTATAGTACACTGCCTGCTGTATAGTATACTGCCTGCTGTATAGTATACTGCCTGCTATATAGTATACTGCCTGCTGTATAGCATACTGCCTGCTGTTCAACGCTACGTCCCGGATTCTCCCCATGTAACCACTGCAAAGCCCAGGGATTGTCTGCAGCGGTGTCTCAGCAGAGTGCAACCAGCACACACCGTGCACCAGCAGGGAGTACAGGAGGCACAATGCATGCTGGGAGCTGGAGAAAGCCTGACGTCATCGCATACAGCTGGGTGAACATTGCATGTTGTGGACAATCTCTTCACATGTAAATGACAGGGAGCATTACCTGTGCAGACATAGGGCGGATCAGGAGGCCGCACACCGATACACGTCCTCTCACCTCCGCCGCCGGCGCCCGACTGACTCAGGCCAGGGACGGAACCACGCCCCGCTCCAGGTGGGTGACGCAGGCATAAAGCTCAGCCAATCAGCGCACTCAGGGGCGTGGCGTAGGTATTGGCGGGAGACGTGGCTTCCTCGAGCCATTGACGTCATGAGAGGCGGAGTTGAGGCGGTAGTGAGGAGATTCAGGAGAATGTTCTCCCCGTGCAATAACCGCAGGCTGAGCTGTGGAGCTGTGTGGCAATACCTGCAATACAAACACCAGTCATATACAGTACACAGCCATCATTCTCACCACAGCAGTAATAATAAAGTGTACAGCTCCATCATCCTCAGTACAGCAATAATTACCTCAAAAATAAACATGGCTGCTAGAATAAGCAGGAATAATAAAGTGTAATTTATTACAATTGCAATTTATTATAATTATAATTGTTTCTCACAACTCTTTGTGAATTGTAAAGCACTATGGAATATGTTGGCACTATATAAATAAAGATTATTATTATTATTATTATTAAGTGTACACAGCCATCATCAGAACAGCAATAATTACCTCAAAAACAAACATGGCTGCCATAATAAGCAGGATTAATAAAGTGTATAAATCCCATCATCATCATCATCATCATCATCATCAACACAGCAATAATTACCTCAAAAATCAACATGGCTGCCATAATATGCAGGAATAAAGAGTACAAATCCATCACCGTCATCAACACAACAATAATAGGGCATAAATACAACAGGTGCAGGGGTTCCAATCGCACCGGGGCCCTGCAGCCTAGGGAGACCCAAAACTTTGTTTTGCCTATAGAAAAAGACTAATGCTATAAATAATTTTCAATAATTGGGGGCACCATTGTAGCTTTCACATCGGGGCTCATGAGCTTCAAGTATGCCACTGACAGTAATTACCTCAACAATAAACATGGCTGCCATAATAACCAGGAATAATAATAAGGTGCACACACATCCATTGTCATCAGCGCCACAATAATTAACTCAAAAATAAATATGGCTGCCATAATTAGCAGGAGTAATAAAGTGTACACGTCCATTGTCATCAACACAGCAATAATTACTTAGAAAATAAACATGGCTGCCATAATAAGCAGTATCCACCCTTTTTATCATCCTCATATACCTGCCTGGAAAAATGAGAACATGTACATTATCCGACGTGTATTCACAGGACGCATCAATGGCATCATGACTATTATCAGCGCTGAGCTCTGTGATCGGCTGCAGCGGTCATTGTGATGTCACCAATGCATCCTGTCAGCAAAGATCGGCGGAGAAACAACACTTTTTACCTGGAGCAAATGCATAAGGCCAGGGGCGGACCCAGACTGTAGTGGGCCCTGGTGCAAGAAATTTTTCGGGGGCCCCCCCCCTGGAACTCAGTGCCAGAATAGTGCCGCGGGTGTGCATCACAGCCAGCGGCGTAGCAACTGTTTGTGGTGCCCGGGGTGGTCGAAAAATTTGCCGCCCCTTTGGTTATTGATAATCTGGAAGTCTACATAGTATATACTGTCTGCCCCTATATACAAGAATATAACTACTATACTAAAACACAAAGAGAAGGGGTGCAATTGCTACCTCTTCACAACCCCAGTGTATGGCAACAAGCAGGAGTCAAGGAGGGCCCGGGGCCGAAGTAATTTTCGCCGCCGTGCTGTGGAGTTCATAATGTAATATAAATGCAAAAAACCTTTATTCTTAATATTATGTCACAATACCGGGATCTGAGGATCTTCTATTTCGAGGTCAGGGGCTCTCTGTTGCCATGTTGCTGTCTGTCTCGCTGTCTTCCTCTTTTGACACTGCAGTGTGGTGGACAAGAGAGCATTAACTGGTTAATAACAAGAAGCATGGAGTGTACTGAGCCATAAACCCTCCCCATACCAGTAGGATTACTATATGGATTTTAGTATTAGGGTACAGACACACTGGCGTGAAACTCTGATGAGTGCAATGTGTGATTTTCTTGCATTGCAATCAATCTCTGAGAGCAGATTGGGGAGTGTCGGACGCTTTTTTCTCATCCAGATTCAGGATGAGAAAAAAGTTGCAACATGCTGCGACAGTATGTGATTCCCGCGCAAGACTCACCAATGCAAGTCTATGGGTCTGACAAAATCACGGACCGCACACGGACAGCACACGAACCATCAGAGTCTGAGGCTGCGTTCACACATTGCGTATTTTGCTGCGCTTTTTTACGCACGCTTTTTCAAAATACGCAATGTGCATTTTGTCTGCCAGCAAAGTGAATGGGAAATTCACTTTGCAGTGCAGATATTGCGCAAAAATACGCAGTGCGTTTATGGGAGAAAAAGCAGCTGCGTAAAGAATTGATATGTCAATTCTTTACGCAGCTGCTGCTCCTGCGTTTTCTCCCTGTGATGTCACAGTGGGGAGGAAGAATCCTGCTTCCTCCTCCCCTCTGTGACAGCTGTGGCCGCCCATTAGATTTCACAGTGTATTAATATACACTGCGAAATCTAAATTAAACAAAGGCAAATGTATGGAAAATAAAAAAGAATGAAATACTTACCTCTCCGACGCCTTTACCCGGTGTCCAGTCTCCGGTGCCAAGACCTGCGGTGACGTCAGATGGGCGTTCCCGGCGCTGATTGGGCGCTCGCGGTCATGTGATACATCACATTCTGGGGTAAAGAAAGCGCAGTGTGTGAAAGCCCCTGCGTATTTTGTTGCGCTTTTTTTGCGTGGCCGAAAAACGCGGCAAAAAGCATGTGCGCAAAAAAGCGCAACAAAATACACAATGTGTGAACACAGCCTGACACGTTTTTTTCACGGATACATTCTCATTCTGCAGCTGAGAACACTGTAAAATGTTCCTGTAAATGATTCTACAGTAATAGCTGCTGAGAAAAACAACAGATTGCACACAGACATCACACGGATGTGATCTGAGAGAAATGTCGCACACTCGCACAGCAGTTGGATGCCAAACGGACTAAAAAAAACAGATGTCACTCGTCCGACTCTCCTGGAAACAGACCGATTTTAAGGCGGCGGGAGACAGTGTACCACCATGTCCCTAGCTCCGTGCTGTGCACAGTGTACCACCATGTCCCTAGCTCTGTGCTGTGCACAGTGTACCACCATCTCCCTAGCTCTATGCTGTGCACAGTGTACCACCATGTCCTCAGCTCCGTGCTGTGCACCACCATGTCCGCTGCCCACACTCCACCATGTCCTCTGCACACCCTCCCTCCACGTCCTCTGCACACCCTCCCTCCACGTCCTCTGCACACCCTCCCTCCACGTCCTCTGCACACCCCCCTCGTCCTCTGCACACCCCCTACGTCCTCTGCACACCCCCCACGTCCTCTGCACACCCCCCACGTCCTCTGCACACCCCCCCACGTCCTCTGCACACCCCCTCTGCACCCCCCACGTCCTCTGCACACCCCCCACGTCCTCTGCACACCCCCCACGTCCTCTGCACACCCCCCCACATCCTCTGCACACCCCCCCACGTCCTCTGCACACACCCTCTGCACACACCCCCATGTCCTCTGCACACCCCCCACGTCCTCTGCACACCCCCTCTGCACACACCCCCATGTCCTCTGCACACCCCCTCTGCACACCCCCCCATGTCCTCTGCACACCCCCTCACGTCCTCTGCACACCCCCTCTGCACACCCCCCCACGTCCTCTGCACACCCCCCTCATCCTCTGCACCCCCACCCCACGTCCTCTGCACACCCCCCACGTCCTCTGCACACCCCCCACGTCCTCTGCACACCCCCTCTGCACACACCCCCATGTCCTCTGCACACCCCCTCTGCACACACCCCCCACGTCCTCTGCACACCCCCTCTGCACACCCCCCCATGTCCTCTGCACACCCCCTCTGCACACCCCCCCACGTCCTCTGCACACCCCCCTCATCCTCTGCACCCCCACCCCACGTCCTCTGCACCCCCCCCACGTCCTCTGCACCCCCCCTTCGTCCTCTGCACACCCCCCCCCGTCCTCTGTACGCACCGTTATGTACCACTACCTTGTAAAGACAGTCCTAGTTCCTCCTATCTGGCAATTCTTCTTGCCGGGCAAAATGTAGCTCCGCCCACCTGAGTCACATGTGCGTGACGTCATCACAGGTCCTGTTCTACCCGGCATCTGTCCCCCGGCAGTGCTGTGAGGTGAGGCAGGAGGGCGCGATGACCGGGGGGGGCGGTGAGATGTCCAGGGGGGAAAGAGTGAGGTGTCCAGGGAAGGGGTGAGGTGTGCAGGAGGCGGGGGTGAGGTGTCCAAGAGGCGGGGGTGAGGTGTGCAGGAGGCGGGGGTGAGGTGTCCAAGAGGCGGGGGTGAGGTGTCCAGGAGGCGGGGGTGAGGTGTCCAGGGGGCGGGGTCACCCGGCCGGGGCTCAGAGCAGGAAAAAAAAAAAAAAAGTCGCCGCTCTCCCTGAAAAGTGCAAGAACAGTGCCGCGGGTGTGCAGCGCCGCTGACACCCGACAGCACCACCATTCTGTCTGTCTGACAGGGGACCTGCCGCTGGAGCCCCAGGGGCCCCCTAGCTGCTCGGGGCCCTGGTGCAGCTGCACCAGCTGCACCACGGTAGTTCCGCCCCTGCATAAGGCCACATGTACATGTTGAGTATTTAGTGAGCTTTTTCACCTCAGTACTTCTTAGGGTATGCGCTGACACTACTTTTTGGGTGCAGAAATTTTCTGCATCAATAACATTGCTAAACTGCAAACTGTGACTGGAAAATGCAACACAAAAGGCATGCGTTTTTGGTGCATTTTTGGTCATGTGTTTTTTTTTAAATTGTCAATGGCTGGGAGGGCTGAAAAAAGCACCAAACAATTGACATGGTCATTCATAATCATAATAATAATAATAATAATAATAATTTTTATTTATATAGCGCCAACATATTCCGCAGCACTTTACAATTCAGAGGGTATACGATACAATACAATAATATATAATAAAATACAATACAATAATAAGATAAAATACAGTACAATACAAATATACAGTAATACAATACAGCCTATATCAGACAAAAATAAATAAATACATCACTGAGCCCATGAGGAGTGAGGATCCTGCTCACAAGCTACAATCTATGAGGAAATAGGGGAGACACAAAAGGTAATGGTAAAAAGTGCCGTTATATATGGTCCAGCTATCAATACAATAAATAGGGGATTCACATAATGCTGCATGGACCGGTCACCAGCCAGGATCTGTACAAGAACAGATAAAGTGTCATAAAATGCATGGGGGTGTAGAAAGATGATATAAGAGGCCAGATTTGGAGAAGGACAGAATGGGAATACTTACCGTATATACTCGTGTATAAGCCGACCCGTGTATAAGCCGACCCCCCTACTTTTGCCCCCAAAACCTGGGAAAATCTATTGACTCGTGTATAAGCCGAGGGTGGACCCCAGCACAGGTATACAGGCCCCCCAGTGGTAGTATACAGCAGCCTCCCCAGTGGCATATACAGGCCCCAGTAGTATATACAGCAGCCCCAGTGGTATACAGCAGCCTTCCCAGTGGTATATGCAGACCCTACCAGTATATACAGCAGCCCCAGTGGTATACAGCAGCCTTCCCAGTGGTATATGCAGACCCTACCAGTATATACAGCAGCCCCAGTGGTATACAGGCCCCAGCAGTATATACAGCAGCCCCAGGGGTGTACAGCAGCCTCCGGGGGCATACAGCAGCCCCAGCAGTACACAGCAGCCCCAGCGGTACACAGCCACCCCCAGGGGTACACAGCCGCCCCCAGGGGTACACAGCAGCCCCCAGGGGTACACAGCAGCCCCCAGGGGTACACAGCAGCCCCCAGGGGTATATAGCAGCCCCAGGGGTACACAGCCATCCCCAGGGGTATATAGCAGCCCCCAGGGGTACACAGCCATCCCCAGGGGTATATAGCCGCCCCCAGGGGTATATAGCTGCCCCCAGGGGTACACAGCCGCCCCCAGGGGTATATAGCAGCCCCCAGGGGTATATAGCCGCCCCCAGGGGTATATAGCAGCCCCCAGGGGTATATAGCAGCCCCCAGGGGTACACAGCCGTCCCCAGGGGTATACAGCTGCCCCCAGGGGTATACAGCTGCCCCCAGGGGTATATAGCAGCCCCCAGGGGTACACAGCCGCCCCCAGGGGTACATAGCCACCCCAGGGGTACATAGCCGCCCCCAGGGGTACATAGCCGCCCCCAGGGGTACACAGCCATCCCCAGGGGTATATAGCCGCCCCCAGGGGTATATAGCTGCCCCCCAGGGGTTCACAGCAGCCCCCAGGGGTATATAGCCGCCCCCAGGGGTATATAGCAGCCCCCAGGGATACACAGCCGTCCCCAGGGGTATACAGCTGCCCCCAGGGGTACACAGCTGCCCCCAGGGGTACACAGCTGCCCCCAGGGGTATATAGCAGCCCCCAGGGGTACACTGCTGCCCCCAAATGCTGGCACTCGCCCCCCTGCTGCTTAACTTACCATCCGGTATTCTGATCAGCGCTGCTCCTCGCTGGTCCCGTCTCCTCTCCGTCCTCGCGGCTTCCGGGATCCCGGCCGTCGCAGGTATGACGTCATACCTGCGACGGCCGGGGATCCCGGAAGCCGCGAGGACGGAGAGGAGACGGGACCAGCGAGGAGCAGCGCTGATCAGAATACCGGATGGTAAGATAAGCAGCGGGGGGGCCCTTACAGCAGCGGGGGGGCCCAGACACAGAGGGGGGGCCGAGTGGCAGCGTTTGGGGGCCATATGCACTGCTTCCCCCTGCCGCTGATTGACAGGGGGATGCAGTGCATATTTAATGAGCGGCCCCACGTGACGGGGCCGCTCATACAGCAGCCTCCCCCCGCCTCCTGCAGCCTCCACAGCCCCCACCACATCACATACCGTATATGACCCGTGTATAAGCCAAGGGGTAGACTTTTCAGCCAAATTTTTGGGCTGAAAAACTCGGCTTATACACGAGTATATACGGTACATAGATACTTTACATACTTATATACATTCTTTTGTCCTGACCACAAACTGCACCAAAACTGCAAGGAAAAAAAAGCATCATGGGCATAGCACTTCAGAATTCTCATAGATTTTTCTGGGGTAAGGATAAGCATGCAGTTTTGTGACAAAAGGTGACAAAAAAACGCACCAAAAACAGCATAAAGAAGTCTAAACCTAAAGGCCCCGTTACATGCTACGATGTCCCAGTGTGGCATCCCAGAGTCGTAGTGCCACAGTGTCACCATCGTTAGGTGTCACCAGAGAGCAGTGAGGGTAACTTTACACGCGGCTACATTTCTAGGGTGGCTACAGGTAACTTACTGGTTGCAGTGAAATCATGGAGAGATTATTCCATTTGTACACAGCAACAAGATAGAACCTTGTCTCCATGATTTCACTGCAACCAGTAAGTTACCTGTAGCCACCCTAGAAATGTAGCCACGTGTAAAGGGGCCCTAAGGGGCCCTTTACACGCCGCTACTGGCAGGTGGATACAACCAGCTACAGGCTACAAATGTAGCTTGTAGTGGCAAAATACCCCGTAGTAGCGGCGTGTAAAGACGGTAGGAGGCACCCGGCAACAGATACATCTGTTTCCGAGCACTGCCCGGAAAAGGTGGCTACACAGGCAATTGTAGCGAGCTGTATCGGCGTGTAAAGAAGCAACAGAAGGGATGTGTCGACACCAGGCAATGTACCTGGTATGTAGCTGGGGCGTGACACATGCTCCGGGTTACCACGCCCCATCAGCGATCATTGGAGGAAGCTCCTGCATTACAATTGGTTGTCGCTGCATAGAAAGGCATATTCAAGGAGCTGACCAGTCACACTACACAATTGCTCGAGCGGCATGTATTAAACAGCCTCCTGCGATGCCTGGCCAATCATGGGTTTCTTGCTTTGTCCTATCAGCGTTTACGGACGTCTCATAATCCACAATTGTGGCACGCCTATGTGCTATCCCTGCTGCACCAGGTCCGCCCATAGTAGCTTGTTGTAGCGGTGTGTAAATGAGGTAAGCTGAGCTACAGAAGGTGACTTGAGACACCCGGCGGTTTATCTAGAGATAGATGTAACCTACTGTAGCGCACCTAGTGGCGGCGTGTAAAGGTGGTGCGATTACCGTTTGTAACCGTTTGTGCGTGCTCGTGCACGTGAAGTAGCTGGTTGTATCCACCCGCCAGTAGCGGCGTGTAAAGGTACCCTCAGGGTTATTCCACTCAGGCAACATGCAAACAACACCTCCCAGACAGAAGGGGGAGACCAAGACCGGGTTCAGGGTGAGCTCCCCTATATATTCTGGTCTGAGGAGCAACAAGTGCAGTGCAGTTCCTGTGAGGACTGTGTAGAGGACAGGTTCTGTGCAAACTGAGGACCAGACTTGGGTGTAAACGAGCTGTGCCAGGCTCATCCAAGGTCCACTGCTGAACACCAGGCCTAAGGCTAGGGTCTGAGGGAAGAGGAGAGACAGAAACCTACCGGGAGGCTGCACCGCTCGGTGCTTCACTTCCCTGAGAGGAACACCACAAGAATGGACACCGGAGTCCGAGACTGTGCAGGTTCACACACACCGACAGTCAACACCAGAGAGTGGGGGACTCCAGATTCTCCAGCTACACAGTACCAGGGACCAGTGACGTAACTTCAGGCCCAGGGGCCCCGATGCGAAAGCTCCAACAGGGCCCACAATTATTTGAAATCTTTAATAGTATTAGTCTTCTTCTATAGGCCAAAGGGACTTTTGGGGCCCCCCTAGGCTGCAGGGCCCGGGTGCGATCGCAACCCCTGCACCTATTATAGTTACGCCACTGCCAGGGACACAGCAACATATAGAATCCAGTGACACTGACTTCCCAGGGTGGGGTAGAGAAGTGAAGGACTCAAGTTGCCTGTTATACTGGTAGATGCAGACAGAGACAGGGCCGGCAGCCTAGCTTAAGCAACTGCAGGGGCCGTAACACAAGCACAGTGAGGAAGCCAATACAGCCCAGCCGGGTGAGAATTACCTCAAACTCCAGACTTCGTGGACAGTTTATAATATGGAGCCCCCATGGGACGGGGGTACTCGGTGCCGGACCGGTCTGCTGCTGGGGAACTCACGGGTGGCTTGGTCCGGACCGTGTCCCTGGGCCCGCACAATAAGATGGGGAATTATTTACAAGGGGATTTGTCACGGGTGACGCCACCCACTTGATGCGGCCATTGATGGGGGCCGCCGCTGCTGCAGAACCTCCGGGGGTGATGGAGTGGTAGCGGAGATGGTGTAGTTCCAGTGGGAAGAACTGTATCCCACGGGGCAGTAAGAGTTAATGTCTATGGTGCGTAGTTGTAGCACACTTACTTTGCAGGCTGCAGGGATCTCTCCTGCTGGCTGGTGCTGACAGGCTGGATCTGTATGAGGGAGAATGGGATGCAGGTAGAGGCAGAAAAGAGAGGCAATTCAGGGTTTTCCAAAGCTTTACTCTTAGTTGTTCTCTCTCAGCAGGTTACAAGTCATTTGCAGTTCTTACAGCACAGTTACAGTTCTCAACACACAGGTGCTTTCTCCCTTTCTGGGTTCCCTTCTCTTCTGCAGCCAGGCCTCTCTCTCCCTGTGACCCCTCACACAGTCTTTAGTGTCCCTTTCCGGGCTATTACGGTCTCCGTCTATACGGGTTGGTGTGTGAACGCTGGACAGTATGGCGGTGACTCGGGCTCCTGTGAGTCCTAAGTGCGTCACTGAGCTGCCTGTCCTTTGGGTTAGGGATCTCAATCTGAAACGCAGACCCCTCGTCGTGTTGTCTGGGGATGCCGGATGAACTACGGTCCCCTCTAGAGCCGACACTCTACTTTAGCCCAGCCTCCAGTCGTCCTCAGCACGAGGCTCTACCAGGCTCCTTCTCTCTGTTCCTTCTAGTAGCATAGGAGGGCTTCTCCACCTGCAGTCAGTGGCTTCAGCTGTTGTCTAGGGCACGGGTTACACCGTCCCTCTCTGTCCTGTCACACTCCTGGTGGCATCAGCATCGGACAGGCTTCCTCTCCCCTCTGGCTCACACTGGCTCAGTGCGGATTCTGCGCTCCTAGCCTTGCACTCACAGAGAGCGTGATGTCCTTCAGTCTTTACATCTCAGCCTACCTCGGCTTACTACCTTCCTTCACTCCTCCCCCTCACTATATACTGTCAGTCACCTGACCTCTGGTGTGCCCAACCCACTCCTCTGAATCCACCACCCCTCCGATCTCATATAGTTCTAATCTCAGGGCTGGATGTAACCTTCTCTGACACGTGGGTTGTGTGGGCTGTGAGGGTGTTGTTGTTCAACAATGTCCTACCTGCCTGGCTGCAGTTCCCTTTGTGGCCTCCTGGATGCAGGGGCGCCACAATAATATCTGCCTTAACTCCATTAAAGATACTGAGAAAATGCATACCAGTGAGTCTGCCTGTTGACTGCGCCTGTTGCCCTGAGGATCCACAGACTGTCGTCCCTGCACACTGGCTGGAGAAGCTGCAGCAAAGTAAGTGACTGTGTGAATCACGATCCCTCACAAAGCCCCATCCAAAACCACCACTCCTGCCCTGGGGACCCTCAGCCCTATCCGAGGAGGGTTTACCATCAACGCTGCCCTAAGTCACCGTCCCCAGCAGGAATACGGCAGCGGTGGTTCTTTTAACCACATACCCCGGGTGGCGTCAAGACAAATCCCCTGCAAATAACCCCTTTTTAGACTGATCCCAGGCCACGGGACCGGGTCACGACTACCGTGATTCCCCAGAGAGACAGCACCGGCCCGGCTCCCAAGTACCCCATAGCCTGGGGGTGCATCACCAGCAATCCCACCAACGATCGGGATTGCTGGGACATCGTTATCTTATCGCTGGTGAGCTGTCACACAGGGAGACTCACCAGCGATCAGGACCAACGAGAACGCTGGTAACCATGGTAAATATCAGGTAACTAAGCGCAGCGTGTACTGTGCGGCACTGGGAGGTTGCTGATCATTGGTCTCCCGCTGTCACACACGCCGATGCTGGCCGACCAGCAGGAGACCAACGCTCAAAAAATGGTCCTGGCCATTTACCAACGATCAGCGAGCTGATCACTGGTCGTTGGTACATGTCACACACAGCGGCATTACTACGAGGTCGCTGCAATGTCACAAAACCGGTGACGTTGCAGAAAAGTGTAAGGCCCTGTGCCCACGCTACGTTTTTTTTTTTTTTAACAAATCTCTATCAAAATATGCCTGTCTATCCTGAAGCCAGCAAAGTCTATGAGATTTCTGAAGTGCTGTGCCCACGGTGCTTTTTTTTCCTTTGTAGATTTTGATGTAGAAATAGAAGCAGCATGTCAAATGTTGGTGCAGATTTTGGTGCATCATTCTGCCTTTCCAGCCATTGGCTAGGGTCACACATAAGCAGGGGATGGCTGGTAGATCTTGCCCTGGGGGGCAGTCTACTGCTTCCAGCCTGAGCACAAGTGAGGAGAGGTGGGGGGGGGGAGGAGGGTGCTATCAGAGCGAGCTGGGTGAAAAGCGGGGCAGGGGGGGTTGGTGCTGCCACTCATCGGCCTCCGTCACGCTGTTTGCTACACGGGTTCCGCTGTCATTGCGGCAGCTACGGCCGCAAAGCACCGCCGTGTGGCCCCTATCATTCCAGGGGACGGCCCTGAACTAGGGCAATACCACCGGCCAGGGGGGCAAATGCCTCCCTGTCACCTGGGCCAGTCCGCCCCTGCACATAAGCCCTGGATCTGTTGTTGGCATCAGATTTTCCACTTTTGTGTTCTTAAGGGTACCTTTACACACGGCTACATTTGTAGCTTGTCACCAGGTAACTTACTGGTTGCAGTGAAATCATGGATACAAGGTTCTATCTTGTTGCTGTGTACAAATGGAATCATGTATCCATGATTTCACTGCAACCAGTAAGTTACCTGGTGACAAGCTACAAATGTAGCCGTGTGTAAAGGTACCCTAAGTCCAAAAACTGATGCCAAAATCAAACGAATGCTACACTCAACTGTGACTGTAATGGTGTCAGTTTTGTTACAGGACCCAAAGGCCAGGGTCACACATGCCCATGCGTTTTTTTAGGCCCTTAGAAAACCAGATCCGTTTTTCTAAGGGTGCCAATAGTGTCCCCTGAAGTCCTGGACATTTTTGGGAATATTTTGGACCAAAAACGCATGTAAAAATGCATGCGTTAACGCATGGTACCCATATGTATCATGCGTTAACACGTGCGTCTCCCATAGGGCCCCATGTTAAAAAAAACATGCGTTTTTTTGATGCACCCAAAAACGCTGCTAGCAGTGTTTTTAGGGATGCTGCACAAAAACGCATGCGTTTCTGAAAAATGCACAGACACATGCGTTAACGCATATGCGTTTTTGGACTGAAAAAAAATGTCCAAAATGTTCCCAAAAACAGGAACATCTTTTAATAGCTTATGAGGTGATTTGGGGGTGACAGGATCCCTTTAATGCTGCTAAAGGTTTCCAGTAAAGTACCCGGAGAGAAGTGGATTCGACTCTGCTGCATTTCCTTTTGCATGAACTTACTACCTTACAGGAACGCTGCCCTGGAGGTCCAGTCCTACCTGCAGAGGACTTTACTACACTAGCCGCAATACCATCTACCTCCGGCGGACTGTGCGCTGGTCGCATCTCACCAGATATTGCAGATAGCGTCACGATAAACAAACTTTGTAGATAGTCCCATGTAAATATAACCCCTTTTTTGGAAGATAAGCCCAGGACACGGGATCAGGCGCGGCCACCACTCCCCGAGACAACCGTAGCATTAACCCTAGTCGCCTGATAGCCGAGTTCTCCACAGCCTGGGCGCTACATGTGCAGACGCTAGGAGAGCTGCGAACACATCCTGGTGATCGGTGCCGCGTTTAGGCCCAAACCAGTGACCCGGAGTGGCCCTTCTGCCGTCCAGCAAGCCTAGTAGTGTGGAATGAAGGCAAGAAGCAGAGCCAAGGGATCGAGGAGCTAGTGGAAGTTCACCCAAGACGTACCAGACTTCGGGGATCTGCACCTGCAGGATTACTTCAAGACTGTAGAAAACCCCATCATACCGTGGAGACTTCAGTCACCCGGTCTCCCTGTGTACCCAGAAAGAGGGAGCCAGACACTGCAGTGTAATACAGCAGTGATCAGAGAGGGTAACCCGTGGACCGCGCAGGAGGAGAGAGAGAGAGAGAGGACATGAGAGGGGAGGAGGCCAGTCTGGCTGCAAGTGGCTCACCGTTGCCGGGTTCTCAGGTCTCAGGCGATGCTTCACTTGTCACGGTTCCGCGCCTGAGGCTGTGGGGCCCGGTGGTTAAATGGAAAGGGCTGGGGAATTGGAATAATAAAGTCTTAATTGTCGTGACGCCACCTGTGGGTATCTGGTGATGGCACCGGCGCTGCTCGGGCCTCCAGGGGATGTGCGGCAGCTAGATGGGATGCTCCCAACAGGATGAGCAGTAGTCCCTAGGGCCAGGAGCTGCACTGAGTGGAATACGGCAGCTCAGTTAGTTTGGAGAATGCATGGGTTGGTAACAGTTCTGAAAGAAAAGGCACTGACACGATGCTCCACTGTAACTGGTCTTTACTGTAGTTTCGGTGCTGTACACGGTATACAGTTCTTTAGGTAACGGACAGGGTGGTCCCAGTGATGATCAGTCTCTGTCCAAAGCTCCACAGTGTTCCTCTGTTCCTAAATGTCCTGTTATTGTTGCCGTCGCTGCCTTGTAGCACCAGTTCAGGGTACTGGGAGAACCTCTATTGGATTACCTTAGCCAGGTTTGCAACCTGGGCTGTAAAGGGTCCTGAGTCCCAATGGTGGGTACCCCGCTGGTAAGACTGCAGGATTGTGGCTGTAGTGAGGCGCTCCTATAAAGCTGCTCCGTCACTCCGGTTTTGCAGAACAGCGGTAAACGACTGTCCGCCTCGGAACCGGTGTCCGGTAGGACTGGGCATGGGTGATTTTGGACTCGTTGGTTTTGCTGCTTCGCCCACTTTCTTGTCTGGGTCACCGCTTGTTGGTGCCCTCCCTGTTAGGTTGCTTCCTTTTGCAGGGCTGCACAGCACTGTGCAAGCTCCTGTTCCTCTCCTCTCTTCCTCAACTCAGCAACAACTCCTCCTTCTCCTAACTTCTCCCCTCCTTTCCCCACACTACACCTTACATTCCTCCCACCAGGACCTGATTGGTCCTCTGCCTCTGAGTGGTGCATGTGGTACATGGAGCTTTGGATTTAACTGTTTCACTCCTGAGACGGATGATATTGCATCTTCAGTTAGGGATGCAATACCTTCCTGTGACGCACCCGTTGTGGTGCGCCACACATACAGACAGGGGTTCAGGAACCGTAGAGCAATTGAGGAGGCCTTATACCCACCTGTTGTGGAAGCTCACTGTGCACCTGGTCACCTGTCAGTGCCCTGGACGTCTTTACCTGCCATTACCACCAGTAAAAGGTAAAAGAGATTTTCTACAGTGTGTGTGCGTCATTCCTCTCCGCTCTCGGTGCCCTTATAGACTGTTCCATCACTCCCTATCCCGACCTAAAGTCACGCTCCAAGCTGCCCCTTCACGCTACGCTGCCCCGGAGGACCCGCTCCACCTGTAGGGAGCTTTGCCATCTCAGCCTCATTACCATCGACCTCCAGAGGACTGTGGTGGTGCTGGTGACCCATCATCAGGTAGTACAGGTGGCGTCACATGACAAACTATAATCCCCTGTACATACACCATTTATTGAAGTGTCACCCAGGCCACGGGCTCAGGCGCTACCACCCGTGACATCCCCCGTAAAAACACCCATCGAGCCTGATACCCGAGTACCCCAGGGCCTGAGGCGCGACATATCTTCCTGGCATCACAAACAGGATCCTGTGCCCGGTATTACCGGGTACTGTGTGCCGTGATTTCAACTGTACTGAGTGACTGTTAAAACTATGCTGCCATTACTGCGCCGAAGAGCGGGAAGAAAGGGGGTGTGTCAGCCTGTAGAGCGCAAAACTGACGACCGCCCCTCGCTCAGCGAGAATTCCCGTGCGCCGCGGCCTAGTTCGGAAACTCCCGAACTGTTTAACTGTTTGAAAACTGGCTGTAATTCACTAAGGGGGCCTCCAGCTTGTCGGCCTCCTCCAGCGATGACGACAGTACGTTCGCTGACCCTAGGAATTACCTCGACGCGCCCATGGCTGCCTCTAGTAGCACTGTTAGCGCCAACGGCGCGCCGGGCGCCATCGCCCCAATCATGCTGATCTCGCTCCAATATATTCCGGGGGCTAAGTGGTTGCCCCAGTATGATGGTCGCCCTGATACGTTGGATGCTTTAAGGAGAAAGATCACTAGTGTCCTGTACATGTATGCGATGACCGGTCAGCAGCGCGCTGCTGTGGTACTCGGAGAGTTAATTGGCGCAGCAGAGAAAGAGAGTGAGTCCTGGTCTGCTGCTGAACAGAGATCAACGGCCACTACATTTGACAAATTGAGAGCTACTTTTGAGGAGTGCAATGAGGCTGATATATGCATGCGCTTCCATCACTGCTACCAGAGGCCGGGAAATGATAGCAGAGCTTACGCCTGGCGCCTAGAGGAAGCATTGAGAGCCCTTAAGCATGTCAGCCCCACCAGTGTACCTGATGAAAACAAGCTCTTGATTGAACAATTAACCCGGGGACTGCTATCCCTCGAGGACAATAAGACTCTACTTTGGTGGTCACTGAGCAACCCGAAAGCTGACTTTAACACCCTGAAGGAAATGGCCATAAAGGGGTTGCGGCTAGTAGAGACCCATGAAGCTGCCATCAAACGGTGGTGCAGTGGTGAGGCGCAGGCTACCCCGAAACTAGTACCTGTGTCTGCAGCCACGCACAATGTACAATCTTCTCAGCCTGAGAAGTATGACTCTCTGCGTGCTGAGATGCATGCTGAAATGCGCCAAATGAGCAAAAACATAACCAAGGTGATGGAAGCTCTACAGCTGCAGCAAAATAAACAGCCAGCGCCAAGACTCCAGCCCCGACCTCAACCGCTGATCCAACTTGCTGACAGTGCGGAGGAAGTACCCTGGATGAGAGCCAAGCAAGCTACAGCATACCGAGGGAGAACCATCGACCGATACAGCTCCGCTGGGGAGCCCATCTGCCGTCGCTGTAACCGAACCGACCATATTGCCAGGAGCTGTTCTTTAAACGGGCCGACCCTGGGGGCCGGGGCCAAACCTCAGGAGTAACTCAACAGAGCCCAGCCACCTGGTACAAGACCTTCATTGGACAGAGGCCGTTTCTGTCCATTCTACTGGATGGCATCCCGACACCTGCTCTGCTGCATACCGGGTCACAGGTGACCACCATCCCCTATATCTTTTATAAGAAGTACTGGGCTGATGCAGAACTGAAACAGACTTCACTCTCAATGCATCTAACGGTGAATCTATTACTGTAATAGGGGTTAGGGAAGTACCAATAAAGGTGGGGAGGGTGAAATTGCAGAACCTAGGGGTCCTAGTAGTAGCAGAAGCCAGTAATGCCAATAACCCATATATAATACTTGGTACAAATGTTGTTAGCAATTGCATGGGAGAAGTTTTGTCTTTGCTTCAACAGATTGCAGATACTGCCAAACCTGGTCAGAGGAAGGTCCTTCAGCGTGAGATAAGAGTCCTCCTGCATCATCAACAGGTATCAATTACAGGTGGCGAAATTGGTACTGAATGGGTGACAGACCCGATACCTATTGTGATTTCCTCAATGAGTGAAATGATGGTATGGTGTCGAGCAGCTATAGGTCTAAGAGGGCAGGACTACCAGGCACTAGTGTAGCCCATCAGCACAGAGCACAGACCTACACTGTTGACAGCCAGGAGGGTGGTTGATGTACACAATGGCAGAGTACCTATTCGCATCTTAAATTGTGGCAGTGAAGAGGTTAAATTACCCAGGTATGCAACCGTTGCTAAGTTGTACACAGTAGACATCAATGAGATCCAAACAGTGGGACCCTTATCCTATACTAAAGGGGCAAAATCTGATCAAACAATCGGGCCACTGGAGGACTGGTGTCAGCAGCTCCATGTCGGAACTGACACCACTCCTGTGTATGAAAAGCAAGGTGTCTACCGGGTAGTCCAAGAATTTGAACAAGTCTTTAGTAAGCATTCACTTGACTTTGGTAGGATAAAAGGGGTACAACATCACATCCCCACAGGTACACATCCACCACTCAAGGAGCGGTACAGGCCTATTCCACCTACACATTATCAAAAAGCCAAAGAGATGTTACAGGATATGAAGGACGCAGAGGTTATACGAGATAGCTGTAGCCCCTGGGCGGCTCCACTAGTCCTAGTCAGGAAAAAGGATGGCAGTATGAGGATGTGTGTGTAGACTATAGGCAAATAAACCGCATAACACACAAAGATGCTTGCCCGTTACCTCGTATAGAGGAATCCTTAGCTGCGTTGAAGTCTGCTAATTACTTTTCCACCTTAGATCTCACTAGTGGGTACTGGCAGGTGTCCGTAGCCGAGGAAGACCGCGAGAAGACTGCATTCACGACACCTATGGGCCTGTGTGAATTTAACAGCATGCCATTCGGACTATGTAATGCACCTGGAACCTTCCAGAGATTGATGGAGAGTTGCCTGGGACATAAGAACTTTGAGATGGTACTGCTCTACCTGGATGACGTGTTCGTGTACTGTAAGATCTATGAGGAACACGTAACCCATCTAGCAGAGGTGTTTGAAGCTCTGGCCAAATACGGGATGAAGCTGAAACCATCCAAATACCACCTGTGAAAGTCAAGAGTACAGTACCTAGGACACATAGTTAGTGCCGAAGGCGTGGTCCCTGATCCAGACAAGGTGACAGCTATCAAGGAGTGGCCAGAACCCAAGACCCTGAAGGAAGTATGTCAATTCCAGGAATTGGTGGGCTACTATAGGAGGTTTATAAAGGAGTACACCAAGAAGGCTGCTCCCCTCTGCAAGACCTCCTAGTAGGCCAACCAACGAAAGGCAAGTCCAAGGATTCTCCGTGGAGGTGGGGCAAGTGTGGAGCCCACTGGGATGGGGTACTCAGTACCGGACCGGGGTACTGCTGGGGATGTCACGGAGGTCCTGGTCCAGACCGTGTCCCGGGTTCTCACAAGTACAAGGGGTATTTACAATGGATTAGTTTGTCGTGACGCCACCCACGGGTTGTGGTCAATGATGGGACCACCGCTGCAGCACTGCTCTGCCAGGAAGATGATAGGCTGCAGCTGGATGGATGAGCCTGCCGCGGGTCGGGCTGCTCCTGACAGGATAAAAGGTATGATAACAGTTCTGTATACCTGGAATCAGACACGGACAGTCAGGCAGGGTTCACCGGGTTTACTTGTCAGCTCTTCAGACAATTTACAGCAGTTCTCAGTACAGTTCTTAACACAGGTTACAGTCAGTTAACTCCGGTAACACTGAACCCTCTGCAGCCAGGCTGTCACTCTGAGACCCCTCACTCCTTCTTAAGTCCTTCCAGGCTGTTGTTTCTCTCTGTGTTCTGTCTCCGGGTAGTATAGCGGCAGCTCGGATCCTTGTGGGTCCCCGTGGTTGCTGTTGTGCTTCTAACCCTTTTGTTGGGAACTCCAACCTGGAGTTAAAGCTCCCCGTCGGTTAATCTGGGAAGCCAGAATGTAATCTCTGTTCCCCTCAGAGCCGGCACTCTGGTATATGCCTAGTCTGCAGTAACCCTATCTTGCAAGGCGTTGCCAGACTCCATCTAACCTGTGTGACTCCAGTCCAAACTAGGGAAAACTACTCCGCTGGTAGTTGGTCGGTGCTGCCGTGTTCCTCGGACCCAGTACTGCTGGTCCGGTCTCTTTCCTCACACTCCCCTGGTATGCTGGCTATGGACGAGCTTTCTCTCCATGGTTTCTATGACTCTGTGGATTCTACATCTCCAGGGAGCCCAATCCCACCAGGAGGTGCCTCTGTCTTTCTGATGTCTGTGCTGCTCGACTCACTCTGGCCTACCAACTCCTTCCTCCTCTTTTCCTCTATTTAAGCTTTCTGTCACCTGATCTACTTTCCCACCCACTTTCCTCTAAACCCACCACCCCTTGCCCGCCTAGAGTCCCGGGCTCCGGGTTGGGTGCTGCCTCTAGTGGTGTGTGTGTGTCCGTGAGGGTGTTTGGTGCACAAACCGTCTATCTTCTGCCTGGCTGCAGTTCCCTATGTGACCACCCTGGTTGCAGGGGCGCCACACAAGTAACAAGAGGAATCGTTCCAGATAATGAAGGAAGCCCTGACAGGAGCAGAAATCCTTGCTTACCCGGACTACAACCTGCCATTCCTGCTGTACACGGATGCCAGCAATGTGGGACTTGGAGCCGTCCTTTCTCAAAGGCAAGAGGGCAAAGAAAGGGTGATCACCTATGCCAGTAGTAAGTTGTGCCCCACAGAGAGGAACCCAGAGAACTACAGTTCCTTTAAGCTGGAATTCCTGGCCTTGGTCTAGGCCGTCACAGAGAGGTTCAAACACTACCTGGCCTCTAGCAAGTATACAGCCTACACGGATAACAATCCGCTGACCCACCTGGAGACTGCGAAGTTGGGAGCCATTGAGCAGAGATGGATGGCCATATTGTCCAATTACCAATTCATCATCAAATACCGGGCTGGGCACCAGAATGGAAACGCGGATGCCTTGTCCAGAATGCCTCACCTGTCAGATGAGGGCCTAGATGAAGACGAGCTAGATGAAGTGGAGTTACCTGCCTTCCATCAATTGAGAGTAACTCAGTGTCAGCAAACCCGTAAAGACCCTCCTGCAAGAATGGTGAACCTGTTGCACCACTTCGGTTGGAAGGAAGACAATGACCTGGCTGTCAGCTTGGTAAAACAGCTGATAACCTAGGAGTCAGCAAAGCTGCCAGAAAACCCACAACCAGAAGTCAAACATTTGTAGAGCGAGCGGAGCAAGCTGTTCATTTACCAGGAGAAGCTCTGCAGAAGACATATCAACCCAAGGACGGACCAGATGGTCTGGCAAATCATCGTGCCAAAGACAGAAGTACAGATGGTCTTGAACGCCTACCACAACCAGACTGGTCACTTCGGGTGGAAAAAGCTGGAAATGCTACTGGAAAATCGGTTCTTTTGGGTCGGCATGCGTGGATCCATTGAGAGGTGGTGTAAGAATTATGGACCCTGCAGCCTTCGAAGAAAGGACTTACAGAGCCAGAAAGCACCGCTCCAGCCCCTCGTGACAAAACAGCCCCTGGAAATAGTAGCCCTGGACCACGTAAAACTGACTCCAAGTAGATCTGGCTACACATACGCATTGACCATGGTAGACCATTACTCGAGGTTCTTAATGGTTGCCCCCGAGAAAGACTTGACAGCTGCTACTGCTGCCAGAACATTCCAAAACGTATTATGCAGACCATTAGGTTATCCAGAACAGGTCCTCATAGACCAAAGTTCAGTTTTCGAAGTGGAGATCTTCCAAGTGTTCTACCACATGTATGGGTGCAAAAAGATTAGGACGACCCCATATCATCCCCATGCCAACGGATTATGTGAGAAAATGAATCATATCATCATTGACATGTTGAAGATCTTACCCTTGGAAGAAAGGAACCAATGGCCGGAGAAGCTACCAGACTTGGTTGATATGTACAACCACATTCCAGTAAGTTCTACAAACTGTACACCAGCTTACCTAATGAGAGCCCATACAGGAAAGTTACCTGTAGATTTGGAACTAGTCGATCCCAAAGCAGATGACTCAGTACCTAACTGTAATGAAAATCGCCTCGAATAATACAGAATGGTTCAAGCCTGTGTCGAAGACAACCTGGAGAAAGCCCGTTAAAAGCAAGAAAGGGACTATAACAAACATGCTCCAGCAGAACCAATAACACCTGGAAGTATTGTATTAAAGAAGAAGAGAACCCAACACAAATTGGATAATTAGTGGGAACAAGAACCCTACGTTCTACTAGATTCTGGATATGACGATGACAAAGTGTGTCTCATCAGCAAGTGCGGAGGAAAGACCACTTATACAGTGTCAAGAAACCACATCAAAAAGTGTCCAACTGAATGAGAAAACCAAACTCCCCCAACTCAACCAATACAAGAGTCAGAACCAGTACAAGAGCTAAATCCAAGTGAAGAACCAAAGGAGAAGGTAGTCTTAACCATCTTAGGAGATTTCCCTGAAGATTGGCCTCAGCAAGATGGAGCCATATTAGTGCTTGTGCTGAATTTCTACCAGCCCGAAGAGATAGTACAAAAGAATCGGGAAGAAATACCCATTGCCAGAGAATCTGAGGATGCTGCAATCAGTACACCTGCTAGCCCTGTAGTGAGACTAAGGCCACGCAGACGCTTACCTGACATACCTGCAGCATGCCCTTCACTAGAAACCTCACCTGAGACAGTGACACCTGTAGTGCGTAGATCACAGAGAAGCACACAAGGTCAACCCCGTCTAGGTATGGAGAGTGGGCACAGTAAATGTAAGGTAGAGTAAAACTGAAAAGTAACATGTAAATAGCAAAGGTTGTAAAGTAAGAATGTAAATAGTAGTGTATAAAAGGGTAACGTGTAGACCAAAAACAAGGCACACCAGGTACACAACACCAAAGGAGGGGTGAGTGGAGTTGGCGTAAGGAGATGTCTAGGGAGAAGAAAACTTGGCCAAGGGGTGACCTCAGGGCCAGGAGGCCTACAGCACTTATGACCGGTAGAGGCCGCCATAGTACATAGGACTCCTACGCCAAAACACCCGTAGTAGATGTTGTGTATTTTTGAGACTGTTGAGCCCACAGAGACTTTACCTGTAAGGACTTGTTGAACTTTTGAAAGACTTTTCCCCATTGAACCTTTCCCGGACTACAATTTAAAAGGACCATGGTTACAGGACTGGTGTAACAACAAACTTCTTTTTCTTTTTCAAAGCCTGCGGTGAATGGACTAGCACTGTATGGACTAGCACTGTATGAACTTACCTGTTAGCACTGTATGGACTAGCACTGTATGGACTAGCACTGTATGGACTTACCTGTTTTCAATTTTTCCAATCTTTTTCAGTGGTTTTTGTAGATTTTTATATTTTGAAACTTTGTAAATATGTTACCTGTTATCATTGTTATTATTGGTATCCCTTTTGTTCCAGAACAAAAATGCTCAGTCCAGGAGTACTGGAATTACCTAGCTACAGACATCCCTAATGTACAGCTGGGTTTCCATAGCAGGTATCTACTACATGCAACAACTTCCACCCTGGCACAGTAGGGGGAGCTATACTATTGGACTTTAGGTGAGTTCCCCTATAAATACTGCTGCTGGGGGAGGAGTTAGTTAGAGTGTGCAGATGCTAGGAGAGCTGCGAAGACGTCGTGGTGATCGGTGCCGCGTTTAGGCCCGAACCAGTGACCCGGAGTGGCCCTTCTGCCATCCAGTAAGCCTTAGTAGTGGGGACAGAAGGCAAGGAGAAGAGCCAAGGGAGCGAGGAACTAGTGGAAGTTTGCCCAAAGACGTACCGGACTTTGGGGATCCGCACCTGTAGGATACTTCAAGACTGCAGAAAACCTTGTCATACCGTGGAGACTTCAGTCACTCGGTCCCCCTTCGTACCCAAAGAAAGGGAGCCAGACACCGCAGTGTAATACAGCAGTGATCAGAGAGGGTAACCTGTGGACCGCACAGGAGGAGAGAGAGAGGACCCGAGAGGGGAGGAGGCCAGTCTGGCTGCAAGCAGACAGGGCTTCAGGTACCATAGAGCAATTGAGGAGGCCTTATACCCACTTGCTGTGGAAGCTCACTGTGCACCTGGTCACCTGTCAGTGCCCTGGACGTCTTTACCTGCTCATACCACCAGTAAAAAGGTAAAAGAGACTTTCTACAGTGTGTGTGCGTCATTCCTCTCTGCTCCCGGTGCCCTTATAGACTGTTCCATCACTCCCTATCCTGACCTAAAGTCACACGCCAAGCTGCCCCTATTACACTACGCTGCCCTGGAGGCCCAGCTCCACCTATAGGGAGCTTTGCCAGTGTGGCGCCCCGCAACGAGTGCGTCACAAGAGGGTATTGCAGCCATAAATGCAGCCGCAATATTCTCTGACACAGCAGTGATCTGGTTAACTTTGAGATCCAACCCTGCATGCATCACCTAGAACAGAGGACCAATCCAGGGTCCTGGTGGGCGGAGTGCTAGGGAAGTGCGTAGGGAGAACAGACCCTTAGTCAGAAAGAGTCGGGTCTAGACAGGAGAAGGAGTCTAGAACTTGACCTGAGCAGTCTAGAACTTGGAGAGGAGCGGGGGCTCCGCACCCCGTGCAGCCCCCGGGCCGTCACCGGTCGGGTGTCAGCACCTGAGGCCTCAACAACCGGGATCGGGCATCATTACCACGGGTTCCCAAAAGACTCCCGTGCCCACAACTCACAGCCGGTTCACTGGTACCGAAGCTGGCAGCAGTTCACCTCTGCTACGCAAACCAGAAGCGTGGAGGAGCAGCTTCACAGGAGCACCCCACCACCAGCCAACTTCCAGTCGTCTAACCAGCGGTGTACCCACTGAGGGATCCAAGGCTCCCCAAAACATCCATAACGTACATCTTGGATAGGGCATTGAAGCAGCCTCCCCGTACCCGATCTGGTATTCCTGGGCGACAATGGCAAAACACTTAGCTACAAAGGAGGAACACTTGCGGATCTCTGAGGGACACCATCACTGCTGAGTCCACCCGGTCCACTACCCGTGAACTGTATACCATGTACTGCCTGCTGGTTACAGTAAAGACCCGTTGCAGAGACTTGTGTCCGTGCTTTCTTATGAACTGTCCGTCCGCACTACAAGGTAACCGCAGCTGCCGCACAACATCTTAAGCAGCTCCAGTCCCGGGGATCACCGCTCAGCCTGTAGGGAGCGTTCCATCTTGCTGCTGTCCATCCCCCGGAGGTTCCGCAGCGTCGGTAACGATTACCGAAACTACTCATAGGTGGCGTCACGAATAAATTAAACCCCTTTAATCTGTTCCTACAAGACGTCTTCAACTTTTGATCTGCACTACACCGGGCCCCACTACCGGCAGGCGCGGCCCACCCGTGACAAGGAGGAAGGAGCTACAGCCTGTCTAAACCGGAGTCCACGGGCTGACGGTGAGTCACCAGCTCAGCCGCATTACCATCGACGTCTGGAGGACTGTGGCGGCGCTGGTGACCCATCACCAGGTACTACAGGTGGCGTCACATGGCAAACTCTTATCCCTTGCACATACACCATTTATTGAAGTGTCACCCAGGCCACGGGCTCAGGCGCTGCCACCCATGACGTCCCCTGTGAAAACACCCACCGAGCCTGATACCCGAGTACCCCAGGGCCTGGGGCTCGACACTTGTTTTTAATTCCAAGCTTTATTGATGTTGTGACAACCCCTTTAAGAGGGCTGTATGTTTATACACAGCAGAAATGTTGCATAAATGATACCGGTAGTAGAATAAAAATAAGCGCAATTGTTTGACCAATGGGAAGGAGATGCACAAAATGATGTGCTTTCCTTGTAAGATGCATTCTGGTGTATAAACACTAGGAACACTATTATTATTTATCATGTTATGCTTTTTGTCTGGTGTACAGCAGCACAGCTTTGTTGATGAAACTGCTTTCCTTGTTAGGTGTCCCTAAACACTGTTGTAGGCCTAATTACACAATATTGGATATGAAAATACTAGTTAACTTCAGATCACAGAGAATCAGGAGAGTGTGGGAATATAAACTGACGTCTTTAACACATTTAAAGCAGGAATGAACATCTTGCATGGATTTATGTCTTTCTACATTCATTGAGTAATTTTCAGGTCTGGACCAACCACTAATCAAAGGACAATAAAACTATCTGTGCCTCTTATCTCGAAACTTTGATTTTACCTCCCCAGCTGCTCTTTCCTCCCTCCCAAGACTGACTACTATTTTCTGCTTCATATCACCTATCGTGTTTACTACATTATCCCACCCTGTATATATATACATGTGTGTGTCTACAGAATTTGTGTCATTATTAGCCTGATGAAGAGGCCATAGTGTCTCAAAAGCTTGCTTTGCTTGTTCTTACCATCTTTTCAGTTCGCCATTAAAAGGTATCAACCACTGAGGACTCTCAGATTCTAATATTTTTCCTTGCAAAGGAAAAAATACAAAGTTGGTCTATAGCTCCCTCTATAGGAATTTTAAAGAATAAATCTGCAAAAAAATACATTATTATTATTTATTATAGCACCATTTATTCCAAGGCAATTTACATCTGAAAAAGGGGAAAAAATAATAAAAAACAAACCAATAGTCATAAATACTACAAGGCATAGACAGCAGGTACAGGAGGAGAGAGGACCCTGCCTATGAGGGCTCCCAGTCTACAAGGGATGGGTGAGGATACAGTAGGTGAGGAGAGAGGACCCTGCCCATGAGGGCTCACAGTCTACAAGGGATGGGTGAGGATACAGTAGGTGAGGAGAGAGGACCCTGCCCACGAGGGCTCACAGTCTACAAGGGATGGGTGAGGATACAGTAGGTGAAGAGAGACGACCCTGCCCACGAGAGTTCACAGTCTACAAGGGATTGGTGAAGATACAGTAGGTGAAGAGAGACGACCCTGCCCGCGAGGGCTCACAGTCTACAAGGGATGGGTGAGGATACAGTAGGTGAGGAGAGAGGACCCTACCCACAAGGGCTCACAGTCTACAAGGGATGGATGAGGATACAGTAGGAGAGGAGAGAGGACCCTGCCCACGAGGGCTCACAGTCTACAAGGAATGGGTGAGGATACAGTAGGTGAGGAGAAAGGACCCTGCCCATGAGGGCTCACAGTCTACAAGGGATGGGTGAGGATACAGTAGGAGAGGAGAGAGGACCCTGCCCACGAGGGCTCACAGTCTACAAGGAATGGGTGAGGATACAGAAGTGAGGAGAGAGGACCCTGCCGGTGAAGGCTCACAGTCTACAAGGGATGGGTGAGGATACAGTAGGTGAGGAGAGAGGACCCTGCCCACGAGGGCTCACAGTCTACAGGGGATGGGTGAGGATACAGTAGGAGAGGAGAGAGGACCCTGCCCACGAGGGCTCACAGTCTACAAGGGATGGGTGAGTATACAGTAGGTGAGGAGAGAGGACCCTGCCGGTGAAGGCTCACAGTCTACAAGGGATGGGTGAGGATACAGTAGGTGAGGAGAGAGGACCCTGCCGGTG
Source organism: Allobates femoralis (assembly GCA_033576535.1). Taxonomy (NCBI): domain Eukaryota; kingdom Metazoa; phylum Chordata; class Amphibia; order Anura; family Aromobatidae; genus Allobates; species Allobates femoralis. Next base: position 32,320,468 of record JARQOC010000006.1, read on the forward strand.
AAGGCTCACAGTCTACAAGGGATGGGTGAGGATACAGTAGGTGAGGAGAGAGGACCCTGCCCACTACGGCTCACAGTCTCAAACTTGAGGGCAGTGGTGTACTGCCATTGGCGACAGACCACACGGCTGTTATAGGCCCTTGGGCTGGGGCGGTCCGGTGCCAGTGCTGGCAACTTTCAAATGTATCGGTATTGTGGATGCCAGTCAGGTGAAAGCAATGACGAAAGAGGCTACTTCATCATTCTCCCACTGTGTCTGTGCTCTGATGGGTCAGTGCAGTTTTTTTCTTAACTCAGTGAGTACACAGTGGCTAATGGCCATAATCGTATGTGAAAGACTATGGGGTGTATTATACTATTTTGAGGACTTTGGGGCTGCATTATAATAAATGAAGAAATATGTGTATGCATTATAATGTATGGAGTATTATGAGGGTGCATTATAGTATATGGAGGACTATGGGGGTGCATTATAATATATGGAAGACAATGGGGGTGCATTATACTATTTTGAGGACTATGGGTGTGCATTATAGTATATGGAGAACTATGGGGTGCAGGGCCCCCACTAGGGAGGTACAGCTCTGCCTGAAGTCAAGGGCCCTGGGCCTGACTGCAGGGGGCATGGCCATTGGATCCGGGGCTGGGGGGCCAGCCGTGACACAGGGGGCATAGCCGTTTGGAGCAGGGAGGCCCGCCTCCAGGCCAGCACACGCTGACACTGGTTTGCTGGGCCCGTGCAAGATGTGAGAGGGTGGGCCCTGATCTCCTCTGGGCCCCACCCAGTCACATCTTGCACGGGCCCCATCTTCTGTCAATCACTGCCAGGTCCCGCCCCCTCACCTCTTGAGCTCCTGCTCATTACCGCTACTGCGGGTGCAACCTGCAAACTGGAAGTCACGCAGGCACAGGCAGGATACAAGGGACTAGAGTCAGGACGGAGCTGCTGCTGCTGCCACCGCCGCTACTGCTGGTGCTGGTAGTGAGTATGCTTGTCTGTCTCTCTGTCTGTCAATCTCTGTCTGTCTCTCTCTCTTTGTCTCTCGCTCTGTCTTTCTGTCTCTGTCTGCCTGTCTGTCTCTCTCTGTCTCTCTGTTTCTGTCTGTCTCTCTCTGTCCCTCTGTTTCTGTCTGTCTCTCTCTGTCTCTCTTTCTGTCTGCCTCTCTGTCTGTCTCTACACAGCACTATGCTGTATATACAGGTCCACACTACATGCTGTATTTGTGTATCTATATACTGTATGTATATAGTGTGGACCTATACAGTAGAGTGCAGTCTACAAGATATACAGCCGGGCAGTCTCTGCATATGGCCAGCAGTCTCTGTGTGTACGTCCTGCACTGTCTCCAAAGTGTATACATCCTGCAGTAGTCACTAATGTGCATACAACCCGCAGCAATCTCTAATGTGCAAACGTCTCGCAGCAGTCTCCATTGTGCATAGGTCCCGCAGCCATCTCCATTGTGCATTTCTCCCGCAGACGTCTGCATTGTGCATTTGTCCTGCAGCCATCCTTATTGTGTATACATCCAGCAGCAGTCTCTATTGTGTATTCTCTATTGTGTACAGCCATTAGCAGTCTCTATTGTGTATTCTCTGTTGTGTGTATAGCCAACAGCCATCTCCATTGTCTATACAGCCAGGCCCGTAGCCATCTCCATTGTCTATACGGCCCTCAGCCATCTCTATTGTGTATTCTTTATTGTGTACAGCCAGCAGCAGTCTCTATTGTGTATTCTCTATTGTGTCTATAGCCAGCAGCAGTCTCCATTGTGTATACGGCCCGCAGCCATCTCTATTGTGTGCAAAGCTAGCAGCCGTCTCTATTGTGTATTCTCTATTGTATATATAGCTATTGTGTATTCAGCGCACAGCAGTCTCAAGTGTGTGTGTAATATATAATAGAGAGAGTGTACAAAAAGGAAAAACAGCAAAAAATATATAAAAAAAGTAGACTTTATTGCCCAATGGCATGGTCACGCATTGGGCAATAAAGTCCACTTTTTTCTATTTGTTGTGCTGTTTTTCCTTTTTTTACTCTACTGTAAGGAACCATCTGGATTGCTGGTTGGGGAAGCTTTGCACATAAATTGAGGTATTTTTTGGTGCCGTTCCAATTTTTTACTATAAATATAATGTATGTTTGGGTGAAGGCGGAGCAAAGGTGGAGGCTAGGCGGAGTCTCAGTGAGCACCAAAATATTGGCAGTCAGGGGCCTTGAAATTCCTAGTGGCAACCCTGCATTATTTTTGAGGAATATGTGGAAGCAAGCATATATGTGGAAGCAAGGATTATGAGGGTGCATTATACTATAGGGAGGACTATGGGGTGCTTTATACTGTATGGAGGACTATAGGGTCTGCATTAGAATATATGGAGGACTATGGGGGTTAATTATAATATATGGAGGACTATGAGAGGGCATTATAATATATGGAGGACTATAGGGTATGCATTATATTATTTGGAGGAGTATGTTGAAGTATTTTAATACATGGAGGATTATGGGGTTAATTATACTACAGTATATGGAGGGATATGAGGCTGCATTCTACTTAATGAAGAACTATGGGTGGTGAATTATAATATATCGAAGACTATGGGGTGCATTATAGTATATGGAGGACTATGTGTGGCCAATTACTATATGTAAGGCTATGTGGGGGAAAATATTTTTGGAGGAATTTGTGGAGGCATTATACTATTTGAAAGGCTATGTGGGGCCATTATAATATTTGAAGGGCTATAATGGAGCTTTTATACTTTATGGAGGGATATTTGAGGGCCATTGTACTGTATGCACGCAATTATATAGTGTGAAGGTTAGTAGGGGGTTCCATCATACTGAGTGGGGGCCATTATACTGTGACTGTGTGGGGGCCATTATTCTGTGTGGAGGGCTGTGTGGGGGTCACTGTTGGGGATTATACTGTTTTGGGGGTCACCATTCATTGCCGGGGTAGTTGAGGAGGGTACAGTAGGGTTATCATACTGTATATGGAGGAGACTATGGAGGAATTTACTGAGGGATCATACAGTGTTTTGCTGGGCACGTTTATTGGCGTCGTACTTTATAGGGGCAATGAAAGGTGACTCTAGGGGCTTCAAGTTCTCATTATTACACATACCTTAATTTGTGGACATCTGTGGTTTGTTTTATTTGCCTGTATAGATTGGATGGGCTGTTACTGATATCTGGTTAGAAATTCATGTCAATAGCACCTTTACAAATTTATTTACATAGAAAGTTGGTGACGAGTTCTTTCAATACTTATTTCACCGCTGTATATGGAAACAGCATACGTCACTGAGTATACGAAATTGGACTAATGTGGAAACTGGACTTCTTTTTCCCGTCACTTATTAATGAAGCGTGGGTTCCACCAGCTACTCATTAACTCGCCTATCTGTACACAGGGTATCTGCAGTGTTTTCAGTAGAGAGCAGAGAAGTACTGTATATATTACAGAAAATAAATTCACCCTGTGTTGCTCATCATACTGCCAGTGGCAGACGCAGTGCCCAGGCCCAGATACAAGCAAGACTAAAGCTTCTGATCCAGCGATAGAATATCCCATGTGAAACTGACAAGACGGGAGGGTCACCATTTTTTTAAGGTGTTTTCTTTAGCATTGGCGTTTCGGTAGCCAATGACTGCAGCAAAGTCTGCACAAGCTTCATTACAGTTACTCAGGTCACCACCATCTTTGCACACCCAGGTGTCCAAAGATGGTGGCATGTGTGACAAGCGGTGTGATGGTGGATATGGTGGGTTATGTTGTAACTACATTTTACAGGTGCTTTGTTTTTGCAATACTGTGTATTCCGCCCTTCTCCACTTTCTGTGTACAAATTACACTCCTTAGTTGATAATTGAATTACTGTGGACATGTCCTTATTTGATCATTCAAGACCTCTGTAAATGTGTGTATTCAACCCCTCAGGTCTGTGTCAATAGAACTGGTTTTGGATGGTGTTTTGGGGGAGGAGAAGCAGGGTGTGATTGCAGTCAGTCTATTCTATGTGTGTGTGAGACTGAGTTGAGACCAGCTGCACAAGGGATATAGACAAACCTGGATTACATGGACATACAATATATTGCTGGATTGTTTTATGTTTTTCAAGCAATAAAGGTTCTTGGATAATGCATCTCTCGCTCTGTTGATTGTGGGATTCCGGAGAAGGACCCCATGACAACTGGTGACAAGCATTGGGATCAACAGAGCACAGCTCAATGGAGACCTATCCACAGAGTGAGTACAGACACTGGACTGTATCCAGTCTACAGGAGAGAGCCAGAGATCTGGGCCTGAACTACCAAGGACTGACTAAAGAGGCTTTAATTGATCTATTGGTGGGTGCTGGCCCGTCCACCTCCTCCCTGATGTCTAAAAGACAAGTGCTGGAGATGGGGACCCCACCTGAAAAATCCAGTGGTTGGTGTGGTATGAAGAAGAGATGGCGGTTCTGGGCCCAGACGTCTCTCAGGAGTATAAGGAGGAGGCTGTTTGCCGAGCACAGCGGAGACAAGAAGCAATGGAGCTCGAACGAGGGAGTAATGCGATGTGGAGTGTAAACCCAACGATCCAGGAGCCTGCACAGATCACCAGGACAGACCTCAAGCCATTTGATGAGACTTCCGGAGATGTGGAAGGATTCTTCAAGGACTTTGAGCAGCAGTGTGTCGTGATGGAGGTGCCCCACACTGAATGGATGCGTCTGTTAGTGGGACTCCTGAACGGAAGCATGGCAGAGGCTTTATAGACTCACAGTGGAACCGGGATTATAACTTTGTAAAACGGACTATCTTGAATTACCATGCTATCACCCCAGACTCTTCTAGGGCCCAGTTCCGAGACCTCCCATACACCATGGGGGAATCTTCTAGGATGTATGCCCATAAGATGTCCCAGGCATGTCGGAGATGGCTGGAAACAGAAAACGCCTTCATTGTGGAAGATGTTGTACAGGTATTTCTTATGGAACAATTTCTTGCCAAGTGCCCCTCAGAAATACAGGAATGGGCCCGGGAGCGCATGCCGTAAACATTGGATAGAGCTGCAGCCGTGGCTGATGAGGCCCTTACTATCCGACTGCAGTGGAGGAGGCTACTGGATGATAAATGTCAGCCTGCCCCTGCGCCCCAGCCCCCTCCGGTTATAGCTGCCCCTTCACCCAGTCGCAGGCCGATGAAAACCCCACCCCAAAATCCTGGGCCCCAACAATTCCGACCACAACCAGGGGTATTTACAGAGAGGAGATGTTATGGGTGCAGGAAACCTGGGCACCTGCAAGCTAGTTGTCCCTCAAGGACTTGGAGGGAGTCTCTGTCGAGCTCCAGGCCCTGGGGTACTCGGGTATCAGGCTCGGAGGGGTTTTCACACAGATGTCACAGGTGGCAGCGCCTGAGCCCGTGGCCTGGGTGACACTTCAATAAGGGGTTATGTACAGGGGATAAGAGTTAGTGTCACGTGACGCCACCTGTAGTACCTGGTGATGGGTCACCAGCGCCGCCACAGTCCTCCGGAGGGCGTTGGTATCGCGGCAAGTGTAGTGAAGCTCCCTACAGGAGGATCTGGTCCTCCGGGACAGCATTCCTGTAACAAACAGGTTGAATGCTGCAGCACAAAGACACGGAGGCAAAGTCACTTTCTCCCGGGTACTTTACTGTAAACAGTCATCAGCATACAAGTCCACAGTTCAGTAACAGTTGTTAAAGAAACAGGTAGCTCTACGTGTGGCTGCAAGTGGATGCCAGGTGGTATGGTGGTACCTGTAGTATGCCTCAGTTGACGAACCCGTGTCCTTTGTTCCCCGCCAAAGATGAGTCTATACCCAATGGCTCTTTAAAGGTAGACTTGGGGCTCCCCTCCCTCGTGGTGAAGAAGCAGGCAGACCGCTCCATCTGGCAGGGTGCCGCAGCCGATGAACAGACTGCAGCAGCCGGTTGATGACTTCAGAGGTGGACTCTGGCCGTTTCCTCGGGTCCGGCGTTCCCGTGGTGGACGGAATTCCCTGGAGTATGGTCAGGGGTGCACCGAGCCCCACTGCCGCCTGAGCCGCGGCACTGACTACGGGGGGGGGTCCTGTTGGAGCCTGGGGCTGCCGCCCCTTCTACAGTGACCGGCTCGCCACTGCCGCCTGAGCCGCGGCAGTGATTGCCGCCGCGCCGTGAGTCCCGGGGGGGGGGGGTGCTACTGATGCCTGGGGCCCCTGCCGCCCTTCTGTGCCTCTCCCCGGCGGTCGCCGCTTACCTCCGGTGCGCGGGGTGAGCGGCCGGCGCCATGACAGGGGGAGGCTGTTTGCATTGAGGCGCCGCCCCCTTCTGCACAGCCGCTCCCCTGCCGGCTGCCGCCTGAATGACAGGGCTCACACTGTCCAATGGACGGTGCGGCCTGAGTATGGTCGCTCCACGCTGGGGTTCCCCCTTTCTCTCTCGTGTCAGGCACCCTCTCTCAGGGTCCCCTCAGAATCCCCTTTCATCTTCCCTCCGGATCAGCGTGGAGCTGTCCGGTTAAACCTTCCGCCTCGCACCACACTCCTCCTCGACTCCTTTCCAACTCCCTTCTCCTCCACTAACTAACTTCTACTCCCCCTAGAGGTGAATATATCTCCCTCCCAGGAGTAACCTCCCACTCCTATTCTAATGTGGGAGTGCAGGAATGGGTCCCACCCACCAGCCTAGGATCCACTTGCAGCTGGGGAGGATTACACCACTTTTACGAGTGCAATACCCAGGAGTGATGCCTGACCATGTGGGCGCCACTTCTCATGTACCCCCTCCTTATCCAGTGAATCTTGTGTACTATATACCGCAGACTGCTCTTGTGCCTCAGCCCACCCCAGTTGTATCTGCTCCATAAGCCAGCTGCAGGTCAATGGCCACACCTTACAATCCTGAGCCTCAATATTTCCAACCACAACCTTGGGGAATCACGGAGAGGAAATGTTATAACCGTGGGCGGCCTGGCCACCTGCAATCTAGTTGTACCTCAAGGACTTGGAGGGAACCAAGCACACCACCACTTCGATCGGTGCAGCATGAGCACTGCATCCCACCTGAGGAGTTACCACCACAAAGTGTCGGGATATAGAGACACAGAGGCTTTCTTGACTATTGATGACCCCCGCGTGGTTTGGTCAGAGGCAATTCACCCAGGCTTGGGGTTTACATTGCCCTGGCGGGGGGAAACTCGCAAATATATACTGCGAGCTTGGGTGCATTTGAATTATGGTTATGGGGAAAAACTGTGCTGAATTGAAGTTATGTATAGACTTCACGCAGGTATCCTCCTTGGAAATGACCTTGGGAAGTTACAGTGCCATATTGTTGGAGCTGTCACCCAACAAGAAGAACAATAGACTCCTTCAGGCCGGCCTACCCTGCCATTATGCAAGGACTTCTTGACAATTAAGCAATGAGGACTAAAGAGAGATGGCCAAAGGTCTGTGTAGACCTCATGGTGTGGCACCCCAGGGTTCATGTGCCACATTAACACCACAAAGGGTTAACTCCCCACACAACCCACAACACTACACTAGCGCCTCCAGGCCAGAAGGGGGAGCTAAAGCTGCTTCCCTATATATTCTGGTGTGGAGAGGAAGTGGGCAGTTCAGTTCCTGGGAGGACTGAGGAAGAAGGACCTGGGTGTAAAGGAGCTGGATTAGGCTTACCCCACAGTCCACTGTCCAGTTCCAGGCCAAGCCAGGGTCTGAGGAACGGAGACAGGAGAAGCAGAGGAACACACCTGGGAGACCGAGTTACCCTGAAACTCACCCCAGAGGAGCGCACAGAACGGATACCGGATCTGAAATTGTGCCTGACACAAACAGCACAGTGAACACCAGATTAGTGAAGGTCCCACACCTTCACTATACCACAGCGAAGCAACACGGCGGGTTCAGGAACACAGGACAAGACTCAAGTTGCCTAGCAAGTTGGTACCCGTGAGGGGGACAGGGCCAGCAGCTTAGCTAAAGCAGCAGCAGGGCCACACACAGTGCAGAAACAGGGAGCCAAAGGACCGGCCAGGGTGGGAGCATCCCGGCCCCGGTACAGACTCTGTGGTCAGTACTCAGCTGAAGCACCATCTCAGTAAAAGACCTGGAAAACTACAAAACCGTGAGTCTGTGTAATCCTTGTGCTCGGCCCCGCTCTCCCTCACAAACTGTTATCATCACTACTACCCCGGGGACCAGGCTCTGCCTGTGGAGAGCTGTCACATCACAGGCTGCCATCCATCATCCCTGGAGGATCTGCAGCAGCGCTGGTTACCCTGACCACATATCATGGGTGGCGTCACGACTTTATCCCTGTAAATAACCCTTAACCTGTACTTGTGGGCTCGGGACATGGTCTGGATCAAGACCGCCGTGATTACCCCCGTGATATCCCGGTCCAATACTGAGTACCCTGTCCCAATGGGCTCCACAATGGCATGCTCACTTATTGAAAAGGGGGGAGGTTGTGATGGTGAATATGGTGGGTTATGTTGTAGCTACATTTTACAGGTGCTTTGTTCTTGCAATACTGTGCATGCCGCCCCTCCCCACTACCTGTGTACAAATCGCACTCCTGAGTTGATAAGCGAATCACTGTGGACATGTTCTTATTTGGTCATTTAAGACCTCTGTAAATGTGTGTATTCAACCCCCCAGGACTGTGTCAATAGAAATGGTTTTGGATGGTGGTTTGGGGGAGGAGAAGCAGGGTGTGATTGCAGTCAGTCTGTGTGTGTGAGAAGCTGAGTTGAGACCAGCTCCACAAGGGATTTGGATAAACCTAGATTACATGGACATACAATATATTGCTGGATTATTTTATGGAATTTTATGTTTTACAAGCAATAAAGGTTCTTGGTGTGATCACGCATCTCTCACTCTGTTGATTGCGGGATACCGGAGAAGGACCCTGTGACAAGTGGTTTCGGATGAATGACAATTAGTGATAAGCGAGCATGCTTGCCGCTACTCGGTACTCACACGAGTATCCCGGTACTCAGGATGCTCGGCGAGCACTGAGTACCGCTGAGATGCTCGGACTCATCCCTGATCATTATCGATGTGACACAAGTATACAGCTCCCTTCAGTGCACACAGTGAGCTGGCACATCACAGAAAGCAGATTGATTGTTAGGGTCCCTCTGGGGGGCACAGCAAGGTGTTGTTTGCTGCTTATGCTATGGCGATTTGATCCCGCCCTTTCCCAGAAACCCTTGGTTTATAGCCGGATGTCTGTGGGTGGAGCCTATCACTCATTGACTTGCATTGGGCTCAGTGCACCCAAGCATCTTGAAGTGCTCGATCAGAGCATCGAGCACCTGAGTATTTTAATGCTCGCTCATCAGTAGTGACAATGCCTTTCTGCAACATAATGAAGATGTTGCAAATTTGACAAATTTTTTTTTGTCAATTGCAATGGACCACAAATGTATGGTGTTTGAATTCACTTTTAGGGTATGTGTACACAGCATCTTTAAAGGGGAACTTCGAGGAGATTATTATTTTTTTTTGTACAGTCCTTGCCCTCCTACATGATGAAGCTGAGCTGAGCACTACAGTTCTAGGATCTATGGATCACTTATAATTCAATAAAATCATATCTGCTCTTCAGCTCTCACTCCCCCCTCAGGGGACAGAGAAACTCAGTCATGCATAGGGCTACAGTTTCATGGGACAGGAAGCTATCAAGTTGATATGGGGGAGGGGAGACCATGGCAGTGCTGAATCAATCAATGCCTCTGCTCCTGACCTGATCTATGGCAGTACACATTATACATATGATAGGATGTACAGCAGAAGATCACAGCGTACATTTATATCTGCTTGGTGACATGATTGCTATTTGAAGGGAGAATGCCTCTATTCTTACAATGAAGTCCGACCTCTGGGCACTGGGGTCTGGGTATTCTTACAATATATAGGATATATAATAGGGGCTGGATTGTAATGTGAACACGGGGCGGTAGCCACGCTCCCTCCCCATACAGAAGTGTGAGGGGGCAGGAATCTAAGATCAACATAGATCCCCCAGGGTCCACACCACTGACACGCTCCCTGTTTGTACAGAAGTGTGAGGGGTGGGAATGTAAGATAATCATGGAGCCCCCAGGGTCCACGCCCCTGACACACCTCCTGTCACTGCTGCAAGAGGCTGAAGTTCTATGTCCCCAAAGGGAGAGGTGAGTGCTAAGGAGCAGATATGATTTTATTGATTTATAAGCAATCCATAGATCCTAGAACTGCAGTGTACAGCTCTACTTCATCATGTAGGAGGGCAGGGACAGTACAATTGTTTTTAATTTCCTCAGAGTTCCCCTTTAAAAAGGGCTTGATTGTGGGCATGGACAGCAGTTTCTCTGCATGAGGAATGATATTTTGCCCAGGATACTGATGGTGGGTATGGATGCTGCATTCTCCCGCCCAGGACAGTAGTGTCTCCGCTGGAGAAAACACGCTGTGTTCAGACCGCGAGGAAGCCTGATCGTGGGCACTTCAGTACTCGACATGTATCGTTTAACGCTGTGGATTATTTTCGAATTTTAAAGTGTTGTTGCTACATGCAATCTGTAGGGGTACCTTTACACGCGGCTACATTTCTAGGGTGGCTACAGGTAACTTACTGGCTGCAGTGAAATCATGGAGACATTATTCCATTTGTACACAGCAACAAGATAGAACCTTGTCTCCATGATTTCACTGCAACCAGTAAGTTACCTGTAGCCACCCTAGAAATGTAGCCGCGTGTAAAGGTACCCTTAGGGTGTGTGCTCACGATCAGTATACGCAGCGTCTTTCCGCTGCATCCAAAAATGTTGGGTTGTACAGCAGTAGCATCACTATGCTTCTCCCCTCCGCAGTGTTACTTCAGCTGTGGACTTCCATATCTCTGCAGCATGTTCATTTCGGGTCCATTATCGGGTGCACGCAGGGAGAAGCCACCCTGCACTGAACGCGGATGGTGAGTGGAGGGCGGCTGCGGTCTCCCTGCGTGCACCTGTGGGTCCGGAGGCTCTGTGTCCAACACGGATCGTACCCTAACATTCTGCACAAACCAGCCTGAAATCATTGCAGCTACTCGCTTTGCGTGAGGCTGAAAATCACTACCTGACTTGCCAGCTTTATTGAAAAAAGGAAAAGTGTTGCATCCGGTGTAGCAGAGAGTACCTCCGCTTGCTGTAATAGTTTTCACCCCACATCCGCCCTGCACACATTAAGGACCCTAGTCTGAGGAAAGGGTGCGTTAGCACAAAGTAAGGTATAGTAACTTTAAAAAAGATTGATTGCTCTCAGTGGGAGAAACAAAATAATAATCTTGTAGTTGCGATACCTTTTAATGGCCAACAAAGGGTGTGTAACCCTCTGCAGCCGCTACATCCAGATGTTGAAGTCCAGGGGAAGTTGCATGTACAGTGATGTCAGCAGAGGAAGAACAGGCATTAGGTTACATGATGGGACTGCCCACACCCCACATCTGAACAAGCTGCACACAAGACAAGGGCTCTGCTCTGAAATACAAGGGAACCATCTGATCTGTACCCCCCTGCCCTGGCACAGTCACTGGGGCACTGATTCTGCACCGCTGCTCCTGGGATTAAACCATTGCAGCTGTGAACACTCGCACAATGTCTGGCCAGGCGACCAGGAGCTCCTTGAGTGCCAACAAGACTTTCCTGAGAAGTTTCCCTGGGGTGCTGAGAGTTCTGCAACTGGTGATGGGGGCCGCCCTGTGGATCACCATCGCCTCCAGCTCGTACAGTGGTGGGATCCACTTCGCCTTGTTCGTGGCTGTCTTCTTCTGGCTCCTCACCCTACTCTTATATTTCCTCACCTTGCTGGACAAGCAGGACCTGGTGCCACTCCTAGGGGGTCAACGCTGGCTGCTCACCAACCTGGTCTACGATGTCCTGGCCACGGTTCTGCACGTTGCGGCCACCATCGTTATGGCCAACTACACAGACCACAGTTCCTATTGCACCTTAGATGGGTACCAGCACCGCTGCCCATACTATACCTATCTGACTGCCTCTATATTCGCCAGCCTGTGCAGCCTCTTGTATCTGCTCACCACTGTCTGCTTCTGCTACAAGAAGTGCAAAGGGGAGCAAAGCATTATATAGGGGCACCGTGACCTGGGGGCCAACCGTCCACACATTCCAGGACATTCCCTACTAACGGGGGCCATTTTTGTCCTGTCTGTAAACTTTTTTTTTTAAGGAAAAACTTATTTTTGACTGTAATTCTCATCATTTTACAGTTTACAGTGACTGCAGCTGATGCCTCATATCAGGATTATGGGCAGTAGACATGGATCACATATAATCATAAGGATTTATTATGGTTCTCGAATGTGTCTGTCCTTTTTTATGATAAAATAAAAAGTCAACTTGGCGGCCCCGATGGTGACTCCTGGAGCTAGAGAAAGTCCTTGGATTGAATACAGTGACAGTATTTGCCTTTTATCAATGACTTCTGTTGTAACAGTTCTGACCATTATGTTTTGTTTCTTTGTTGTATTTCGGGTACGTTTGCTTTTATACTGGGAAATGTTACATTATTACTTGTTACTTTGTGCTGTTGTATGCCTGACCTCTGAATATAACAAGTGCGCAAACCAGCCGCTAACTCTTCATTTACTTTAAAGTCTTTATTTAACTAAACAAGGCCTGTCACTTTTATTTTTTTTAAGTAAATTGTGAATATATTGTAGATTTATAGGGTGTATTAAACCATAAGCCTTTGTGTTTTCGGAGTGAAAGGTAGGTATTATTATTTATTCATTTACTAGATGAGGGCCCGATGCTATCGCATTGAGAGGGGGTGATGTCACAATGAGGGTGGGCTCTGTGGGGCTGGAGGTGGCTGTCCCCTATGCGCTCTCCCCTCTGTCCACTCTCTCCCCTGTGTGCTTCCTCCTGTGTGCTGTCTCCTCCCCCTATGCTGCCTCCTTTGAGCTGTCTTCCCCCTATGCACTCTCCCTCCTGTATTTAATCTCTTTCCCTCCTGTGCTGACTTCTCACCTCTGTGCTCTCTCCTTTGAGGTGTCTCTCCCTTGTGCACTCTCCCCTGTGTGCTGTCTCTCTCCCATCCCTGTGCTGTATTCTTTCCTTGTGTGCTCTCTCATTTGAGCTGTCTCTCCTGTGCGCTCTCTTTTTCCCCTCCTCATGTATGCTCTCTCTTCCCCCTGTGTGCTCTCCTTCAGCCCTATGTGTGCTACCTCTGCCCCATGTGAGCTCTCTCTATTCCCTGTGCACTGTCTCTGCCCCGGTGCACTCTCTCTACCCCCTCTGTGCTCTCTCCGCCCCCTATACACTCTCTCTGCCCCCCGTGTGCTCTCTCGGCCCTATGTGCTCTCTTTATCCTCTGTGCACTGTCTCGGCCCTATGTGAGCTCTCTCTATTCCCTGTGCACTGTCTCTGCCCCTCTGTGCTCTCTCTCCACCCGCTATGCAGTCTCTCTGCCCCTCTGTGCTCTCTTCAAACTCTATGAACTCTCTCCGCCCCCCATGCATTCTCTTTGCCCCTCTATACTCTCTCACTACTCTGTGCTCTTCTCCCCCCTATGAACTCTCTCTGCCCCTGTGCTCTCTCTCTGCCCCCTCTGTGCTCTCTCCACCCCCTATGCATTTTCTCTACCCCCTGTGCACTCTCTATGGCCCTCTGTGCTCTCTCCACCCCCTATGCATTCTCTCTTCCCCCTGTGCTCTCTCTGTGCCCCTCTGTGCTCTCTCCACCCCCTATGCATTCTTTCTGCCCCCTGTGCGCACTCTCTCTGACCCCTCTGTGCTCTCTCCACCCCCTATGCATTCTCTCTGCCCCTGTGCACTCTCTCTGGACCCTCAGTGTTTCTCTCTGCCCCTATGCACTTCTCCGCCCCCTATGCACTCTCTCTACCCCCTGTGCACTCTCTCTGGCCCCTCTGTGCTCTCTCCACCCCCTATGCATTCTCTCTGCCCCCTGTGCATTCTCTCTGGCCCCTCTGTGCTCTCTCCACCCCCTATGCATTCTCTCTGCCCCCTGTGCACTCTCTCTGGCCCCTCTGTGCTCTCTCCACCCCCTATGCATTCTCTCTGCCCCTGTGCACTCTCTCTGGCCCCTCAGTGTTCTCTCCGCCCCTATGCACTCTCTCTGCCCCCAGTGCTCTCTCTCTGCTCCCTCTGTGCTCTTTCCACCCCTTTGCACTCTCTCTGCCCCTGTGTGCTCTCTCTGGCCCCTGTAAGTAGATAGAGCATCCTTGATTTCAAAAATACAAAATACAAATATAAATGAAGAGTAAATAGACTTGTACAGAGGAGAGAGGACCCTGTCCTTGTGGACTTACATTTAATAGGGTTTTTTTAAAAGGATTTTTGTGTATAACATAATCTGAGTGGAATCCCCACAGTGAGCTGTCTTTAAATGATTTCAATAGGACATTCACTGTACATATATTTGAGGTCAGTCTCATGGGAAAATAAAGGAATGACAAGTCACTTATTGAAGCAGATTCTGCTCGGAAACCATGTAAGCACATGTGCATTATTCATGTGTTAAACTGCAGATCCACAATAGAAATCTAAGGCTCAATCTTGCAAATCCTGAATTTTTTTTAAAACACAATTTCTATTTGTGAATGCACCTAACAAGGGCGAGCTCCAGACTTCACTCACTTCCTCTAGTCACTTCTTTCCTTTCTAAACATTCCCATAAAGAGACACAGGGGAAGACATACCCAGGGTGCGGCATGTGCAGATGGACAGACGTTTTGTCCAATACCACAATAATAAGAGAGAATGAAAGTTCCTTGATGTCGGAATTACTGATGAATTCTGATAGAATAGAGTCATAATAAGCAGGGCCGGCTCCAGGTTTTTATCGGCCCCGGGTGAAAGACTCTCATTGGGCCCCTTTAACACATACCATAATTCTTAATTATAATATAGAGACTGCAGGCTGTATATATAATACAATCCCTGTAAATATAATCCCTCCCAGTGTGGTCCCTCTGTGCACTGTCTTCCCCCCCTCATGCGCTCTCTCGCCCCTTAAGCACTATCTCTCCCCCGTGTGCGCTGTCTCTACCCCCTCGTACGCTGTCTCTCCCCCTTGTACGCCGTATCTCCTCTATGTGTGCTGCCTCTTCAACATGTGCTGTCTTTCCCTATTGTGCACTGTCCCCACAACCTGTGCGCTGTCTCTCCTCCTCGGGTGCTGTCTCTCCTCCTCGTGTGCTGTCTCTCCTCCTCGTGTGCTGTCTCTCCTCCTCGTGTGCTGTCTCTCCCTTCATTTGCTGTCTCTCCCCCTTGTATCCTGCCTCTCCCACTTGTGCGCTGTCTCTCCCCCTATGTGCTGTCTCTCCTTCTGTGTGCTGTCCAGCCACCCCATGCGCTATCTTTCCCCCATGTGCTTTCTCTCTCCCTATGTGCTGTCTCTTTCCCTCGTACGGTGTCTCTCCCCCTTGTACGCTGTTTCTCCTCTGTGTGCTGTCTCTTCCCTATTGTGCACTGTCCCCACAACCTGTACGCTGTCTCTCCTCCTCGGGTGCTGTCTCTCTCCCTCATGCGCTGTCTCTCCTCCTCGTGTGCTGTCTCTCCTCCTCATGCGCTGTTTCTCCTCCTCATGTGCTGTCTCTCCCCCTTGTATCCTGCCTCCCCCACTTGTGCGCTGTCTCTCCCCCTATGTGCTGTCTCTCCTTCTGTGCGCTGTCCAGCCACCCCATGCACTATCTTCCCCCCATGTGCTGTCTCTCTCCCTGTGTGCTGTCTCCCTCGTGCGTTGTCTCCCCCCCCATGTGCTATATCTCTCTGTGTGATGTCTCTCTCCCTTGTGTGCTGTCTCTCCCCTTGTTTGGTGTCCCCCCCACCCCATTTGCTGGCTCTCCCCCTCGTGCACTGTCTCTCCCCCCATGTGCTGTCTCTCCTCCTTGTGCAGTGTCTCCCCATGTGCGCTATGTGCTGAGCGCAGCATCCGGAGTTTTGGTGGCTTATAATTAGTAGCTGGCAGCAGAGCTGTATCACTATACCGGGCAGGAGATCAGCGCCGCCCTGCTGGCTGATGGCTTATTACTATTTATAAGCTGCCAACAGTCTGGATGCTGTACTCATTGTACAGGGCATGGCGTGAATGGTGTCCCCGATGGTGAGTAGGCCGCCTTGATTATCCAAGGCCCCGTCACTTGCCCTGGTGCACTCAGTGGTGACGCTGCCCCTATAATAAGTATAAGTAGCAATCTAATTAACCCCTCACTATTATTGTTAGCTGTTAGCTAACAGAGAGCATACCCTTGTGCTATTCTAACATTATGGTCTCCTCCTGTTTATATCTGGCCCTGAGAGCCCTGTAGGGTGGCATACAGTGTCTAATTACTTATTCTAGACCTGTGAGGATTCGCCAGCGTCACAGCCCAAAATGGCAGTCATATGGCCGCGAGTATGTGTTACGAAGACTCCCGGCCAAAGTGCAACTACAGGGGCGCAGCTTCACTCAATGCAAGTGTATTGAGTGAGGCTGGCGTCCTCTAGTTGGATGCTGGCCGGGAGTCTTCATAACGTACTGATGAGTGCGTGCCATGTTTGTATTCATAAGTCTGCAGTCACATAGAGTGACATATAGAGTGACTGCAGACTCATGGATTTAGACCGGACAACCCCTTTAAGTCTTGACAACTCCCTTTAATAAACCGCTGTTTTCTCAGTAGATTGGATGGAGGATGATAGCATGCCTGTCATTCCAGCTTCATATCATATCTGTTGCATAAAAATCCAAAAAGTACTAATTGACCATAGGCCTGAGGGAAAGCTACTTATTGATTGCTGGTTGTGTCCTTTATACAGACAGGACAGTGGGCCGATGGGAGAACAACTGTTCACAAATGTGTAGACCCACATAAAATGTAAATGGCACAGAGCATTTATTCAGTCACTATTATCCCCAGAGAATTGCAGTATAATGGGCCAATTCCATGTGTAATATATAGCGCTCTATAGGTCACAGCTAAAGAGGGAGATCAATAGGTTTTATTGTATTGCAGTCAGTGGTAACATCTATATACGGTGGATGTGTTCTTCATCACAAAGGTTATTTTTAGTGTTGAAGGAATACTAAAGTATTCATTGTTGGATTATTCGTACTGAATACTATGAACTATTCCAGTATTCGTCACGAGTAACAAACCTAATGCAAGTCAATTTCTGGAAGATTTCCCTAAAAATGCTCGAGATCTCCATTGACTTCCATTAGGTTTGTTATTAAAGTCGAAAACTCGAATAGTTCATGGTATACAGTGTGAATAATCCAAGCACGAATACTTTGGTATTCCTTCAACACTAGCGTGTTTTACAAATAAACTGCGGCAGTCTGGAATACTAAGGCATGTCAATGAATATAGAAAAGTATTATAGCTGAAATGGAAAAAATGAGACACTTAGCTTATAAATATGGCCATAGCAATAACCGCCCGGTAGCCACATCAAGGCATCTCTCTTATACTGGGTCTTACGCTCAGTCACAGTCTCTATCTGGATTAAAAACGTCCTATTTTATGGGCGAGTTTTATGCCTTTTAAATTGTGATGGGCCCGACGCAAATATTGGACCTGGACCCCCACCTGCATGCTTGTCAGATGTATAAGCCCATTTACCATACCAGATCTTGTGAAAACATACATGTTCACTCTCTTATGTGACAATCCTGTAATAATGTCCCTGATACTGGTCCCTTCCCGTAATTATGTCCCCCATCATGTAATAATGTCCCCAATCCTTGCCTTTTTTGTAATGTCCCCAATTCTGTAATAATGTACCCATCTTCGCCACGTCCTGTAATAATGTCCACCATTTTGGCCTCTTCCAGGTATAATGTACTTAATCCTGGTATAATTTCTCCATCATGGGCCTCTTCCTGGAATAATCCCTTTCCTGGTATAATGTCGTCCATCCTGGCCCCCTTCCTAGTATACGTTCTCCCTCTGGGCCCCTACCAGTGATATATGTAAGTGTGGCGCCCTGCATGTGCAGGCGTCACAGAGGGGTACTACACCCATAAGAGAGGTGTAAATACTCCAGCTGCAGGTGGACCCCAGGATGGTGGGTGGGACCTATTCCCAGCACTCCCACATTAGTTGAGCGGTGGGAGGTTACCCGGGATATATTCACCTCTAGGGGGAACAGAGAGTCAGTCAGGCAGTGAGCCTGAATCAGACAAGGAGGTCTTTTGGCTTCGGTCTGGGGCCCCCTGGTCTTGGGGCTAGATGGAGGAGGAGGAGAGGAATTAGGAAGGTCAGCTAATTGAAACGAGGCGGAAGGTCAAACCGGGGCGGTTTCAAGCCGAACCGGAGGGAAGAAGAAGGGACCTTAAGGAGGTTCTGAAAGAGGGCGCCTGACGGGAGAAGTCCGGGCCCTTGAAAGAAAGGGAGATCCTCAGAGTGGAGCGTCCATACTGTAGGGTATACGCCAGTCCACCACGCGAACGCCACGCCCGAGGATCTGGCCAGAGTTCAGCTTTGCAGTCGGCAATCGGCTGCTGTGTCTCGCTTATCAGTCGTAGCACCCTGTCATCGGAGCGGTCTGCCTGCTTCCTCACCACGAGGGAGAGGACCCCCCGGAGCTACTGGGTATAGGCCCATCCTAGACGGGGAAGAACGGACACGGGTTAGTTAACGAAGGTACACCAAGGGTTCCACCATACCACCTGGGATCCACTTGCAGCCACCCGTTAAGCTACCTGTTCTTGTAACATCTAAATGCTGAACTGTGAACTGTATCTGATGCTGCTACAAGTTGACAGTAAAGTACCCGGGAGAAAGTGACTTTGCTTCTGTGTGTTTTCCTACATCAACCTGTTCCGTTGCAGGAACGCTACCCCAGAGGAATAGCCCTGCTTGTAGGGGGCTTAGTCATCATAGCCGCATTACCAGTTACTTCCGACAGACTGTGGCGGCGCTGGTGACCCATCACCAGAAACTATAGGTGGCGTCACGAGAACTGTATATAGAATTCCCCTGTAATTACATCCCTTTTTGAAGTGTCACCCAGGACACCGGATCAGGCGCGGCCACCACTCCCACACACAGCAACGTTAACCCCTTGTAGCCTGATTCCCGAGTACTCCAGGGCCTGGGGCTCGACATAAGCCATCCTGGTATAATGTGCCCCATTCTTAGATTCTTCCAATAAAAATGTCCCTTCTTCAAGAAATATATATATATACTAGATGGGGGCTCGATGCTTTTGCATCGGGAGGGCGGTGATGTCATTATGGGGGTGGGCTCTGTGACGCTAGTGGTGATGGCCATCTCGACCCCCTGTGCACACTCTCTCTCCCTCCGTGCGCTATGCGCCTTCTTGCTTACCCTCTCCCCTCATGTGCTCTCTCCTCTGAGCTGTCTTCCCCCTGTGCACTCTCCCTTCATGTGCTCTGTCCTTTAAGTTGTCTCCCTATGTGCGCTCTCCCCCCCTTGCGTGCTGTCTCTCTCCCCCCTGTGCTGTCTTCTCCACTCTATGCAACCCCATTGACCAGTCTTCCTCCTGTGCATGTAGATAAAAGGATTCTACTGACCATTCCTCGCTCCCACGATGAGCGGTGCCGTCTTCCATAGCCGGCTCAAAAGCCGTCAGCTGACCTCAACACACAAGCGTTGGGCAGCACATGATGTCACTGCCATGTGCTACCATTGATTTGCACACTGACGTTAGCTGCTGACCTCCGATTGGTCGGCAGTATGTACTGCAGTGCAGGGACGCAGCTGTCTCTGTGCAGCAACACTTGTCAGATGAATG
This sequence comes from Allobates femoralis, assembly GCA_033576535.1. Classification (NCBI taxonomy): domain Eukaryota; kingdom Metazoa; phylum Chordata; class Amphibia; order Anura; family Aromobatidae; genus Allobates; species Allobates femoralis. The sequence continues at coordinate 32,340,220 of JARQOC010000006.1, forward strand.
TGTGTCCTTGGACGCACATCCAGCTGAAATAGCTGCAGGCATTGGCACTCCCGCCCCCCACGCATAGCCTGATATGCGGTCACACTTTCTGCTAATGCTATCGCTACTACCCCAATAGCAGAGGCATTTTTCTTTCATATGCTATTGTTTTTTCATACCAATGCTTTGTTTTTAGTTCACACAGCCATATGAGGTCTTGTTTTTTGAGGAATAAGTTTGTAGTTTAGAATGACACCGTTCGCTTTACCATAAAATGTACTAAAAACTGGGAAGATAGCAAGAGGCGTACAGTGGTGAAAATATGCCTTTCCGACATCGGGGTGTAGCTTTCGTTACACTGTAAACCCAGTGGGTAAAAAATGTGTCCCCATTTTCTGACACCAATAACTTCTTAATTTTCCCATTGATGAAGCTGTGGGAGGACTTTTTAATTTGGGGGGGGGGGACATTTTAATTGGTTATATTTTTGAGTGCATATGATCAATGACTATTGCATTTTTTTAGGGAAGGAACAAAGACTGAAAAATAACAATTCTGGCATTTTCTTGGATTGGCCTTTTTTGTATGCAGCAATACTAATTATATTATTTCATTATTGATGGGTCACAAAGCTATGACTTGTCACTTCATATGAAGAGAGCACTCACTGGAGAAGGACATAATGGTTAGAAGAATAGAAGGAACAAGGCTTAGGCTATATTCAGACTGTGCGTTTTTTGATCCGTTTTTTTTGCGGTGCACTGCAGAAAACGGATCACTCAAATGACACCCCAGCAAAGTCTATGGGTTGTACTTTTTCCCATTCAGACTGTGCTCTTTTACAATGATCCGTTTTTTCACTTTAGGAAGCTCCGTTTTAGAAAAGTGCATGTCAATTTCTGGGGCAACTTTCTCCTGCGTTTTTCCCATACGAGCCCTTCAAAATGGAGAAAAAAATGCAGCACTCAAAAACGGATCCATAGTTTTTATCATAAAAAAAAAACAGATCCAGTGTTTCTGCAGAATTCAACAAAAACACCGCTCAAAACAGAGAAAAAAAGGCACAGTCTGAATGTGGCCTAGAGGAAGACCAGCAACTGAAAGTTTGATAGAATCAAAAAAAGGTTGGAGAAGACCCTGGTGGACCTATCAAGGCTTGAAGAAGACTCTGGTGGACCTATCAAGACTTGGAGAAGACTCTGGTGGACCTATCAAGGCTTGGAGAAGACTCTGGTGGACCTATCAAGGCTTGGAGGAGACCCTGATGGACCTATCTAGGCTTGAAGAAGACCCTGGTGGACCTACCTAGGCTTTAAAAAGACCATAGTGGACTTATCTAGGCTTGGAGAAAACTCTGGTGGACCTGTTTAGGCTTGGAGAAGACCCTGAGGGACCTATCTAGGCTTGGAGAAGTCTCTGGTGGACCTATCAAGGCTTGGAGAAGACACTGGTGGACCTATCTAGGCTTAGAAAAGACCCTGGTGGACCTATCTATGCTTGGAGAAATCCCTGGTGGACCATCTTGGCTGCACAAGATTGAACTTCCTATAGAGCATTCATCTATCAAGCTGTTATGGTTCGAGACTGATCTAAAGGCCATTAAAATAACAAAAGTTATAATGGTTTTCGGAGGAATGTTCTGTGCACTGAAAGCACTTGGGCAAATCATCAAAATCTTCTAGTGGCAACTCCTTTCCAGTTGCCATTCAATGACGTCTCAGATGTGCTTGACGGGACACAAATCAGGAGACTCTACCGACCATAGTAGCACATTTAGGCCACACAAGCTGCTCACAGTAGCATAGGTGACATGTGGTGTTGTCGTATTGAAAAATGGCTCCTGGGACACTTTGAAGAAATGCTCCATATATGTTGAGCATGTTGTCACCAGTGTGTATCACCCTAGGGACATCTCTCGCGAGTCTGGGACCGGAAGGTCAACACAACTTATTGACCGCTGGACTTCAGCCAGTGTTTAAATGTATTTTGCTTTCTTTTGGCACTGCAGGAGATAAGGACTCTTTCCTTCCTAGCTGTTTACTTGTATCCTGTATCCTCCGGTATAGTTATACATTCATTTCTAGGCGCTCTACTTTGGAAGGAGCCTGCCTTTTGAAAAAGTCTGGGAGTTGGGTTTAATACAGCTCTGGACTCTTTCTTCATTGGAGGAGGAGTTGCAGTGCTCTTCTGTGTGTGTCTCTTCCCCTCTGTTTACCCTTCCTCCATGTTGTATTATTTGTAGAGGTGAGGCCAACATCCTTGCCAGCCAGCACACTAACCTGGGTTACTTCAGGACAAAAGAGGGCCTAGGCATGTGACGGCCACGGTTGGGAAGGACCCGTATAGGGATGGTAGGGAAGTTCAGGGTAAGACACAGGTCAGTGTCAGGAAGTGATCCATCTCACCTCTACCTACCTCTGTCTTTTGCAGTCAGACATTGGACCTGTCTGGATCCTGCTCATTTTAGGTACCAATACACATGGTCAGGTTTTAAATACATCAGCTAGGGACTGCTCTGATATGGGTTACCTTGAAGTTGGTAGAGCAGCTTAGTATACATTTTTTGCAAAAAATGTATCAACTAAATACCCTGTAATTTACTTTTTCATCAGCACTTGCTTTTTACAGGTTTTTTCTTACAACAGAGTATTTTTACACGTTTGTTTGACTGTTTATTTGTGATTCACCTCTACCTATCGCCAGGGTTTTACTTCCTTACAATCCCAGTTGACTACACTGTGTTGCACCGCACGCTAGGCGTTGTTACACCCTGGTGTGACACACACAGGCTACGTGGACCCCTAGGCTGCAGTGTGACCAGCCACTTGCCCAACATTCCTGTGGCGCCCCACTAAGAGTGCGTCACAGGAGAATACTACACCCCCGACTGAAGGTGTCGTATTCTCCGTTCCGGTGGCGAGAAGGACAATCCTGAGGCTCCATACACCACATGCAACACCTAGTGTTAGAGGACCAATTAGGCACCCGTTCCCAGGTTAACCGGTCCTGGTGGGAGGAGAGCTAGGGTATATAGCAGTGGGGAAAGCAGCAAGGGTTAGAATGGTTGAGAGACAAGAACAGAACAGAAAGGTCAAGTCGTGACAGGAACTGCACGGAGCTATACAGGAGATGTAGCAGAGCGGAGGAAGAACAGAAAGAGAATTGAGACAGCTAACGGGGAGGGCACCTCAACCTGGTGGCCCAGAAAAGAAAGAGGGGCAAAGTCAGAGCGGGTGCTTCAAGACCCGAGCCCGGTCCAAAACCCGGAGTACCGGCTCCGACATGGTCCAGTTGGTCCAGCCCTGCACCACAGAACCCGGAGTGGTCAAGGGCTTCCTAGGAGACCGACCCATACTTTACCAACCACCGAAGCTATACCGGGGGTATCCACCATTGAGGGCCATGGGACTGTAAGTTTGGATCTGTACGGGAACCCAATCGAGGGCCCTCAGTACCCTGAGCGAGGTATATCAGAGCAGCGAGGAGAAGGGACAGTAAGAGATAGAGCAGGACATTTGTGGAGCCTTAGAGGGACACTACTCACCGCAGGAACCACCCTATCCACTACCCGGCATTGAGAACTGTGTCACCCTGTCTGCCATCGAACACCCGAGTAAATACCCGTTCAGAGGAGCAACGTGTCTGAGCCTTATTCCAGAACTGCAATTCAATTGCCTTGCTTTGCAGAAATCACTGAGCTGCCCTATTACTCCGTTGCAGTTCTCAACTCCAGGGATCCCGCTCGTCCTGTAGGGAGCGGTTCCACCTTGCTGCTGCCCATCACCCCGGAGATCCAAGCAGTGCCGGTGCCATCACCGGAACCTTACTGGTGGCGTCACGAACAAGAACTAAAACTTTATTCTTTTATTTCCTTTTTTATTATTTTACCTTTTTCCCTTTTATCGACCACCAGGGCCACAGCCTCAGGCACAGAAACCGTGACCTATAGACTGCGCCTGAGACCTGAGTCCCCTGGCCCACGCTGAGTCATTCCCATATACAATTATTTCCAGTGTTCATGTGTTTTCATTAGGGGGAATGAAGAAATCCCTGGCTAGACCGCTCTGGTGGTGGCCTATTTCCTGGAGATAATAGAGATGGACTTTTGAACTCAAACTGCCCAATCCTTCTCTACCTCGGCATCAGGCATGTTAGGCTGCCTTCAGATTTGCAGATGCCTCCGCAGCGTTTTGCGGAGGCATCTGCAAGCATCTGCATGCAGACGGCAGCCCCTATGTTTATAATGGAGCGCACGGCGGTCTGCAGATGCTTGCAGACCGCCGTGCGCACCCATTCACTCCTATATGTGATCTGTGCGCAGGCGGATGCCTGCGTACAGATCACACACTCTCGTCCGCACCAGGGACGCAACATGTTGCGTCCCTGGTGTGGGCGAGAGTGTGTGATTTGTGCACAGATGCGCACAGATCACATATAGGAGTGAATGGGTGCGCACAGCGGTCTGCAAGCATCTGCAGACCGCCGTGCGCTCCATTATAAACATAAGGGCTGCCGTCTGCATGCAGATGCTTGCAGATGCCTCCGCAAAACGCTGCGGAGGCATCTGCAAATCTGAAGGCAGCCTAACATGGCAGGTAGGCTGATCCGGCTGATATCAGTGTGTTCGGCCTGGGAAGCTTTGTGAAATCCGTGCACTGTTCAGACTAAGAATAACGTACCATGACCGTTATCAGACCCCAACAGCAACATCTCCATCAAACCCGTCATTCTTTCCTCATTTAATGTCAGCAATGTGGAGCGACTGTCCCGTGTAGATGATTATGGAGCTGGAATCTCTCTATGAAACAACAGCGTATTCAGATACTGTGTGTAATTCCGGACAAAAAAAGAAAGTGTCTGAAAGAAATGCATTGTGGAAATTATAGCAAGAGATGCCAGAGACCGAAGCAAAGCGTTTAGTCATAGTTACTAATGGAAACATGCAAAACAATAATAATGAAATCTGAGCCGCTCAAATAAGTGCAGCTTCTATACCGTAACATCTGCTACTGTACATCTGGAGATTGGTGATAAAATAGTGTAACTTTCCATAAATTATCCAATTGGAGAGAACTGCAGTCTGCCTCTCTGAAACAGACCTTAACATACTGCCAGGTTTAACCCCTTCACCCTTAGGCGATTTTTCATTTTTCCCTCCCCTTCTTCCAAGAGCCATAACAGTTTCTATTTGTCGAACGAAGGCCCTGGACAGTGTTTCCTGGATCCACGCTACTCAAACAATGAAACGGGTTAAAACCACGGTTATCATGCAATGATGGCTCTTATTCCAATCCTTCCGACGCGTTCCGGAGTTATGTCCCAACTCCTTCCTCAGGGAGACCTTGGTAATATGATTCGTAAGGTCAGTATGATTACGCAGATTCTGAACATGTATTTGCTTTTCTATTTAAGTGATGAAAAAATTTTTTGGGAAATTTGTTAAAACTAAAATTTTGCTTTTGCACCCATCCTCCGAGAGCCGTTTTTTATTTTTTGGGATCTGCGGCTAATGGATGACATATTTTTTCCTAATGCTGCAATACGAAATATGTGTCTTTTTTTAACTATTTTTTTATATGGTTTATTTTCAATGGGGCAAAAGGGGGGTAATTTGAACTTTTTTTTAACTTCTATTTTTTTACTTTTTATTGCATTTACTAGTCTCCTTAGGGTCCTGAAGCCACGATTATCCGATCACTTGTGCTGTACAGAGCAAAGCATCAGCATCAGCCCTGCAGAAAACATAATCTCCTATCAATGGCGGGTCACAGCATTCACATTCTGGAAAATGCTTGAGTTCTCCATTGACATCCATTATACTTGGTACCCAAGTCACATCCATCCAAGTGTCCGACCTGCTCATTTTGAGTACCGAGCACCTGAACATGGTAGTGCACTCTCATCACTATTTCTGCCAATAACTGATAGGTACATTCCTGGCAATGTGGGAAAATGAAGAATCAATAGATTCATCCTTGATGATCTAAGCCTGTGCGCACTGGCGTAACTTGAAGCTCATGGGTCCTGATGCAAAAGTTCCAACGGGGCCCACAATTATTGCAAATCTTTACTAGCATTAGTCTTGTTCTATAGGCCAAAGGGACTTTTGGGGCCTCCTAGGCTCCAGGGCCCGGGTGCTATTGCAACCCCTGCACCTGTTGTAGTTACGCCCCTGCCTATGTGTCTCTACCCAAGTTCTCAAGTATCCCCAATATGTCATTATCCTAATAAACATGTGTCATAGTTTTCTGGGGCATTGACGATAGTTATTTCACCTGTGCAATATTAAAGAAATCCTGAAAACGTGACCTGTTGTAGGAACTTGAAGAATTGCAATGGTCTATGGCATTGAAAGTTTGCATCCAGGGCCGCCATTAGGGGGTTACAGCCCTTACTGCAGTAAGGGGCCCCGAAATTCCTAGTGGCAGCCCTGATTGCATCTCATGTGGTCTAGGGTTGTGCATGGGTTATTGGATGCGCCCCTGGTAGTCAAGGGCCCTGAAGGATTGATGATTATATCTCAAGTGATCTAGGGCAGAAAATGGGATCATAAAAATGGATGATGGGCATATCACTAGATACTGGTAAAACGTTGGCCAATTGGTCATTGTCCCCAACTCTATGGTTTGGAACCGGGCAGGTGTCACCTCTTCCCTCAAATTGTTAAACCAGTCAACATCTACTCTGGGGACACAAAGGAGAAAAGGAGAACGTTATTTTGGGATCGGCTTCACCAACATAGTCCACAGCAGGTAGCCTTATGCCAGATTCACTACAGTCAGGAGGATGTTAAAAGTATTGGTCATCAGGGACATAAAGTTAGTAGACACTCCCTCCCTGTCTATGTAAGTGTGAGTCATGACTATATTATGTGATAATACACTCAGTTATTGAACGGCATCACATGATGTCTTTGGCAGTGCAAATGATGCAATAATGGTGCGTTATACTTTGCCCCAGGAATCCCTCCCTTGTGAATTCTGTATGAGGACCTGGTGACCCCAAAGGCTACAGAAAAAGGGTTCAAAGGGAGATAAGTAAAACCTAAAAACTTTCTTAATCCATATTAAAAATCCAAGTATTAAAAGTTCATGGTGAAATATCAAAAAAAAGATTGCAGTGATGAAATCTGTGCGTTTCGAGTTCTTCTCTTCTAAAAGCTCCAATCCAACGTTTTATTTTGTTTTCCAGCACTGGAGTGACACTTTAAATGTAAGCTCCCTGCCCTGGTCATATACTCACCTTTGGGTGGATTCATCTCTTACCACCACCACTACTGTCCTGCGGCGCCATCTTGTCTCCGTAACTTCTGACTGTCCTGAAGTCAGAATTAAGTCACAAGAGCTCAATGCATCTCTATGAGAGCCAGAATGAGGCCAGAACAAGGCTAGAACAAGGCAGAAAATAAAGCTCTCATAGAGATGTATTGAATTGTGACCTCCGGTGCGCTTCATGAAACACTTCAGGTAACAAATCCCTACAGACCGACAGGAGCCACGCTGTGAACTGATGAAACCGCCTACAGCATCATTCTGTAGAGGGATATTTTTTTTATTTTAGGGCTGTCACACTGTAGAAAAATCATCTTTATTCTAGGGCTGTCACACTGTAGAGGGATCAGCTTTATTTTAGGGCTGTCACACTGTAGAGGGATCATCTTTATTCTAGGGCTGTCACACTGTAGAGGGATCAGCTTTATTTTAGGGCTGTCACACTTTAGAGGGATCAGCTTTATTCTAGGGCTGTCACACTGTAGAGGGATAAGCTTTATTCTAGGGCTGTCACACTGTAGAAAAATCATCTTTATTCTAGGGCTGTCACGTTGTAGAGGGATCTGCTTTATTCTCATTTGCACAAGGAAAGAAGCAATGGGATGAGACTGAATGGGAGGAGACACAGATTAGATATTAGGAAAAACATTTTGACAGTGAGGGTGATCAATGAGCGGAACAGGCGGCCACAAGAGGGGGTGAGTTCTCCTTCAATGGAAGTCTTCACACACAGGGTAAACATACATCTGTCTGGTAAGATTTAGTGAATCTGGCTTTGAGCAGGGGCTGGACCAGATGAGCCAGGAGGTCCCTTCACACGATAATCCAGGAGGTCCCTTCACACGATAATCCAGGAGGTCCCTTCACACGATAATCCAGGAGGTCCCTTCACACGATAATCCAGGAGGTCCCTTCACACGATAATCCAGGAGGTCCCTTCACACGATAATCCAGGAGGTCCCTTCACATGATAATCCAGGAGGTCCCTTCACATGATAATCCAGGAGGTCCCTTCACATGATAATCCAGGAGGTCCCTTCACATGATAATCCAGGAGGTCCCTTCACACGATAATCCAGGAGGTCCCTTCACACGATAATCCAGGAGGTCCCTTTACATGATAATTCAGGAGGTCCCTTCACACGATAATCCAGGAGGTCCCTTTACATGATAATCCAGGAGGTCCCTTCACACGATAATCCAGGAGGTCCCTTCACATGATAATCCAGGAGGTCCCTTTACATGATAATCCAGGAGGTCCTTTTCAACTCCACTATTCTATGATTCTATGACTCCAGCGGTGCAATAAAAAGTCACCACTGAAGTGGTTGCTCTAACTTTCATCCTTACAATCTTTTTACAATATTTCACCCTGAACTTGTAAAACTTGGATTTTTAATATGGAATAATAATAAACTTGTTTTGGTTTAATGAGCTCCCTTGGATGTGATTCTGGATACACCCTTTTTCCTTTGCATTCCTACCTGCAGCTGACAGTTTCTATCCACTCTAGAATTATACAAACTTTACATACAACCAGTGGAGTTGGATTAAAATGTTCCTTTTCTTGTTCCAGAGGCTGCAGAGTATTTTCTGATCTGGTTACTTTATTACAGTACTGATGTTGATATGCATATGTAGATTACACTGAGAAATCCTGCACTCACACGCTTAGTTATATACTTATACACTTCGCACATTCTTAATGTAATCCTCAGAATGAAACTCTCCTTCAGGCACATTCTTTTATAAATGTGTCATAAGATCCCAGTGCAGCATCTTCATCTATCAATATAAAGTTTTGCCTCTCATCGGATAATTTTGGGAGAACTTGTTGCTCGTGTGTCAAGGATGCCATAAAATTACTAAATCAGAACCATAAGAATGGAAGATAGCAGCAGTCCAGGAAAAATATCACTGTCACTTGGCTCCTGGATCAGGAAATCCCAGCACAGAGCACGAGGGGGGGGGGGGGGGGGGGACAGACAGAACACCAGCTTGGGTGGGTGTGGATATTTAAATAACACTTGTAAAGCAGCCGGACTATTCGGTTGTGAATATAATGCAGAGGACTAATGCCCCAGCTTCCTGCACAGTGTGAAAATGCTTATAGTAAGGAAACTACAAACGTTACAATTGTGATTTTACATGTTTTTAAAAGGTCTGCCCAGGCACTATTCAAGGGTAATATTAGTTTGATACGGAAAAATGACCTTAGAGAGTCCCTTTAAACAGGGGGTTATTATACAAGGTAGGGTCTGCTCATTATCCAGTGTGAAGGAGATGCACTGCAGTAACATCATGCGACACCCGTGACGGCATGCCAACATCCCATGCATGCCTCTGATGGCCTGGGGATTACCAAAACTATTGCAGTGCAGGCAGCTCTTGGCTCTCTGTGCCGCAATACTCTTTATCTGAATGTGTCCTCAGACATACATTCATATGAAAAGGTCATCTATGGGTCCCCTTTCTGCACGGGCTCTCTTGTGGTTTTACACCTGTGACCGTGATCGTTACGCCCCTGGTTTTGCTCTAAAATAGCTGTCTGCAGAGTCTGGTGTCCAATCCATCCTTCTGAGGGTGAGCTAATTGAATGCATTTGTTCCAGTGAAGCATTGCTTGTAAGTAAGTATACAATGAAAGAAAATCAGTATTCGGTTTTTAGCAGATTAAGGTTTTTTATTGAAAAATTCTTGAGTTTTATCTTAATAACTAAGCCTGGCATCTTCTGGGTACTGCACCCTAAGAAAAATTATACCTTTAGTATTACATTTTGTTGGATTATTTGGAAAAAGTTTTGCTTTTGAGGTGTTTGGTGCACCCTAGGTGTATTGGAGAAATTCAGAGCACCTTCCCACCTCCTTGTTATACAGAGGCTAAGTGCACATCTGCATTTCTATACCATTTGGCTTGCAATTCCGTTTTTGACAGCATGCGTGCCCAAAAATGCATTGCAAACGCATGCATTTTTGCACCCATTGATTTCAATGGGAAACACATTGAAAACGCAAGTAGAAATGCATGCATTTTGCGTTTGCAGAAACTAACATGCGTATTTACTTGCGTTTCCCATTGATATCAATGGGTGCAAAAACACATGTGTTTGCAATGCGTATTTGGCCACACATGCTGTAAAAAACAGATTGCTAGCCAAACAGAATAAAAATGCAGATGTGAAAAGGTCCATAGTGTTGCATGTCTGCCACTTTGTATAGGAAGGCTGGGCAAGGTAAACATGAGTTCTTTGGATTTTGAAGGATTACATTTGAACACACTAAACCAGCATCTTCAATACATGATTAGGTGATGTAACAGTTTCCAGCAATCACTGCTATATAAACACTGTTCTGGGCAGTAAAGCTTTAATAATCTTCACACAAGGCTTCTAGAATAACATACATGAGTCTGTTCACAGAATACCTTCTCTCTTTAGGCTGCTTTCACATCAGCGATTTGTGCCATTCGATGCAGATCCGGCAGTTTTGCCGCATCTGCCACATAATGGCTCACTTGCTGCAAGCCTCATTCATTCCCTATGGGACTTGCAGTAATGTGCGGCACTTGAGGTTTTGCCGCAAGCAGCGTTTTTTTGACTTGCCGCAAGTGCTGGATCCGGCAAAACCACAAGTGCCACACATGACCGCAAGTTCCATAGGGAGAGAATGGGGCTGAACGCAGGCTTGCCACAAGTGAGCTGTTACACAGCAGATACAGCAAAACCGGCGAATCTGCCACAAATGGCAAAAATCACTGATGTAAAAGCAGACTTACAGAGTCTTTCTCCTTACACCGTATGTACACAGAGCAGCACATTGTACCTTATAATGTAGTGAGGTGAGGGGGAGGGTGAATACTGTACTCAGTCAGTTCTCTCCACTGTCCTTCTGCTCATCAGAATTTCCTCCTGAACTGTCCTGGCTATTCATCACTCCTGACAGTCTCTTTCCTGGACTGGCTGACCTCTGCGGCTTGACCTTGTTCAGGATATGACATGCCCGCCAGGGCCGTGGGGTACTTGAAATTGGGTTGAACAGTTCTTTGGGGAGGTCATGGGGCCGTGACCCGGCTCAATGGCCCTAGCTGAAGTCATAAAATGGGGGATAGTTTACAGGGGATTGAGTTGTGACGCCACCCTTGGTACTCAGCAAGGGATGGCCGACGCTGCGATTCAGGACTACTGGGGTAGTTGGTGATGCAGCAAAAATGGTTCAACTCCCCACGGGTGGAGCGGTGCCCCAGGGCTGATGTAATAACTTTTTGATTGGTGGTGATGGTGACTGTACAGGCTGGAGGGCGCGGGAAATAATCTGAGGACACAGCAGGGTGCAGTTTCCACACTTTACTCAGTTTTCCTGTTTACAACGGCCAGTGACTCGCCCAGGGTATGGGGATTTGGTTGTCTGGGCCCTCTTCTGTCGTTTTGCTGTTTACAACAGCCAGCCAGGTGCTGTGTTCTCTGGGTCAGTGATTCAGCCAACTCCCAAGTAGATTGGGTGCACTTTACCTGGACCCCCTTCTTGTGTACCTCTCCGGGTCATCTCACTGCGCTAGCTCTCACCCTCCTGCCCTGTGCCTTGCACACAGTGTCCCGAGCCGGTGGCCTCGGGCCCTGTCGGGCGACGTCCTCTCTGTCCCCTGGCCCTATGTGGCTGCCTTTTCAGCGAGTGTGTGTGGTTGTGACTGCTGCCCATAAAGATACAGCAGCCTCCAGTTTGCTAGTTGATGCTTAAAGTCTCTCTGCTAGTCTGAGGCCGATTCCCCTTGCGGCCCGCTCCCTCCACCTGACTCTGCTCGGCGTGGATTCGGGCACCGTGTCCCTAGGACCCCATCTCTGTCCCGTCTGCTTCCTCCCGCAGACCCTTCTTCTCCTTCTGTTCTCTCTGCTGCCCTGGGACGAGCCTCTCGGTGGCTCCAGTCCCCAGAACATCTGTCCTGTTCTCTTCTCTCCTCACATCTGACTCTCTACGTTCTCCAGTTTTACTCTTCTACTTTTCCACCCATCCCCTCTACCTACTTCCTCCAGCCTGAGATGGGGCCCTCCCTCAATAGGGTCCGCCCAGATCACCTAGTCTGGAGTGGGGTGGTGTTGGATGCGGGTGTGTGGGTAACGGGCAATGCCCCTCCTTACCCAGGAGTGGGGTACCACACCTGTGGCTGAGATGCAGTACCTCTGTGGCGACTGGACCCTTAGGGGCGCCACAGATACCCACACTAGCCTTTGCAAGAACTGCTCCTTCTTTTGCACATTGACAAACACACCCTCCTCAGCATCCCATGTGTCACTGCTAGATACTTCATGTCTCTTTCAGTACATGCAGTGAGCACTGACGCCTGCAAAGCAGATGCTGTTAATCAGGATGGATAGGGTGGAAATATCTACAAAACAAGGATGTGGGAAAGTGCACTATCCTCATCTTCAAAAAAGCATTCAAACCTGCGCACCATATTTGTGTGGATTGTTACATTTTTACATCGAAGTTCCTACAGGTGAACAATATTTAGGAGACCACATTGCAAAATTGCTATAATTATGTCCTTGAGGGTGTTCTTAATGTGTATTTTTAACTTAAAACAACCCTTCATGTAAATGTGCCTTTGTAGTGGAGGCCAGAGCAAAATTTCCTGGCAGTGTTCTGTGACGAGACGCTGCTATTATCATTATTAGTATATGAAATCATAATAACAGTTTCAGACGCATGCTGTTACGAGCTGAATGCCGTGTTGTGAATTGGTTTGGAGGAGATAAATGCTATTATTTTCATGTCATGTTTCCCTGATTCAGAGCTGAGACACCAAGAGGTGTGGAGCCATCTGTTGGCAAGTACGCACGCTCATGGATGTGCCAACAAATTACTCATTAATATTACTTCTTGTATATTCTGCCAGGAAAGGGTTGGCATGCCAGGGGCGGAGAAGATTCCCTTAGAGCGTCCCCGTGGGGTTTTAGTTTTTCAAAGTTACTGGGTTCAATAACAGTTTTGGAAGTGCACTGCTCTGCACCAGTCATGGAGCCGGTGGTTCAGCAGAAGGTGCTAGCACCTACATTCTGGGTTGACAACGGCCCATTGCAAGCATTGCTGCTGGTAAGGCAGAACCCCGAGAGAAACCAAGATCCTCAAAGGAGAACTCCAGTGAGAGAAAACTTTTTAGTACAGTCCCTGTCCTGCCTACATGATGAAGCAGAGCTGTACACTGCAGTTCTAGGATCTATAGATCTCTTATAAATCAATAAAATCATATCTGCTCCTCAGCTCTGACCACACCTCATGGGACAGAGAATTTTAGCCTGACAGTCTCATGCTGCTGGTCAGAAGAGGAAGTGTGTCAAGAGCATGGATGCTGGGAGCTGCAGAATCATCCTACATTCCAGCCCCTTCACATTTCTGTATAGGGAGGTGGCATGCCTGCCGGCCCCATGCTCGCACATACAATCCTGTCCTGATATACCATCCTATGTAACAGGAGGGTCCAGGCTTGAAACAGCAATCATGTCATCAAGCAGATACAAATAATGCTATGATCCTCTGCTGTATGATGATGCATAATGTGAACTGTGTTATTGTGAGGCTAGGAGCAAAGGCAAATCATTAGATTGATCAATTCAGCTCTGCATAGTCTTCCCTCCATCATAGAAACATGGTATCTTCCTATCCCTCCAAGTTTTAATGGATCACTCATCATCACTCCATCACTCCATCTTCAGAAGAGTGACCCGTGACAGAAGGGGATGGACCAGCACCGGTTGGAGCTGGCTGGTAACGTCTGGGGTAAAACCGGCGACACGGATGCCGAGGCGGACAGCAGTTCATCCCAGACTGCAAACCGACGAGCCACGGGCCCTCTAAAACCGGGTAGCCGTAGGCCCCACAAGACGGTACCTCACTTCTCAGGCCCATAATCGTCCAAGACTATGAGGGTAACGGTTCGGATTCTGGTGGCGGGAGAGATATTGCATCCTGCTGCTCCCGTCCGTACCGGTCAAGGATAATCCGTGACTCACCGTACAAGACCAGGGGACTGGCGAGAGAGGTCTGCAAAGGTGGTGAAAGACAGAGAGGAAGGTAGAATTGAGACCCCGAAAGATAATAAGGAAGGAATATCTAGAGACTCCATAGGGGTACCCTGAACCAACAACTAGTATCTGCTAAATCAGACTGTACTGTGTTCTCTATAACATCTGCCGGTACCAGTAAAGTGGAGTTGAAGTTGAGTCGGTGTCTGTCTTCCTTCCCGCCAGTGCCCGGAGGGCCTCAGCGTCCTCAGAGGGTTAAGAACAACTGCTCTCCTTATCCCCTCATCCTCCATCACCGCTGCCGTGAGGTAAAGCTCCACCTGTGGGGAGCTGTACTACACTGAGTGCACCATCATCACCTCAGCTGGCCGGCCTGCAGCGCCGGTATCCAAATTACCGGGATCCACAGGTGGCATCATGCACTTTTTAATCCTTGTAACTATTTCCCCACCAAACAAATGACAGTCAGGGCACGGAACCGGGAACCCGACCACCCGTGATTCCCCATCATCACCATCAATTCCATCCTGGTGTCCGAGTACCCTCTCCCTGTGCTCATCAAAAGCACCACCATCAGCAGCGTCTATGCTGCATTCTGTGAAGGTGTCTATAATCTCTCCCCCCATACTCCAAAAAAACTAAATATTTCCCGCCATTAAGTTATTACTTAGGTGATCCGATGGATCTTTTGACTGTGTCCTAACATCGCTACCTGGCCCGGTTCTCCCCAGCTCCTCTATGTGTCAGCCGCCTCCTCTTCTCTCTTTGTCCCCTCCTCTTCGGCGCCCGAGCAGATTCATCTTATTACACACAGGCGCACAAAGCTCAGCCAGAGTGTAGATTAGTGACTTACACTGGCAGTCTACATCGTAACGTGTGTGCAGTTTGTGTAGCATTTCACTGTTATGAGCTGACAGGGAGAAACTGATCAGCAGCAGGAGGCAGAGGAAAGAGATTTCATTATTATGATATTATACAATATCAGATTAGATATGACTTAACTGGTAACCAGATTTTCATGTTAAAAGAACCTTATTTGGCGTATTGACATATGTACAGAAATCCCTGTGTTGCATCCATAAAATAGCTTCTTATAGAAAATGCTGGTGACTTTCAAATGAAAGGTTTGTGCCTGAAGGTCGGGACGGAAAAGTCCTGTGAGGGCTACCTTATAGGCTGCAGTGTTTTTTCGATTGCTGTATATAAAGTCATGGCCGAAAGTGTTGGCACCCTTGAAGTTTTCCAAGAAAATGAAATATTTCTCCCAGAAAATTATTGAAATTACACGTTTTGTTATACACGTTTATTCCCTTTGGAACATACAAAAAACAGATAGATAAGCAAATTGGGCATAATTTCACACAAAACTCCAAAAATAGGCTGGACAAAATTGTTGGCACACTCTTACTTGATATTTGGTTGCACACTCTCTAGCCTCTAGAATGAATCCCTGCAGTCAGTGGCCTCCTATAACCTCCAAAGCTTCTTCTCTCCCGGAGTTCCTCCTCTTCTTTATAATCTGCTCCCGTCTCTCATATTTGAGGCGTCTTCACCCAATTTTCAGATCTCTCCACAGGTGATCAATGGGATTTAGATCCAGACTCATTGCTGCCCCTTCAGATCTCTCCACAGTGATCAATGGGATTTAGATCCAGACTCATTGCTGCCCCTTCAGATCTCTCCACAGGTGATCAATGGGATTTAGATCCAGACTCATTGCTGCCCCTTCAGATCTCTCCACAGGTGATCAATGGGATTTAGATCCAGACTCATTGCTGCCCCTTCAGATCTCTCCACAGGTGATCAATGGGATTTAGATCCAGACTCATTGCTGCCCCTTCAGATCTCTCCACAGGTGATCAATGGGATTTAGATCCAGACTCATTGCTGCCCCTTCAGATCTCTCCACAGGTGATCAATGGGATTTAGATCCAGACTCATTGCTGCCTCTTCAGGACTCTCCACTGGTGATCAATGAGATTTAGATCCAGACTCATTGCTGCCTCTTCAGATCTCTCCACAGATGATCAATGGGATTTAGATCCAGACTCATTGCTGCCCCTTCAGATCTCTCCACAGGTGATCAATGGGATTTAGATCCAGACTCATTGCTGCCCCTTCAGATCTCTCCACAGGTGATCAATGGGATTTAGATCCAGACTCATTGCTGCCCCTTCAGATCTCTCCACAGGTGATCAATGGGATTTAGATCCAGACTCATTGCTGCCTCTTCAGATCTCTCCACTGGTGATCAATGGGATTTAGATCCGGACTCATTGCTGCCACTTCAGATCTCTCCACAGGTGATCAATGGGATTTAGATCCAGACTCATTGCTGCCTCTTCAGGACTCTCCACTGGTGATCAATGGGATTTAGATCCAGACTCATTGCTGCCCCTTCAGATCTCTCCACTAGTGATCAATGGGATTTAGATCCAGACTCATTGCTGCCCCTTCAGATCTCTCCACTGGTGATCAATGGGATTTAGATCCAGACTCATTGCTGCCTCTTCAGGACTCTCCAGCGCTTTGTTTCCATCCATTTCTGGAGCTTCTTGATGTTTCAGGTCATTGTCCTTCTGGAATTTGTTCAAGTAGTATGGCACTTTGGGAAACAGGTGCTCAAGTAGGGTCCCCTGACCATAATCTGTGGAAAAATAGACTTGGCTTTTCAAAGTGACGTTTCTTTTTGTGATGGTACTGGTAAGCAAATGCATGATGTTTCTGTCTTAAAACTCAGACCTGCAACTATAGCATACATTAGCCTTGTGGTGGATGCTGTGGCTAGCTCCACAACTCTTGTATTAGATGAATCACTCAAACTGGGCATGCAACTGATGAAGGTATAAGTTTTAAGATCGAAACGTCTTGCATTTGCATACCAGTACCATCACAAATAAAAACGTCACTTTGGAAAGTAAAGTATTGTGTGCCAAGTCTGTTTTGCCATTGTACTGCTGGAGACCCATGACCCAGGACGCACACCCAGCTATCTGACACTGGGCTCTACATTGCCCCCCAATATCCTTTGGTAATCTTCAGATTTCATAATACATTGCACACAGTCCAGGCCCCTAGTGTCAGAGGCAACAATACAGCCCCAAAACATCTTTGACCTCCCCATATGTGACTCTAGCTCCTGTGCTCTTTCCTCTGACCTCTGTGTCACCAGTGGGATCCTCCTGGGTCTCCTCCATAATGTTTCATTTCATTTGCATGTGGACTCATAGTTTGCACAGACACTGATGCCCCCTGATCCTGCAGGACAGCTTGAGTTTCTTTAGAACTTGATTGGGGCTTAGCCACCATCCATACTATCCTGGTTTGCAACCTTTCATTAATTTTTCTCTAATATCCATGTCCAGGGAGATTAACTACAGTGCCATGGGTTGTAAACTTCTTGATTAAGTTGCACACTGTGGCCAAAGAACATAAAGGCTTCTGGAGATGGGCTTGTAATCTTGAGATTGTTGATAGGTTTCAACACTTTTTATGCTCAAGTCCTCAGATAGTTCTCTTCTTCTCTTTCTGTTCTCCATGCTTAGTGCGGCACACATGGACACACAATGCAAAAATTCAACTTCTCCCCTTTTTATCTGGTTTCAGGTGTGATTTTCATATTGCCCACACCTGTCAGTTTTCACAGGAGAGTTTGAATGATCATCACATATTTAAAACATCATTTTGGAAAGGTGACAACAGTTTTATCCAGCCCATTTTAGGGGTTTTGTGTGAAATCATGTCCAATTTGCCTTTTCTTCTTTGTTTTTTTTTGTGTTGTTCCAATACACAGAAAGGAAATAAACATGTGTAATTGCAATAATTTTCTGGGAGAGATACTTAGTTTTCTTCAATAATTTCAAGGTTGCCAACACTTTTACGGTATACATTTACTCTATTACATCCTGCAATGCTTAATCTTTCCTTCTTTCTCTAATGCAACTGGAGATTGAGTAGATGCAATGGTTTGTTAGTTAGGTGGGTATATGGAATGAGACTGGGTGGCATGATAATGGCTTGGCACTTAGTCATGGGTCGGTGCCAATTGCTCTCTTGCATTGTGGTTCTGCTCTGCTGTCACTCTTATTGCCGACTTTTGCACCGATCCTCCGCCCGTACAAGGCTAATTCACTTTGATGATGTAAGATGGTGACTGTTGTTTAATGGAGTGCAGCGGACTTGGACGGCTACCTTCACATTCTCTCCAGTAACGCTTCCTCCCTTGTGACTCGCTTTATGTGAGATGGACTTGCAGAAAATGGAGTTTTAATGTATGAGTGAAAAGCCATCCGTAATTTATGAGATGGGTAAATGAGTGCGTTGCTCATGTGGAGGGTGATTGTTTCGCTAGCTGCGGCTTAGAAAAGTGTCTGAGCAAATTGAGATTGTAAATGCAGTAAGGATGGATGGCTATCGCGGAGAGACACACACATTCTATGGCTTTAACACTTTAGATTACATTTCTGAGTTTCTTATTTACATATCCAGCCCTTTTATAATCCTGATGTCATAATGCCGCATAGTGACCATATGAGGAAATTGACATGCAACACAGATTTTACCAGTTGTTTTCTGGAAATCATTGCATCATTTGCAATGCATCTCTGGCGCCCCTGTGGCTCAGTCGCCACTATAGTATTTCACCTATCTAATAGGTGCGATATCATGCTCACAGATAAGAAGGGGAAGCTTTGCTGAGACCCCCAAAACACACCAATTACTCTCCAAACTCCAGGCCAGGAAGTTGGGCGGAAGAGACTCACATTCAGAGCAGTCCCCATCTACTGGCTGGAGGGAAGAATTAGGTTAGGGGTGATAGGCAAACAGAAAGCAGTGAGTTCTAGAGAAGTCAGGAACTGGGAAGGAAAACAACATGGGTCAGCTACATATCCCAGGCCTGAGGACCAGAATCTGCAGAGGAATTAGCTGCACAGGGGTACCAGCCCCAATTCAGTCTGGATATCTTCAGGATGAGCTGAGGAACTGGAGGTCACTGGGCTGCATGTGCAGTGACTACCAAGGAGGACTCTCCCAAGGCTAAGGAACTGGATAGGGTCAAGAGGACTTGCAAGGCAGTCGCTCGCAGGACCCGCAGTCACCTGCCTTCTGAGACTTGTACCACAGGACACCAGGAGGATAAGGGGTTAGCAGTGTAAAAGAGAAAGGGCAGCAAGGAAAGCTATATTTCCTGTGTCTCAGCAGAGTGGAGCCAGACTACTTGTGAGCTGACCAGGCTGCAGACCTGATGAATACAGTACCCCGGCTGGGTTGTGTCTGCACTGAACTGCACCTTCAACTACAACAACCACCACCATCACTACAGCACCTGTACTACACCTCAGGGGCTTGCTCCATCTGAGGGGAGTGCTACAACTAGCTGCCTTACTACCTATCCCCTGGGGAGTACCATAAGCAGCGCTGGTCATCCTGACCAGAAACCTCAGATGGTGTCAGACAAAAACTCTAATTTAATCCCCATAAAACGTTTCCCTTTAACATGTCCGGTATGGGCCACGACCTCCAGGACTGCCACCGTGACATCCATCAGACTGACCCGGCCTGGCGATCGAGACACATCTGCAGCTGAGTTCTAGGTAACATCTGTAAAACATGCAGTCATAAGCTGTGAGAATCCTTTATAAGATACAGTATAGGTTTGTGTGCCTCCTTTGCCCCTTAAAGGGGCTGTCTAGGTTTGGGAGTTCAAAACTAGTTAATGTGCCATAGCATGTAGTATGTGAGCTGTCAGGATTCTATGGTGCCAGGATCAGGCGGTATGTGATCTTCTTGCACTACCTTAGACTATTGTGACAACTCACAGGGAGGAAGCCAGTACAATGTGTCAGCGCAGTCTCACACTCCTTATCATATATAAAAGAAGACACATAGCAATAAATATCTTTCTTCAGTCGTATCTATTATTGAAAATGCAAGCATAGAACCCAGAGAAAAAACAAATTGACTTGTGATAGGTGTGCACTACCATGCTTGGGTGCTCAGTACTCATAATGAGCCGTTAGACGGTCGGATAGGTGCAACTCGAGTACCATATATAATGGAAGTCAAAGGGGAACTCAAGCATTTTTCCAGATGATCTTTCCAAAGAAGGTAGAGTTCCCCATTGACTTTCATTACACTCGGTACTCGAGTCTTGCCCATCTGAGCATCAACTGCTCGTTACGAGTACCGATCACCTGAGCATGGTAGTACTTGGTCATGACGCTACCCAGGATCGCATTGCTGTTTTCCACTAAATTTTTTTCTTTTTTCAGTACATTGTGTGGTAAAATGAATATTGTCATTCAAAATAATAACTTTTCCCATGTTATGGCTATGTTGACAAAGTTTTCTATTTAAAAAAAAAAAAGTTATGGATCTTGGTAGGAGGGTAGGAAAAAATAAAACCAAAAAATGAAAAGCGTTTGGGCGTTAAGGAGTTTTAAAGAAGTTAGTCCCATCTCTGTTTTTATGGCCAAGATGGGACTAACTGCTTCTGGGACATTTCATTTGTTGGCAAAAAAAAGGCTAAATACCATCCAACTGGAGGTAGGGAGAAGATCAGGAAGACATCCTGCTGCTTTCTAGTAAGGGTTTTATCTCACCCCAGAGCTGGATTCATAGCTACTTTGCTCAGTTCTGCTGTACAATGTTAGTCATATAGTTTGTGACTCTAGTTACTACACAAACAAGTCATGAGGCAGGTTAGTCAAAGCATTCGCAGTCAGATACCAAGAAAGCACATTGTGGTACTGAGGGGATAAACAAAGGCATAGTCAGGTCATGGTCCAGGGTTAGAATACCAGAAGGATAGTGGAACAAAGCAAAGGGGCAAACAAGTGGATTTCCAGAGGAGGTCCAAGGTGTGGCAGCAATAGATCAGAACAGAGAGCACAGATAAATGAGGCCAACAAACACCAACAAGCAAAATGCTACGACTGGCAGAGAACTGGGACTCACTGCTCACCTGCGTAGCTGGGCAATTATAGAGGTAGGGAACATCTGAAGAAGCCCAGCACCTCCCAATTTCAGATTAGATGGGTATGCTGTCAATCTACACACTTATAAGGAAGCATACAGCTACACTCTGGAACACAACAAAATGGGAAAACATGGTCTAGCAAAACTGCTGTGAAAATACTAGATGAGGCAAATACATGAAGCTAATGTAGAATGTAACAGAGGAAATGAGGCTAGGAAAACTGCTTAGGAATATATGAGAATGGAGAAATTTAGCTGATGTATTGGCCAATCCAATCAACACACCACGCCGCAGCACTAGATTGGATGACTGAGCTGTCACATACGAAACCGACAGCCCAGCATATCCCAGCTTCCATAGTGCAGCAAACTGTCAGTCATTGCGTCCAAGACACACAGAGTAATCAGGATACAGCTGCTGCTGAACATCTACTGCATAGAGAGCAGGAGTCCACCATGTCTGTGCTGTGTATGGGAGACATCATAGCTGCTGGTCTCCACCCACTAGCTCAGAGACAATTAGAGATAGAGCCTGAATAGGGGAAAACTGCAGAAAAAATACAGGATATGAGTATTTTAATGGCCAGAAATGGGTTTCCTCCTCACGTAGACATGTCTGTCAGCTTACGCTAAGCAGTCGCCGGAATAATAGCTGCACTTTAAGGCTTGAACCATTTCCTACTCTTTCTATTCTTTTCTGTACCAGCTTTATAAACTGCAATCATTTTTTTGTTTGTTCAACAATTAAGTTAGTTTATTTTTGTATTAAAGGAATATTGATGTATTTGGAAAAAAAAATCACTATAGCGGCTTTATAGTTTTCTCAGTCTCCCTGACGTATTAGACCTACATCTCCCATCTAATATTCTGCTGGTGGACGGCCGCTCAGTTACCATAATGAATATTGTGTTTCTAAGGCTTATTAAGTTAATTCTGTTCAGGTAAATGGAATTATATCCATCCAGACTTGTATTTCAGAAGGGATCGGCTCCTCCATCACAAATTGAATTTATACTTAAACTCTTTGCCTGTAAGCGATACATGGAGTGATCATGCTGAGGCAGCCACCGAAGCCACAACTCCGGAACAGGCCATTAATTGTCTGTAATATCATTTTAAACACTGCTCTGGTTTTAATCTCCACTTCGTGTTTCTTAGTTATGTTTCATTCTGCTAAAACATGAAAAAAGCCGGAAAATATACCTAACAGGAAGAGTTTATAGAGTAGAGAGCAATAGTAATTATACGAGACCCCGCTATGCTCCCCACCAGTTATCCACACTATTGAAATCTGCATTCACTGACAGCACAGACATGAGATAATTCATGTTTTTTGTCTTTCTAAATGGAAATCTAAGAATTCATGTATAATATTATATTATGGCTCTAAGCTTTCAAAATAAGGGTTTTTCCACTTGAGTCTCAACAGTCAATCCAGTGGGATCTCAGGGCCTCACCAATGAACAAGTACTATCGTGCTGTGCATACACTCACATGTGGCAGGAATATCAAAATATCCCCTAGAAACACCAAAAACCGCAGTGCTGCACAATGTACCTACCAGAGGATAACAATAACATAGTACAGCACAAAATACTATCACAATTGAGGTTTGTCTCAGTTTACACAGCAGGTATCACGCAGCAGGGAATCCCGCAGTGTGATCTCAGATAACCGCAATAGTACAGCACAAAATACTATCACAATACAGCTCTTAATTAGAGATGAGCAAACCTTTTGAAGTTCAGATTTGGTTTGGTTGCCGAACGGGCATATCTTTGCCGAACTTCCCCATACAAATCAATATTAGGCAAAATCAAGTGCGTAGAAAACACCTTCAAGGTGCCAAACACAGCTCAAACCATTTTACAGTGGAGCCCCGCTGTTTTGCACAGATATTATCTATTACACTATTATGTAGAAAGTAGTAATGGGCGAATCCTAAATTACTCGGAATCGCTTGACTCTAGTGAGTCCGAGCCCGGGACTCGCTACTCGTTGCGAGTCTAGCGAGTCCAATGTTAATGAATGGGGAAGCGAGTATAGTAGTGTGCGATTTACAAATCACAGATGTGTCTCGGAAGCTTCAGCCTGAAGCAATCCTAGTTTTGCCATTGATTTGCATTGGACTCGTTTACTTTGCAAGTAATCGCTGGGAAACTCGCACAGATAAGAGTCCTGTCTGCTTTGTGTGCTGGCTGCCGCAGCTCCAGGGTCCTAGAGCCCGCCTGCTGCCTGATGTGCAGTGCTGAGATTGTTCTCAGTCTGCTCATTCCCTGTGCATAGACATCTATATCTATGCACAGGGATGAGCAGAGAGGACATCGCGTTTTGGACTGCGTCGGACGGAAGAGGATTTTTTTAATTAAAGATGGAGTCCCTAATGGCATTTTTTTTAAAAATTATTTCATGAAATTCATGAAATAATTAAAAAAAAGGGCTCCCCTATATTCTTGTGTCTGGCCAGGTACAAATAGGCACCTGGGGGTTGGGGGCAGCCCGTCGCTGCCTTCTGGATCCGGCTATGTCTAGCCAGGTACAGCTAAGCAGCTGGGGGCTGGAATCCGCAGCGCAGGGATGCCCAAGCTTTCTGGGCACCCCCACGCTGCAAATTGCAGCCCGCAGCCACCCCAGAGATGGCACGTTCATTGAAGCGCCATCCTCTGGTGCTGAACCCCGCTCTTCCAGCGGCCCTGGTAGCGATGGCACGCTGGGTAATAAAGAGGTTAGGACCAGCTTTGTATTATCAGCTGGCCCTAAGCCCGAAATTTATGGCGGTCACGCCAATATTAGACATGACCGCCATGAATTTCTATTAAATTGTTTTAAAAAAAACACAACACAGAGAAAAATTTTTATTAGAAATTTAAAAAAAAGCCATTAGGGACTCCATCTTTAATTAAAAAAATCCTCTTCCGTCCAACGCAGTCCAAAACGCGATGTCCTCTCTGCTACATCCCCTGTGCATAGATATAGATGTCTATGCACAGGAAATGAGCAGACTGAGAACAATCTCAGCACTGCTACATCATCTCTGTGAGCAAGCGGGCTCTAGGACCCTGGAGCTGCGGCAGCCTGAACACAGAGAAGACAGCTGGACTCGGCTCGCAAAGTAACAGCAGTTACTTTGCGAGTTTCCCTGCTATCACTGGCACAGTAGCCGAGTCTAATGCAAGACAATGGCAATCCTAGTTTTGTCAGCGTTTGCCATTGATTTGCATTGGACTCGTGCGAGTAAACGCTGGGAAACTCGCAGAGTACCGAGTCCTGCAAGTCCCTTACTACTCGCCGAGTAACGAGTCCTAGCGAGTAGATTCGCCCATCCCTAGTAGAAAGCTTTAAGGCCGCTGTCACCATGCTTCTGTGGTGCCCTGTGCCAGGTAAGCCACAGAACCAACTAGTACACCAAGGGATTTCCACATCTGGTACCCACATACACACAACATCTTCCACTCAAGGTCCTGTAGGGGGAGCACCACTGGTTGCTGTTAAGCCAGATCCCCTATAAATACAGGTGCTGGGGGCAGAGTTAGGCAGAGTGTGCAGTCGCTAGAACTGTGAAGATCAGTCAGAGTCTAGTGAGCAAAACTGGTTACCGGAGCCGTGCTAGGCCCGAAACCAGTGCACCGCCAGAGCCAGTGTGAGGGTCCAGAGAGTGAGGACTGAAGGCAGAGGTGAGGAACAGTACAGCGGGGGCAGAGGAGCCATACCGGTTCACCCCAAGAGAACACCGGACACTGGAGACCGAGTCTGCAAGGGAGAGATTAGCCCAGCAGAGAATCCCAGTACACTGTGGAAGTTTAGCTTCCAGGACACCCGCAGCACTCACCATTTGAGAGCCAGGAGCCGCAGAGAGGTAGCGGTAGCCAAGCGAGAGCCCTCAGTGCAGCAACACGGGTGTGAGAGAGAAGAGAGATCAGGCCTGGTTTCACACACGTTAGACTTCAGGACAAGGGGACAGGACAAGGAGGCCTATAGCCCGCTCGGTGAGGAAAACCCAAAGTGCACCCTTCAACCCTAGAAGTGTACCTGCAAAACCACCAGTAAAAGGTACAGAAAAAGGCTTTCTTGTGTGTGTGTCCATCCTTCCAGCCTGTCCTGCACAGCAACGACTGTGCTACCCTATTCCACCATCATACCCTTACAACCCGTGGACCCAGCTCCACATATAGGGAGCTACAACACCTTGCTGCCGCCCATCACCCTGGAGGCCCAGCAGCTGGATATACAAGTGGCTTCTCGACAATCACCTATAAACATTTATCCCTGTAAATACCCCTGTTTGTTGTCACCTAAGGGCACAGAATCGGGCACCGACCACCTGTGACATCCCCGTACCCAAAACGCCTGAGATCTGAGTACCCAGACTCTTGTGGGCCCGACAACTCCAGGCCAGCTCATTAACCTCAGACATCCTCATGACTTCCCTGAAGTTTTATCAGGTTAAACAGTGGGTATCATGCAGCAGGGAATCCCACTGTGGGACCGGAGATAACCTCAGTGACGTCAGCGCTTGTAACACTAGCTGTCTCATGAGAGCCATGATATCATGTCAAATGTAGCGTATATATCTCACCTGTATCATGAGACAGCGCTTGTGAGGAGTGGTGATATCAGGGAGTGTAGTGCAGTTCAAGCTTGCGGGATAGCCCCTGTGTGACTCAAGTCTGAAGTGCAGCAACGTTTGTGATACCACCGCTTGTCAAACTCTCACGTGTGCCTGCTCTCACAGCATATGTGGAATATTTTCTGTGAACATGACTCCACCATATTGTTGTAAGGCTCCGTGCCAACGGTACGTTGTTTGATACTTCTTTTGAAACAGATTTTGAGAATCTGCATGTCTATCTTGATGCCAGCAAAGTCTATGAGAGTTCAAAAGTGCTGTGTCACTGTGGTTTTCTTCCTTGCAGATTTGGTGCAGATTTTGGGCAGAAAAAATAAATCTGAACCACATGTCGAAGAGAAAAAAAAAAGGCAATGTGTTGAATCCTGGCTACTTCCACAGAAACGTCTAGGGCAGGGGTGGCTATCTACAGTCCTCAAGGTATGAAAAAAGTGCAAGTTTTCACGATTTCCTTAGTATTCACAGGTGCTAATTTCATAGCAGAGGTTCCATTCCATTCCAGCACCTTGTGCAATACTAGGTAAATCCTGAAAATACGCACTGTTTGCGGCCCTTGAGAACTACACATGGCCAGCCCTGTTCTACCGGAGTGTGTGTAGTGTCTTGAATTTCCATATCTCAGACTTTCAGACCAGAGCCCTTCAATTTGCTCACTAGTCTCTGTAGGGCAGTATGAAAACACTTGTTTGCAGTAACAGTCCCGCACACAAAGAGTGAAGTGAAAAAAACTACTGTAGCACAGACTATAATAAGTCTCAAACACACACATTTGAATATGCATAGTATATATAGCGAAATTCCCACAGGGACCAGCAGGTTCTATTAAAATGGTGGAAAGTCCATGAATGTCGGAGTCCAATAAGGGCTTTGAGTTGTAGCCCAAAGACTGCATGCATGCCCACTAATCAAAAACCGAGAGCAAATGGCGCTAAATTTGTGAAGGGGAAAAATAAAATTAACAAAAAAACAGGCCTCACTGCTTGAAGAACTGAAAAACAACTGAAAAAAAGTCATTTTTCAGACAAAATACCAACTAAGGGCCAGGTCAGTGACCCTACAAGATTCCCTTTTTTTTTTAGAAAGTGCTCTGTACTTGGCGCACATACTCTCTTCCAGCTTTCTCATCAGTGCCATAGATGAAGGTCGCCATTGCTCATGGTACTCCACTGCCGGACGGTCTGAGGTGGGTTACAGGGGCTACTCCACCAGGGGTATTCTCCTCACCACCTGCCCCCCAGCACACATCATCATAGCCACTGCTGGAAAAGACAATGGAGGAATTAGAGGATGACCACACCCTCTAGGAGAAACGGGAGAAACTTGGGGAACACTGACAGCCCCTGTGGGTTTGGGTACAGCTGTGTCATGATGGTCTGTCTTACTTTAGATACTTGTGACAGTTTGGAACTTCTGTTTCTTTTCCATATTTGAGACTTCATATTAAACGTGTTTCCTTTGGCAGTATTGGAGTTAATATCAGTTTCTATTGCTGGCAAACTCCCTTGTTCTTTTTCAGGTGTGGCTACTTTGTGATCACTCCCATCTCCTTTGTATGGTCACATAATCCAGCATACCTTGCTCGGGATTGAACTTCATCCTTGGCCTGGCTACCTGAGGTGAAGGTGCTATTGTGGAAAGCGGACTACTGCCAAGGCGTCTGCTGCCAAGAAGTATGGTAGTGGCATGAAGTTGTTTGTTGTTCGCCTGTCTTTCATTCCCCTTGTGTTGATTTTAGTGCAGCGGTTGGGACTAGTGCTCCAGCCGGCCATCTTCCTATTGAGGGCTAAAATCAGGGCCAGCGAGGGACTAGGTATCCTGCTCGGCGACGGGGTGAAAGAATCCATATTGGATGGTAAGGAGATCAGTGCACAGCCACAGATTTGCTAAGATGGCACAGAGCCAGATGCCTCTTTGCTTTGCCTAGGATCCCACCTCTTCCAGTACCAGGGGTCAGACACAAATAATCGCTTACAGGATATTATTGTTTGCATATTCTTCTTGCCTAGCTCCTCATTAACTCTTCCATGGGGTGGACTGCGGATGTAACATCACTTACAAATCCAATTTCCCATACCACAAGGTAACACCTGGCCTTGCAGTTGGGGGAGTGATTATTGAAGCCTTACATATTTGGAGGAGAAATAATGATGTAAACAAGTAAGTTTATTCAGATCACCATTCACCAATTCATCTGGAATGCTGAATAAGGCTAGTGGGCAGCAATGCAATGACAAGTTTAAAAAGAATTATATGTATAACACACTTATGCACATTACAAAAATATGTATTATAAAAATATGGAATGAAATGAAATAAAGTGATTGCACATTCTCAAGAACCCATGTGCATAGTATGGTGTTTCATGATGGGGACAGACCTATAAGAACATGTATGTGAAGCATATAATGGTCATATACCATATTTATATGAATTGCGATCACATAACTGTAGAAGAGATGGCCTCGCATGCCACTGACCCTCTGCAATTTTAAAGGTTTGCTCTGACAGAAAAAAAAAAAAAAAAAAATAATAATAAAAAAAATATTCCAAAACATTTTTCACAAAAAATATAAAGGCCAGTTTACACGTGTCAACATCGTTAAGATGCTGCTGCAACTTGTGACATTGCAGCGACCTCGTAGCGATGTCGCTATGTTTGACATCCTGCAACGATCGCGGAATGGCCAGGGCCATTTTTCGATTGTTGGTCTCCCGCTGGGCAGCCAGCATCGGCGTGTGTGACAGCAGAAGACTAACGATCAACGACCTCCCAACCGATGCCTAGCACCGCACAGTACACGCTGGGACATGGTAACCAGGGTAAACATTGGGTAACTAAGCGCAGCGCTATGCTTAGTTACCCATGTGTACCCTGGTTACCAAAGTTCTCGCTGGTCACTGGTGAGTCTGCCTGTGTGACAGCTCACCAGCGATCACATAGTGATGTCCCAGCGATCTGGATCGTTGGTCGGAGCGCTGGGACATTGCAATGTGTAAACCGGCCTTAAGGCTCTCTTAAACAGATATTTTAAGATCATTGTAAGCTTCCTGGACTTCACAGCTGCTGCCACATCTGACACCATTTCCAAAATTCACACCTTACAGTTGTCAAAACACTTGCAAACTCCGGAAGCTTAAAAAATGTATTTATGCCCTGATACTTCTGTGGGGTCCTACTGTTCCGTCTCTGTATGATTGCACCGTATGTCAGACCATGGAAAAATCAATGATTTGTAAACCTACAGTATGCCTAAGTATCTGATTGACAGTATGATCTTCACAGCTGGAGGGGAGAAAACTCTAGTGAAGGAGCCTGATTGGCACTTGGTAATGGCTCTTCTAAGCTCCTTGTAAGTGTCCCTATGAGCACCTTTTACTGCACACATTGTGCCATAGTAATAAAGATTTTTTTTAATGGTTCAGTTGATTTTTAGTTCAAACTGTGTAATTCTGAATGGCCTTAAAGTGGCTCCTTCATGAGGACAACCCCTGTCCATATTGACCACTAGGACTTATTGGGACACCGGTGTGAGCCACTTTCCAGCACACGGAGACTGACAGATATGACTGATCCATGTGTTAGTTTTCTGATGTGCATAAACTAATTGCAATCCATCTGTTTTCCAAACAAACAAGGAGTTTGTAGTGGATTTTGCTGGAGACGTTCCTAGTGGTTTCATTCTGCTATTTGGTCTCCAGCATCTGAAAGCACTTGTGCCTAAATATAGAAGTGGAGTGTAGCGCTGTGTGTAATGCATTCTGCAGTTCCCACAAATGCCCCTTTTTTCGCTCTCTTCTGGCCGGGTGTGGCTCGGCATTTATATATGGATCTTGGCAATGATACAAGGAGTCTGTTTGAGAAGATTGTGAATTCCTGACATGTTCACTGTGTTATTGTGGATGCTGGAGGCAGACCAGGAAAACCACTAATGGAAAAATCCTACCCCAAAATACACTCGGCCATTGAGCCTCACAGTTTAAAAGATTTTCTAGCTTCTTGGCATTTTTACAGTCAGTCGCCAAGTTCTCAATGTGCAAATTGCAAACAAAACATCTGTTTAAAATCCTGAATCCTGATTGATATGGATCACAGTGCTAGTGTGCACTGTATAGTTCCTATAGAATTGTTCTTACATAAGAAGCTTCTGCTACACATATAGATGAAAACTAAAATACAATTGCAAATGAGATTTCAGGAGTGTGTCTGGGCGGGACGCAGATCAAATCAGTGGACTGTGCTACAAGGGAATTGGAGAAAGCTTGCAGTACCAGTCGCATCCACTATTCATTGTATGGCGCTGTGCCACTTCCAGTAAAGCGTGACATGTCCAGTAATCATTCGTCAGATCGGATCCAGCACAATCCGTTATGCAAACACAACTTTTCGACAATTTTCATAAATAGATTTTTGCAAGATCTGTATTTTTAACATTGCAGTCTATGGAGACCTCCACGTATCATTCATGTATCTAATCCTATCCTGTGTGATACTGTTTGCTTGGCTGTGTATCTAATCCTATGATAGTCTATGGCTCTATGCTATGTTCTTTCACTGCCAGTACCGTGTCCACCCATTCATCTGGGTCCATGCTTATGTCCACCATACACACAACAGGAGAATCAGTGGCAAAGCCAGATCCATACACTGGCTAATGTTCCTGCTGTTCCGTCTTCTCCTTCCCGAGGACTCTCCTCACCAACTGCCATGTCGCCTATTTTATAGACCAGGCACCACCTACCAAGAACCTCCATAATTATTATTAACTAGGTGGTGGCCCGATTCTAACGCATCGGGTATGCTAGAATATGTATATATGACTGAAGAACAGCACACTATGACTGGCAGCCTTATAGACAGGAGTGAACTTCGTCACACTGACTGATAGCCTTGTAGACAGGAGTGAAGGATGTCACACTGACTGACAGCCTTGTAGACAGGAGTGAAGGATGTCACACTGACTGACAGCCTTGTAGACAGGAGTGAAGAACATCACACTGACTGACAGCCTTGTAGACAGGAGTGAAAGACATCATGCTGACTGACAGACTTGTAAACAGGACTGAAGGACGTCACACTGACCAACAGCCTTGTAGACAGGAGTTAATGACGTAACACTGACTGACAGCCTTGTAGACAGGACTGAAGTACGTCTCACTGACTGACAACCTTGTAGACAGGAGTAAAGGACTTCACACTGACTTACAGACCTTGTAGACAGGAGTAAACTGCATCACACTGACTGACAAACCATGAAGAAAGGAGTAAACTGTGTCACACTGGCTGACAGCCTTTTAGACAGGAGTGAAGGACGACACAATAACTGACATACCTTGAAGACAGGAGTGAAGGATGTCACACTGACTGACAGCCTTGTAGATAGGAGTAAAGGATGTCACACTGACTGACAGCCTTGTAGATAGGAGTGAAGTTCGTCACAGTGAATGACAGCCTTGTAGACAGGAGTGAAGGACGTCACACTGACTGACAGCCTTGTACACAGGAATGAACGACGTCACACTGACAGACAGCCTTGTAGATAGGAGTACAGGATGTCACACTGACTGACAGCCTTGTAGATAGGAGTAAAGGATGTCACGCTGACTGACAGCCTTGTATATAGGAGTAAAGGATGTCACACTGACTTACAGACTTGTAAACAGGACTGAAGGACGTCACACTGACCGACAGTCTTGTAGACAGACGTTAATGACGTAACACTGACTGACAGCCTTGTAGACAGGAGTAAAGAACTTCACACTGGCTAACAGACCTTGAAGACAGGAGTAAACTGCGTCACCCTGGCGGACAGACAGGAGTACACTGTGTCACACTGACTGACAGACCTTCAAGACAGGAGTAAACTGCGCCACACAGGAGTAAACTGCGTCACACTGACAGACCTGATAGACAGGGCTAAATTGTGTCACAATGACTGACAGACCTGATAGGAGTAAACTGCGTCACACTGACTGACAGACAGTGGTAAACTGTGTCACACTGACGGACAGACCTGATAGGACTAAACTGTGTCAAAATGACTGACAGACCTGATAGAAATAAACTGCGTCACAATGGCTGACAGACCTTCTACACAGGAGTGAATTTACCTCACACTATGAGCGACAGTTCAAATTGCGCGCCAATATCGCAATTTGCATACCGCGACGCTTATTGGTGGCCGCGGCGACCAATGAGAGACTTGGCGCGCAGTTTGAATGCCGCTCCTCCGATTGGTCGCTGCCGGCTGGCGGCGACCAATCAGAATAGCAGCGCGCAGCACGCCGCCATATTTAAAATCTGAAGTCCTCAGTGTATTTTAAATATGGCGGCGTGCCACGCGCCACTATTCTGACTGATCACCGCCAGCCACGGCCGACCAATCAGAATAGCGGTGCGCGGCACGCCGCCATATTTAAAATACACTGAGGACATTGAATTTTAAATTTGGCGCCATGGCGCGCGCCACTCCACTGATTGGTCGGCGCTGAACCCGGTGGCCAATTAGAGGAGCGGCGCTCCGGGTTCAACGCCGACGAATCAGAGGAGTGGCGCGTGCCATGGCGCCATATTTAAAATTATTTTCAAAGTATTTTAAATATGGCGCCTTGGCGACCAATCAGAAGAGTACCGCAGCTTGGCGTGCGGTTTTAATGCCGCGCAGGGCACCACCGCTGCGAGCAGCCGGGAGATGACTGGCTGATGCCGGTCATCTCCCGGCTGGCTCGCCACGGACCTCTGTACCGCAGGTAGCCGCAGCTGAGCTCCGATCAGCGGCTCGCCAGCCGGGAGATGAGCTTCTGACGCCGGTCATCTCCCGGCTGACTCGTGCACGCTACGGCCACCGTCGGCCAGACCCGTGTATCACAGCAACAGCGGCGCTAACGTGCCGCTGTCGCCGGGCTGCAAATTGGCGTGAAATTCGAACTTTGAATTCACGCGCCTATTTGCAAAGTCTACGCTCATTGAGCGCTCAATGAGCGGCCTCTGTCTGGCGCGCGATTTCGGCTTCAGACAGATGCCTTAGGGTGCTTTCACACTAGCGGTTTTTTCAAATCGCGGCAGATGCGGTGAAAAAAACGCATCTGCCGCGATTAACGCATAACCGCGACACTTGCGGCAAGCCCCATGCAATGTCTATGGGACTTGCGGTAAGGGTGCGGCAGGTGCGGCAAGTGCGGTTTCGGCAGGTGTGGCCGCGAAAAAAAACGCTGCTGACTGCGGTTTTTTTCGCTGCCGCACCTGCCGCAAGTGCCGAAACCGCACGTGCCGCACCTGCCGCACCCTTACCGCAAATCCCATAGACATTGCATGGGGCTTGCCGCAAGTGTCGTGGTTATGCGTTAATCGCGGCAGATGCGTTTTTTTCACCGCATCTGCTGCGATTTGAAAAAAACGCTGATGTGAAAGGGGCCTTAGACAATTATATAGTAGATAAACACATAGACACCGGGGAGCAGTTTTCACCCTGGCCTCTAGATGACCGCCAACACACGGTTACATTCATGCACTATACATAATATTGCATCTGCTACAACTCCCATGGGTACAGAGTACTCTCCACAGTAAGGGAGAGACTAATACACTCCCACACCCCTGTACAGCCAACCGCAGGGGGGGCTGTGTGTGCACTGACGGTGGTCAGTGAGTGGAGGCAGCTATGCCTCCAGAAAAAAACCTTCAGAGTAAGGAAGAACGCCTTGGGGCAAGATGGTGTGCACGGAGGTGGGTGCGCACAGCGGTACAAATGGACAATGGTGCAAGTTGGAGGCCTGTGATTGGAGTCAGGCCCGTACGCACCCATGGTAGTATCAGACACAGGTGTGTTGTATTAGGTAGCACCCAGCCAGGCCAGTCTTCACTGTTCTGTCATATGATGTAATATGTGGGTTCCGGGTGGCTAAAAATAAAAGACTTATGTTTCTTGTATACGGACTGTTTGGGGTCTGTATTCCTGCTGTACCGCACTATAAAGCCCAGAGCGTTACAAAATATAAAAACAAGCATCTTTACCATTAAAGAGGTTGTCCACTACTTTCAAATTGATGACCTGTCCTTAGGAGAGGTCATGAACATCTAATCTGGCGGGTGTCACGTATTGACTGCTTTGCAGTCCATGAGTGCTGCTTTGTTTAGCCCCTTAAGGACCAAGCCTCATTTTTGCAATTCTGAGGTTATAACTCTGGAATGCTTCAACATATCCTAGTGATTCCAAGACTGATTTTTCATGACATATTGGATGTCATGTTAGTAGTGAATTCAGGATGATATTTTCTGCATTTCTTTGACCAAATAGAGATTTTTATGTTGCACCCCGGGGCAGGGGTACTCAGAACCGGGCCTTCTCTTCAGTCTGCAGGGGAATGTCACGCCGACGTGACCTGGCTCCATATGCCCAGGTGCGGCAATAAAAAGGGGGTTAAAGAAAATGGGAATAAAGTTTATGAAATTAGTTTGTGACGCCACCCATGGTTTGTGGCCAATATGGACCACCGCTGCCTCTCACAGTCCCGAGGATGATGGTAGTGGGCAGCAGGGGTGATAAGGCCTCCAGAGGCAGGGCTGGTGTTTCCCCAGAACTGGCATATGAGTTGAGAGCAGCTGACCCTCTCCCGCTCTCGGCAGAGTTCAGCGTCTTCTCCTCAGGCAGGCTGTCTGCGCCCGCACAGTCAGTCAGTCGGCGGCTCCGCAGGTGCAGGTAGGCTCTCATGGCCCGCTCAAAGTACAAGTGTCAGTCTCACACCAGGACTCAGTTTGACCGGCTTTACTGTTACAGGTTATACAGTCACAGTTCACAGAAACACATTTGTTGCGCAGCGGTTCTGGTGTTTTACGGCAGCTGGGGCTAGCTTGTCTGCACCACCCCCGTTCAGGGGCCTTTCTGGCCTCTTTCTTGTTCCCGCGCATCTACTCCGGGCCAGCTGTTGCAGACTTTTAGTGGACATTCCTGACTGGGAATCCTAGCCCTATATGATGAATTTCCTTCATCTGACGGGTTTTTTGTTCTGGGCACAAAGTCCCTTCACCTGGCCAGTTAATCTGTGGTTAGGGCATACAGCTCCCGGCCACTTCAACAGGGCTGGCACCATGGTGTCGGCCCAGTTCCTCGGTGTACGGTCTTCGCCCAGACACACCTTAGACCCCATCAGTCCTGCTCCTGTTTTGGACCCGTTTGGCCGTGGTGGCATTAGCTGCCGGGTCCGGGTGGCTCCAGCCTGGTGTTAATCACTGGTTTCAGGTCTGCTCTCTCCTCTCCTGTCTCCTACTTCTCACTTCCTGTTGTTGTCTTGTGTGCTCTGGTTTTGTGTGTTAGTCTCCACCCCCCTCACCGGTTCTCCTCTCACTATCTTTCCACCCACCACCTACGGTAGCTCCCCCACTATCCCTTGCCTGACATGGAGTACTAGGTCTAGGGACTGAGGGATGTGTTGGGTGTTGGTGTGGGGTGGCCGACATACCAGTCCCAGCTGCAGTGCCTTACTGTGGCCACTGGTCCACAGGGGCGCCACATTTACATGCAGAGACAGTTCAAAGCCATGATGGCTGTAGCTGTCATTGGTCATTAACAGGTTAAACTGAGTTTTTTTACCTTCAGTCTATGCTGTGTGCAGCTCTGCAGGTGGATGGCTGAGTCATGGGTTTGAGGTGGAGGTGAGGTTGTGTTTTAGCATTCTAATCTCCACTCCCTCAGCATAGAAGTTGTCCCACTTCCCTATACCACGTGTCACAGATAGAGTTCATTCTCATCTAGGACCCATGCTGTGCTGACATGTTTGCTGAAGCAGCTGCTGTTCACCCTTGTCCGTAGTGGGAGGTCAGAGGGAGTAGCATAGGGCAGGTTGAGGAGTTGAGGGAAAGGGTGCTTGCCCAAACTTCCTCACTTGCAGAGGTACCTTCGGGAACAGGGCTAGTCAGGGACCCCAAATCCAGGGCCAAACTAGCTTCCCAGTTGCCCTTGGCCGTTATACCTTCCTGCTTCCTTTTCCTCACACGCGTGACGCCGGGATCCGACACGCGTCATCCCCCGCCAATCAGCTTATCCCGGTGCCAGCGGTGGCAGCAGGTGGCCGGAAATGCTCAGTTCTGGAGCTGATCCATCTTGTGATAATGGCCACGGTCAAGCACTGCACACCTGCTTTGTATTGATTTGAATACCCAGCTATGACCACTATCAGAAGATGGAGCAGCTCCAGAACTGAATATCCACTAACACCTTACATCATCATCTTTAGTGTTTTTTGCATGGTGTGGCTGAGCCCTCTGGGGGGCGTCTGTTATTTCTGTGATACAGGTACATGGTGCCGGGCAGTCCACCTAATCTAATAGCATGGGCGTGACTTATAGGCTGCAGACTGACACTATGCGCTACACGTGGTGTGTGGACTGACGCCCTATGGTAACCTTGTGTCTACAAATACCACCAATCACCTTCCCCATAACATGGCTGGTCACAGGTGACACAACCACCCCCAATGTTTGGCCGGTTGCAGGAGATTGTGCACCGGTATTAAGACACATGAGTTGCCTCTCAGTGGAGCTAACAACCTCCTGTTAAGTGCAATGGATGTTTTTCATGTCTATCTTTTTGGTGAGTTTTTTTCTATCCTAAGTTTAGGCCATCAATGTTAAGTAGTGGACAACCTCTTTAAATTATTAAAAATTCTCCCCGTTCTCAGTGTAATGCTTGAAATGCATAATTGCTTATGTTTTAAGTATTTTTTTATATAATGAAATGTTGGATCATGTGTAATAAGAACCAGCTATGGGATCAGACCAGCTGCGAACCTCCATATGGTGTAGTGCAGGTAAGCAGAAAAGTAAAATAACATAATTGGAAACAGATTGAGGCAATCTGAGAAACCGAAAACACAGGACCTGTTTCTTTTTTTTGACTTGTGGTTTTCGTTGCCATTTTTTGAACCAAATCCATCAAAATGGCGCATGTGATTTATGAGTTTTGCCCAAACCCCCTCATATTGCTTTTTTTCTGTCTAATACTGACTTTGCAACTATTTAAGCTGCCTTCACACTGCGGTCAGGTCCGATCGGGGGCTGACAGGGATGAACCTGACAGCCCTGGACCGGATAAGCACACAGAACCGAGGCTAATATGCCCTCCGGTCCGATGTGCAGTCGGACGCAGCTGACGCTGCTGAAGATTCAGGACCGCGGCTCGCAGGGAGCTAGCCGCGGTCCTGAAATAATAGCGGCGTGCAGCTGCCAGTGTCCAGCTCCCGGATCCTCCCAGATCGGGGCAATCCAGCCCCATAGGTTCCCATGTTAAGGGAGTGTCGGATTGCCGCGGGAGGATCCGGGAGATGCCAATTTTGGGGAGATTGTTCTCCCTGGACACAAAAATGTTGCAAGGAGAAAAATCTGACTTCTCCTGGATTCTTCCGGTCCCATAGGATACTATGGGGCCAAAATCCGGTCAGAGGCTGTCACCCCTGACAGCCCCGGATCGGACCTGACGCAGTGTGAAGGCAGCCTTAGGGCTGTGGCTATGTACAAATGGAACAATGTGTCCATGATTTCACTGCAACCAGTAAGTTGGTCAGAAGTTAGACAGATAAGTTGGTGTGTGTAAAGTGGCCATTACATGTTGGATTGAAACAGATTCCCAAATGAAGTGTGGGCACTTGATTAGGACTTTTATATGGATATGATTTTTTCAAGGGATTGTGCTTTAAGCTAAAAATAATTTTTGCAATTGGGTTTGATAAAAAAAATGTATGCAGTTTACAGGATATTTGCTTCTCAGCACGTATCGGCATGAGACAAGAAATACAAGTCATCGCTGCCCCATGGTAAAACAGTGGTCTGAGAGCTATCCGCCAAAATATCAGAGAGTACTCGGCTGTGTTATACACTAGTGTGAGTGAGCACTAAAGGTACCGTTACACGCCACAATATCGCTGCGACATCGCCCGCGATTTCACGTGAGCGCACACGTTTTTGGCACTTTGCCAAGATCGCTTTGGAGATGTCACACGTAGCAATGTTGCTTGCAACTTCGGCGATCTGGCATTCCGGAAATCGCCTGAATAAGACCGGAAGCAATCTTGCCTTTCCACATCGCCACGTCACACAGCACAACCACATCAGCGATATGGGCGTGCTGTATGACGCCGGCGAAGAGCTATGTGTGCCAGAGTGTGTTTCACAGTGCCCCTACTGCTGCGATTGGCCAACCCAAGTGCGTTACCATTGGTCAGCCTTTGTCTGGCAAGATGGCGACTACATTACGCATTTGCCCTTTCTACTATCTCGCTATTCAAATATGGCGCCTTGGCCACGGGCAGCCAATGGGAATGCAGTAGTATCCACCAATGCCGCCAACGGGGGCGGAAAACACAATGCTCAGGCACGCCTACGGGATTGATTTCAGGATCTCTGAAGTTACGGTCAGCATCGCTATCGCGCTGTCACACAGCATGATCCTGCAAAATTGCGAGGTTGTTATTGCCTGGTTTTAGAGCAGTGCTGTAAAACCAGTCAACTCGTCACCAATGATTTATTGCCGTCGAATCGCCCTGTCACACACCACAACGCACTTGCGATGTGGTTTCAACATCGCCGAACCTGTGAGTTGTTTGCAAAGTTGCGGGCGATATCGTGGCGTGTGACGGTACCTTTAGAAAGATAAAAAAAGAATGCACACCCCCATCAGAATGAGCTCACTGCCTGATTCTCAGTAAGGCTAAGTTCACACAGCCGCTCAATTTATCAGACCAGTCATATCTGCAAATTGAAGATGTGACTGACTGTTTGCCCTGGTTGCAAAGCAGATGATTCCCTGAACTTCACCATATTTACATGCAGTAATTTTTTTTCCATGTGAAAAATAGCTTTTGTGTAGTTGAGTAAAGGAGCAGAAGATGCACATTAGTGACCACTCACAGTGTTTGCAGGAGAACATCGCCATCTGCTGGTCAGAGGATGTAGCAGGAACTAAACAGTGAAGTGTGTGTTTCCTTGAAGGAAGAATTTAGAAGTGATGTCCAGGTCAGGTGACAGTTGTGGCAAAGTTACAAAATTTAACAACCCAGGATGTCAGAGAAGGGGAGGAGTTGGCACCGGAGCCTGTACCAGACAGTTCCTGTGGTCACAAAGTGGACTCACAGATACCCTCGCTACAGCAGGGTTTATAAACAGTTGGATCCTGGAGAAGGCCTGGGATATACCTAAGGGGCCGTCACAACGGGAGATATCTTTAGCGATATTGTAAGCGATCACGTGCACGCGCAATCGCTTACATATCGCTCACATCGCTGGTGAGATGTCACACAGACAGACTCACCAGCGATGTGGAGCAGCGATCTCGCTTGTTACTATGGTACACATCGGTAACTAGCGCCGGCGCGTCGCTTAGTTACCCGACGTGTACCATAGTTACCATCTCCCAGCATAGGCGCGGTCGATGGAATGGATCATCGTGGTGTCATACCACGATGATGCAGATCGTTGCATCGTTCATCGCTAGATCTGAGAACCGAACCTCAGATCAGCGATGTCACGATCAAGCGATTTACCATCGTAAAATCGCTTGATTACATGCAACGATATCTTGCCGAATATCGCTTAACGATCAAAAAGGGGAATCGCTTAAACATATCGGGCAAGATATCGTTCCGTGTGACCGGCCGCCTAAGACACAAACAGAAATAAGCGAAATAAGGTGAGTGCCGCTTGTTCTTTTTCATATTTGCTGAGATATACCTAAGGCGGCCGTCACACAGTGAGATATCTTAGCGATATTGTAACGATCACGTGCACGCGCAATCGCTTACAATATCGCACACTCGCGGTGAGATGTCACACAGACAGACTCACCAGCGATGTGACCAGCGAGATCGCTGGTAACTATGGTACACATCGGGATACTAGGGACCGCTGCGTCGCTTAGTTACCCGACGTGTACCATAGTTACATCTCCCAGCATAGGCGCGGTCGCTGAGGATGGACATCGGGTGTCATAACCACGATGATGCAGATCGTTGCATCGTCATCGCTAGATCTGAGAACCGAACTCAGATCAGCGATGCACGATCAAGCGATTACCATCGTAATCGCTTGATTACATGCAACGATATCTTGCCCGATATCGCTTAAGCGATCAAAAAGGAGATCGCTTAAACGATATCGGGCAAGATATCGTTCCGTGTGACGCCCTAAGCTGAGAGGAAGATCTATAAGCAGAGCTGAGAGGAAGATCTGTGACCTGAGCTGAGAGGAAGATCCATGACCTAAACTGAGAGGAAGATCTGTGACCTAGAGCTGAGAGGAAGATCTGTGACCTGAGCTGAGAGGAAGATCTGTGACCTGAGCTGAGAGGAAGATCTGTGACCAGAGTGAGAGGAAGATCTGTGACCTGATGAAGAAGATCTGTGACCAGAGCTGAGAGGAAGATCTGTGACCAGAGTGAGAGGAAGATCTGTGACCTGAGAAGAAGATCTGTGACCAGAGTGAGAGGAAGATCTGTGACCTGAGCTGAGAGGAAATCTGTGACCAGAGCTGAGAGGAAGATCTGTGACCTGAGCTGAGAGGAAGATCTGTGACCATGAGTGAGAGAAGATCTGTGACCAGAGCTGAGAGGAAGATCTGTGACCTGAGTGAGAGGAAGATCTGTGACCTGAGAAGAAGATCTGTGACCAGAGCTGAGAGGAAGATCTGTGACCAGAGCTGAGAGGAAGATCTGTGACCTGAGTGAGAGGAAGATCTGTGACCAGAGATGAGAGAAGATCTGTGACCAGAGCTGAGAAGAAGATCTGTGACCAGAGCTGAGAGGAAGATCTGTGACCTGAGCTGAGAGGAAGATCAGTGACCTGAGCTGAGAGGAAGATCAGTGACCTGAGCTGAGAGGAAGATCAGTGACCTGAGATGAGAAGAAGATCTGTGACCTGAGCTGAGAGGAAGATCTGTGACCTGAGCTGAGAGGAAGATCAGTGACCTGAGCTGAGAGGAAGATCAGTGACCTGAGATGAGAGGAAGATCTGTGACCTGAGCTGAGAGGAAGATCAGTGACCTGAGCTGAGAGGAAGATCAGTGACCTGAGATGAGAGGAAGATCTGTGACCTGAGCTGAGAGGAAGATCAGTTAGCTGAGAGGAAGATCAGTTAGCTGAGAGGAAGATATGTGACCTGAGTTGAGAGGAAGTTATGTGATCTGAGCTGAGAGGAAGATCCATGACCCTAACTGAGAGGAAGATCTGTGACCTGAGCTGAGAGAAATGTCCATGACCTAAACTGAGAGGAAGATCAGTGACCTGAGCTGAGAGGAAGCATCAGTAGAAGGCCCTAACCCATACAAGAAGAACACTGAGCATCAATGGTCAAGCACCAAAGACCCTGACTCATCCTAAAGTAAGACCGTGACCAGCACCAGTAGAAGACCTTGACCAGTGACAGTAAAGACCGTGACCCATCCCAGAGGAAAATCCTTGACCAGACCCAAGAGACAATCCAGAGCGGAGGACTATTCCTGTGGGCCATTGCTTTCTTGTGCAGACGTACAGTATCGGGAGTGAACTGGGGCTGAGTTTCAAGTAATAAAGGTGGCCAGCAAGTTGAGTGTGAAAATCTTCCCCTGAATTGTACTTGTGGCCTAGTGGGTAGTGACATAACCCCTGTTAAGGCCTGTTCACCACTTATTCTGTTTGCCAGCAATAGTGACGAGCAGAGTGACACTAATGTTTCCCTGTTAATCTGTTATTTTTGTAATCACTTTTGCTGTTCTCTGATCTTGTCTGCCACCGCTACAGCTCCTGTCACACACAACGACGCACCAGCGATCCCGACAACTATCCTGTAGGGATCGTTGGTGCGTTGTTACCTGGTCACTATGGAGCTGTCAAACAGGCAGATCTCCTCAGAGACCAGGGACCAGGGAGCCACCTCCACATCGCTGGTAACTATGATAAACAGCAGGTATCTAGGCAGCGCGCACTGCCTGGATACCCGCTGTTTATCATAGTTACCAGCGTCCTCCCTACTTACAGGCAGCGCTTTAAGCAGGAAGGATGCTGGTAACTATGATAAACACTGGGTATCTAGGCAGCGCGCGCTGACTCGATACCAGCTGTTTATCATAGTTACCAGCATCCTCCCTGCTTAGCGTTGGTAACCATGATAAACACCGGGTATCTAGGCAGCACGTGCATCCAACACTAGCCACTCCAGGCAAGGAGAATGGAGGGATTGGGTAACACCCTCATCCCTGGCTGGAGATGGGGCTTAGACAGGGAGGTGCGTGGGACAGTAGGAAGGAGGAGCATAGGAAGTGACTCACTGTGGCCGGGACTCCGGTTTAGACAGGCGTTTGCTTCTTCCTCCTTGTCACAGGGTGCCGCGCCTGCCGGTAGTGGGGCCCGGTGGTACAGATCAAAAGTGAAGACGTCTTGTGGGAACAGATTAAGGGGTTAATTGTTTCGTGACGCCACCTATGAGAGATTCGGTAACTGTACCGACGCTGCGGGGCCTCCGGGGGATGGAATGCAGCAAGATGGAACGCTCCCCACAGGCTGAGCGGTGATCCCCGGAGCCAGAAGCTGCACAAGTTGTTGTGAGGCAGCTGCGGTTACCTTAATGCGCGGATAAGCAGTTCATAAGAAGGCACGGACACTGTAAATCTCTGTAACGGGTTCTTTACTGTAACCAGCAGGCAGTACATGGCATACAATTACGGGTAGTGGACCGGGTGGACTCAGCAATGACCAGTGTGTTCTCAGAGATCCGCGGTGTTCCTCCATTCTAACTAAGTACTGTGCCGTTGTCGCCCAGGAATACCAGATCGGGTACAGGGAGGCTGCTTGAGTGCCCTATCCGGGGTATACGTCCCGGATGCTTTGGGGAGCCTTGGGTCCCTTGGTGGGTACACCGCTGGTTAGACGACTGGATTTGGCGATGGTGGGGTGCTCCTGTAAAGCGATCCCTCCACTCCTCTGAACTGCTGCTAGTTTCGGTACCAGCAAACCGGCTGTAGATGGGCACGGGATGATTTTGGACCCGCATATTGACGCCCGTAGTTTGGTTGGTAATGCACCGGGACTAATGGTGCTCAACCGGGTGTCGGCCAGGGAAGGTGGCCAGGGGGCCGCACGGAACTGTGCAACCCCCTCTCCTAGGTTGCAGAGCTGGGAATCTGCAGAAGGTCTTCTCCGTTCCTGTTACAATCTCCGACTAGACTCTTCTAGCTGGACTAAACTTCCACTACACACTACCACTACACTCCGCCCACCAGGACCTGATTGGCCCTCTATGCTAGGTGATGCATGTAGGGTATGGATCTCTGAGTTAACTGTGTGATTGCTGGGTCAGAGAATATTGCTGCTGCATTTGTGGCTGCAATACCCTCCTGTGATGCACTCGGTGCGGGGAGCCACAGAAGGATGAGACGAGATAGAAAGGAAAACAACAGGAAGTAGTTAGACCATCCAGAGGAGGAGTTCAGAGTGAAAGGTTGAGCAGCTCCAGTCAGGGAGCTGGCAAGGAGTGAGTCCAGGGGACTGGAACTGGAGGAGCTCGTCCCCAAGACAGAGAATGAGAGACAGAGGGAGCCAGGCAAGAGCTACAGAGAAGGAAGGGGTCCCAGAGGCATGGGAAGTGAGAAATTCACCTGTGGGACTCGCATCCATTGCTGGTTGCAGGCAAGTGGAGAACCAGGGCCGCAGAGGGTCACCGGGCCTAGACTAGTGGAGGAGACTTGAGATCTCAGCTACGCAGCAGGAGGCTGCTGAATCTCCAGAAGCAGCAGCCGAATTTATGTCATTTGCTGCAAAGGTGACCGGATAGGGCCAAAGGGGACACCCAGTCGGGTCCGAGCTGTAAGGTGGCCCACTGGTTAGCACTGTAAGGTGGCCCACAGGTTAGCATTTTAAGGTGACCCACTGGTTAGCACTGTATGTTGGCTCACTGGTTAGCACTGTATGTTGGCTCACTGGTTAGCACTGTATGTTGGTTCACTGGTTAGCACTGTATGTTGGCTCCAGTGGTTAACACTGTATGATGGATCCAGTGGTTAACACTGTATAGTGGCCAAATGGTTTGCACTGTATGGTGGCCCACTGGTTTGCACTGTACAGTGGCCCAACTGTTAGCACTCTACGGTGTCTCAATGGTAAGCGCTGTACGCTCACTGGTTAGCACTGTATGGTAGATCCAGTGGTTTGCACTGTATGCTGGCCCACTGGTTTGCACTGTATGCTGGCCCACTGGTTTGCACTGTAAGGTGGCCCACTAGTTTGCACTGTATGGTGGCCCACTGGTTTGCACTGTATGGTGGCCACTGGTTTGCACTGAATGGTGGCCCTCTGGTTTGCACTGTATGGTGGCCCTCTGGTTTGCACTGTACGGTGGCCCTCTGGTTTGCTCTGTAAGGTGGCCCTCTGGTATGCACTGTATGGTGGCCCTCTGGTTTGCACTGTATGGTGGCCCTCTGGTTTGCTGGTTTGCACTGTATGGTGGCCCACTGGTTTGCACTGTATGGTGGCCCACTGGGTTGCACTGTACGGTGGCCCACTGGTTAGCACTCTATGGTGTCTCAATGGTAAGCGCTGTATGCTCACTGGTTAGTAATGTACGGTGGCTCCAGTGGTTAGTACTATATGGTGGATCCAGTGGTTAGCACTGTATGGTGGCTCAGTGGTTTGCACTGTATGGTGGCCTACTGGTTTGCACTGTACAGTGGTCCACTGGTTAGCACTCTACGGTGTCTCAATGGTAAGCGCTGTACACTCACTGGTTAGCACTGTACAGTGGCTCCAGTGGTTAGCACTGTATGGTGAATCCAGTGGTTTACACTGTATGGTGGCCCACTGGTTAGCACTCTACGGTGTCTCAATGGTAAGCGCTGTACACTCACTGGTTAGCACTGTACAGTGGCTCCAGTGGTTAGCACTGTATGGTGGATCCAGTGGTTTGCACTGTATGGTGGCTCAGTGGTTAGCACTGTATGGTGGCTCCACTAGTTTGCACTGTATGGTGGCTCAATGGTTA
Source organism: Allobates femoralis (assembly GCA_033576535.1). NCBI lineage: Eukaryota > Metazoa > Chordata > Amphibia > Anura > Aromobatidae > Allobates > Allobates femoralis. The sequence goes on from JARQOC010000006.1 coordinate 32,385,080, forward strand.
GTACTGTACAGTGGCTCACTGGTTAGCACTGTATGGTGGCTCACTGGTTAGCACTGTACGGTGGCTCAATGGTTAGTACTGTACAGTGGCTCACTGGTTAGCACTGTATGGTGGCTCACTGGTTAGCACTGTACGGTGGCTCACTGGTTAGCATTGTATGGTGGCTCCAGTGGTTAGCACTGTACGATGGCTCCAGTTGTTAGCACTGTACGGTGGCTCATTGGTTAGCCCCGTACAGTGCTCACTGGTTAGCACTGTACGGTGGATCCAGTGGTTTGCACAGTATGGTGGCCCACTGGTTTGAAGTGTACTGTGGTCCACTGGTTAGTACTCTATGGTGTCTCCAGTGTTAGCGCTGTACACTCACTGGTTAGTAGTATACAGTGGCCCACTGGTTAGCACTGCACAGTGGCTCACTAGTTAGCGCTGTATGGTGGCTCAGTGATTAGCACTGTACAGTGGCTCAGTGGTTAGCACTGTATGGTGGCTCACTGGTTAGTACTGTATGGTGGCTCACTGGTTAGCACTGTAAGGTGGCTCAGTGGTTAGCACTGTATGGTGGCTCACTGGTTCGCACTGTATGGTGGCTCACTGGTTCCCACTGTATGATGCCTCAGTTGTTCGCACTGTATGGTGCCTTAGTGGTTCGCACTGTATGGTGCCTCAGTGGTTATCACTGTATGGTGCCTCAGTGGTTATCACTGTATGGTGGCTCACTGGTTAGCACTGTATTTTGGCTCAGTGGTTAGCACTGTATGGTGGCTCAGTGGTTAGCACTGTATGGTGGCTCAGTGGTTAGCACTGTATGGTGGCTCACTGGTTAGCACTGTATGGTGGCTCACTGGTTAGCACTGTATGGTGGCTCAGTGGTTAGCAATGTATGGTGGCTCCAGTGGTTAGCACTGTAAGAGGTTCAGTGGTTAGCACTGTATGGTGGCTCACTGGTTAGCACTGTACGGTGGCTCACTGGTTAGCAGTATACTGTGGCTCACGGGTTAACACTGCACAGTGGCCCTCTGGTTAGCACTGTACGGTGGCCCACTGGTTAGCACTCTATGGTGTCTCAATGGTAAGCGCTGTACCCTCACTGGTTACCAATGTACGGTGGCTCCAGTGGTTTGCACTGTATGGTGGCTCAGTGGTTAGCACTGTATGGTGGCTCACTGGTTCGCACTGTATGGTGGCTCACTGGTTCCCACTGTATGGTGCCTCAGTGGTTCGCACTGTATGGTGCCTTAGTGGTTCGCACTGTATATGGTGCCTCAGTGGTTATCACTGTATGGTGCCTCAGTGGTTATCACTGTATGGTGGCTCACTGATTAGCACTGTATTTTGGCTCAGTGGTTAGCACTGTATGGTGGCTCAGTGGTTAGCACTGTATGGTGGCTCAGTGGTTAGCACTGTATGGTGACTCACTGGTTAGCACTGTATGGTGGCTCACTGGTTAGCACTGTATTTTGGCTCAGTGGTTAGCACTGTATTTTGGCTCAGTGGTTAGCACTGTACGGTGGCTCAGTGGTTAGCGCTTTACGGTGGCTCAGTGGTTAGCACTGTATGGTGACTCAGTGGTTAGCACTGTATGGTGACTCAGTGGTTAGCACTGTATGGTGGCTCAGTGGTTAGCACTGTATTTTGGCTCAGTGGTTAGCACTGTACGGTGGCTCAGTGGTTAGCGCTGTACGGTGGCTCAGTGGTTAGCAATGTATGGTGGCTCCAGTGGTTAGCACTGTAAGAGGTTCAGTGGTTAGCACTGTATGGTGGCTCACTGGTTAGCACTGTACGGTGGCTCACTGGTTAGCAGTGTACTGTAGCTCACGGGTTAACACTGCACAATGACCCTCTGGTTAGCACTGTACGGTGGCTCAATGGTTAGCACTGTACGGTGGCTCAATGGTTAGTACTGTACAGTGGCTGAATGGTTAGCACTGTACGGTAGCTCCAGTTGTTAGCACTGTACGGTGGCTCCAGTTGTAAGCACTGTATGGTGGCTCAGTGGTTAGCACTGTATGGTGGCTGAGTGGTTAGCACTGTACGGTGGCTCAATGGTTAGCACTGTACGGTGGCTCAGTGGTTAGCACTGTACGGTGGCTCAGTGGTTAGCACTGTATGGTGTTTCAGTGGTTAGCACTGTATGTGGCTCAGTGGTTAGCACTGTACGGTGGCTCAGTGGTTAGCACTGTATGGTGGCTCAGTGGTTAGCACTGTATAGTTGCTCAGTGGTTAGCACTGTATGGGGCTCATTGGTTAGCACTGTATGGTGGCTCACTGGTTGGCACTGTATGGTGGCTCAGTGGTTAGCACAGTATAGTGGCCCACTGGTTAGCACAGTATAGTGGCCCACTGGTTAGCACTGTACGGTGGCCCACTGGTTAGCACTGTATGGTGGCCCACTGGTTTAGCACTGTACGGTGGCTCAGTGGTTCACACTGTATGGTGTCTCAGTAGTTAGCACTGTATGATGGCTCAGTGGTTAGCACTGTATGGTGGCTCAGTGGTTAGCACTGTATGGTGGCTCAGTGGTTAGCACTGTACGGTGGCCCACTGGTTAGCACTGTACGGTGGCTCAGTGGTTCGCACTGTACAGTGGTCCACTGATTAGCAGTGTACGTTGGGTTAGTAATTGGCACTGTGGTCTAGCAGCACTGGGGTCCTAGGTTCACATCCCACCAAGGACAACATCTGCAAGGAGTTTGTATGTTCTCCCGGTGTTTGCGTGGGTTTCCTCAGATTTCTCCCAAACTCCAAACACATACTGATAGGGAATGTAGATTGTGAGCCCCAATGGGGGCAGTAATGATTCTTGTAAAGCGCTGTGGAATATGATGAAGCTATATAAGCAAAGCATAATCAATAATAATCTATTACATACTCACGTAGGGGCGTCCGTCATCGACTTCCGAGGCTATGTCGACGAATCCCAGAATCCACTGCGCCCACCGGAAGTCACGTCATATTAGCGCACCCAAGTAATAAGTGTTCTAATATGGTGCAATCTGGCGGAGGCACCAACGCCGATGCTCTGCCGCACACCGCAACCCACACCTGACTTACCAGACCACTAAAGACCAGTGGTGATGTCACAGTCATGTGATCAGTCAAGTGACAGAGCAGAACCATGTTTTCGTGACTGATCACTGTGACAGTCCAATGCTGCTCAGCACCACACAGAGTAGGAGGGGGAGTGCACACAGAGAAGAGTCACGGGGGGTGCACAGTGGGCGAGTGCGCAGGGGAAAAAGATGCATAGGTGAGAAAGAGGCACAGGGGGGAGAAAGTGCACATGTGAGAGACAGGGCACTGGGGGAAGGAGAGACAGGGCACTGGGGTAAGGAGAGACAGGGCACTGGGGTAAGGAGAGACAGGGCACTGGGGGAAGAAGAGACAAGGCTCTGGGGGAAGAAGAGACAGCGCACAGGGGGGAAGGAGAGAGAGCGCACCAGGGGAAGGAAAGCCAGTGCCCAGAGGGAAGAAGAGACCGCGCACGGGGGGAAGACAGACACAGAGAGGAGAGTCAGTCTGGCAGCGCGGATCGCAAAACACCTTTCCCAAGTAATCTGATGCACAGGGGAAAGACAGCCACAGAGGAGAGACAACACACAGGGGAGAGACAGACACAGAGAGAAGAGACACAGGGCACCGAGACTGCCCTCCCGATGTGATACCATTGGGCCCACATCTAGTAATACATAAATCCCATGGATAAGAGATAACTTTCAAACTTGGAAATACCCATTTAAGTGAAGTTTCTAGACTTGCTAGGTTGCTTTCGGGTTACAGCTGTTATTTAGACCTATGTGTTTCTATGTTGACAGACAACAACACAACCCTCGGTATCCTAAAATCTGATCCTGCAGTCAGCTCCCCTCAAATTATACTTATTTCTAAAGCCCCCATTACACATAGCAAGGTCACTGTTGCATCACAGGTTTTGTGACGTAACAGCGACCTCACCAGCGATCTCGCTATGTTTGAGACGTAGCAGCGACCGAGCCCCCGCTGTGACATCGGCTATCGTGTCTGAATGTCCTGAACCATTTTTTGATCGTCGGTTTCCCGCTGGGCAGCATGCATCGGTGTGTTTGACAACGACCTCGTTGGTGACTCAGAACTCAGCCACGTAGGTCTGAGTCGTCAGACTAGCTGCTGTGTGACAGGGTCCCAACGACCCCCGAGGTCGTTATACGGGTCGCCGTATCGTTGTTGCGTAGTTGAGTAGATCTGAGTGTTTGACATCTCACTAGAGACCACGAAGTGACGCTCCGGCGATCCTTACCAGGTTGTATCGTTGTCGGGATCGTTGTAATGTCGTCAAGTGTAACGGGACCCTAAGGCTAGGTTCACATGGCGTTGTGTTATCCTTAATGGTACCTTTACACGCCGCCACTGCAGGATGGATACAACCCGCTACAGGCTACAAATGTATCTTGTCGCGCCAATATCGCCCGTAGTAGCGGCGTCTGAAGACGGGACGACACAGCCGGCTACAGATACATCTGTATCCGTGCACTGCCCATAAACAGATGGCTACATCGCCGATTGTAGCGAGCTGTATCGGCGTGTAAAGAACCCACAGAAGGGAACTGTGGACACCCGGTGATGTAGCTGCAATGTAGCTAAGGCGTCACCCAGGCTCCGTGTTACCGCGCCCCATCTGCGATCATTGGAGGAAGCTCCTGCGTTGCGATTGGTTGTCGCCGCACAGGGCGGCATATTTAAGGAGCTGACGAGTCACACTACACAATTGCTCGAGCGTCAAGTATTAATCAGCCTCCTGCGATGCCTGCCCAATCATGATGTTATTGCTTTGTCCTATCAGCGTACGGACGTCTCGTAATCCACAATTGTAGCACGCCTATGTGCTGTCCCTGCTGCACCAGGTACGCCCATAGTAGCTGTTTGTAGCGGTGTGTAAATGAGCTACAGATGGCTACTTGAGACACCCGGCGATGTAGCTAGCTGTAGATGTAGCGTCGCGTAGCGCACCTTGTGGCGGCGTGTAAAGAGGGTGCGTTGACCGTTTGTAACCGTTTGGCCGTGCTCGTGCACGTGAAGTAGCAGTTGGTATCCATCCTGCAGTGGCGGCGTGTAAAGGTACCATAAGGGTCCCTTTATACGCCGCCACTTTGCGGCAGCAACTGGCCGGCATTGAGGATTTTTGTGCCTGTTGCCATGAAATTGCTACGAAATGGCGGCGTGTAAATTGGGAAGTTGATCGCGGTTCCCGCTGTTGATTCGAATACCTGTTTCTGAGCCGTGCTCAAAAACCCAAGGCAACAGAAAGGCACAATTGCCATGGTAGTGGCGTCTAAACGGGGCACAGGCATGGAATTTCCGACACCTAGTGATTTCCCAGGGGCGTGACACAGCCTCATGGATACCACGCCCCATCAGCGATGATTGGTGGGGGTTACTGTGTTACGATTGGCTGTCCCTGCACAGGGTGCCATATTTGAAAAGCTGTCCATTCACACTCCACAATTGGAATGGCGCCATGTATCAGCCAGCCTTCCTGCGCAAGCTGGCCAATCATGACGCTATTGCGTTGTCCAATCAGCATGTTTGGGGCGTGGAATACACAACTCTGTCACGCCTATGTACTTGCAGCGCGAAAGATGAATGCCCATATTCCTTTGTGGATAGCGGCGTGTGTAGCGGCGAAGGTATTCCACAGGAAGTTATCCGCAGGTATTCTCGGAGCTTCCGCGGCAACACGATACCTTCAGTTGACAACTTAATGGCGGCGTATGCATGCGGCATCGGCGATCGGTATCCACCATCAAAAACGTGCGTGTGCACGTGCGGTGGATACCTGTTGCTAGGCACAGTGGCGGCGTGTAAAGGTACCCTGAGGTACCTTTACACGCCACCACTGCGTGGTAGCAACTGCCTGGCAATGGGGATTTTTGCGCCTGTTGCCTTGAAATTGCTACGAAATGGCGGCGTGTAAATAGGGAAAGTTATCGGGTTTCCTGCAGTTGACTCGGATACCTGTTTCTGAGCTGTGCTCAAAAACCCAAGGCAACACAAGGGCACAATTGCCATGGTAGTGGCGTCTAAACGGGGCACAGGGATGGAATCCCCGTTGCCTAGTGAATTCCCAGGGGCGTTCCACAGCCTCATGGATACTGCGCCCCATCAGCGATGATTGGTGGGGGCTACTGTGTAACCATTGGCTGTCCCTTCACAGGGCGCCATATTTAAAGAGCTGACCATTCACACTACACAATTGCAATGGCGTCATGTATTAGCCAGCCTTCCAGCTCAGACTGGCCAATCATGACGCTATTGCGTTGTCCAATCAGCGTGTTAGCATCACGGAATACACAACTCTGTCACGCATATGTACTTGTGGCGTGAAAGATGTACGCCCGCATTCCCTTAGTGGATAGCGGCGTGTGAAGCGGCGAAGGAATTCAACAGGAAGTTATCCGCAGGTTTTGTCGGAACTTCCGGGGCACCACGGTACCTTCAGTTGACAATGCAATGGCGGCGTGTACATGCGGCATCGGCGATCGGTATCAACCATCAAAAACGTGCGCGTGCACGTACGGTTCATACCTGTTGCTAGGCACTGTGGCGGCGTGTAAAGATGCCCTTACAATGGAAACGTTAACTGTTTGCATTTCAAGTGACAGCGAAAGTGGCATTTTTAGGCATTTTTGAGCGCATACGTTTTTATTACCTCAAAAACTTATGCACTACATGAGAGATAGATGATAGGATAGATAGAAAAATAGATAGATGCGAGAATTGCATTACCAGTCTCTCCGCGCTCTCGGCTGTTTCCAGGTTGCTGGGTGAATATTCATGAGCTTAATGAGTGGCACCGGAAGCAACAGAGAGAGCGGGGAGACAGAGCAGTGGGCCTGGTAATGCTATTCTCGCATCTATCTATTTTCCTATTGATGAGGGTCTCAGTTCAATCACAAGTCCGTCAGCCACTCCAAATTATTTAGGCAAGTGTGCACGCCGCAGGTAAATGATACGGACACCAGAGTCGTCTCAAGCCTTACTCATGCCTACGCCAAATGAGATTAAACACTGCGCAAGCGTTTATTGAAACACACATTTTTATACAGAAAGCAAAGGGGTGTTAGTATTCTAGAACTTTCTACAAAGTGATCATCTCCTAACTGGTCAATTCTTATCAAATTATTCTAATATCTAAATTCCTCCCTTAATGGGTTGGCTTAGGTCTCAGGTGTATTATGGAACGTGGGCGCCATCTTGTGTATAACAGACGACATGACATCTCTATGTCACAATTTATAGATTTTAGGGAAAAGTTGTGATATTTTTAACCCTATAAAGACATTTCATGTCTCTCCATCCTCAACACTATCTATTCTATCATCCATTCTTTCTATCCTATCATCAATAGCTAACATAATATAACGCAATGCTGGAGATTTGTACAAATCTGTAGCATTGTGTTATATTGCGTATCTTTTCTAATGGACTGAAAAACACTGCAGTCCGCGTTTGCCTGCGCGTTCCAACAAACACACACTTGCAGACACTTGCCTATTTTCGTATGCGTTATGTGTTTGTTGAATGGAGGCTATGGATGCGTTAATGTGCCTGTTATATTGTGTTTGTGCTGCTGTCAAACGGATCCACAGCACAGACGCAATGTGAACCTGGCCTAAGATGACAATGATCCGCTTAGGGGCTGAAAACACAAAACATGGGAAATTTGATGTCTTTAATATTAATTTTTCAGATCTACTCTCTCCTGTGATTGAATTGGTCTCGGAGGTGCACTTCCTTCCAGGGAACAAATTTATTCTGCAGCTTCTTAATAGCTTTTTATTGCACAGTTGCCTGAATTTCAAGGAAGAAATTATATGTGATGCATCATAATTGTTTTTGTACTAATGTGAATTAGGATCTACATAAACAACAATATTAGAATACTGAGTGTTCCCTCACATCCGAGTATAAATAATCTGTCCAATATTAATGCAGAAAATTTGGATGAGTGAAATCTGATATCAATATGTCATGTGAGTGTGTGATTTTTGTATTTCGCCTATCATCTGAATATGTCCCACCCGCAGGGCCTGGGGTACTCGGTCCCGGGCCTTCACTTCACGGATTGGGGGTTTGTTGTGTCACGGGTGGCCGATGCCCTGGGGCCGCTTTTAAAAAAGGGGGAGTTATTTACAAGGGATAATGTCTCGTGACGCCACCTACGGTTCTCGGTAATAATACCGGCGCTGCTTGCAGACCTCCGGGGTGATGATGAGGCAGCTAGTTGGTAACGCTCCCTGTAGGTGGCGCAGGATCCCCGGGGCAGTGGTGGAGAGTAGGGATTTACACAGGGAGGCGGCTCTGCAGGTAGAGGCACTGGCAAACAGTCTATTATGAGGGCAGGATCAGGGATTGCAATAACAGACACACACACGCTGCAGTTTGTTTCCACACCTTTTACTTTTGATGTTGCAAGGTAACATCCAGGGTACAGTCCGGGTGGTCAGGGGGCAGTTTAGGATTTCCACACCTGATGAGTTGTGAGGCCTCCTTTTTGCTGAGTGTGTGTGCTCTAGTCCTGGGCTGTCTGAATCCTGTCCCTGACCCTCTCCTGTGTCTCTCACTTGTATAGCAGGCAATGAGAGTCTTACTGCTGGGCACCGCTAGCTCCATTGTGGCCCCTGGTTCTGTTGGTGGCTGTGCTACAAGTGTTCATATGCCAGGAGAATGAAGCCTCCCTGGTCTCTGGTCTTCTCTGCTGGGCTGACTAGACCTGTGCAGACTCAGACTCCGGCGTTCAGGTTGCTTCTGTTGCTCCTCTGGGGTGAACTGGCCTGGTTCCTCTTCCCCTGTCTCGTTCGCTTTGCCTCCAACCCTCACTGTTGGGTCCCTTACACTGGATAGGCTTCCCCTCTGGCACAGGCCTAGCGCGGCTCCGTTCAGTAGGTTTCTTTGATAAGCCCAGGGCTAGGGGTACTCGGATACAGGGCCTGGGTTTGATGGTTTTAATTGGGGAGTCACGGGTGGTTGGGTTCCTGGTTCTATGCCCTGGCTGTCATTTGTTAGATGGGGGATATTTACAGGGGCTAAAGAGTGTACGTGACGCCACCTGTGGATCCTGGTAATTTGGGTACCGGCGCTGCAAGCCGGCTGCTGAGGTGATGATGGGTGCAGCACAGTGTGGTCCAGCTCCCCACAGGAGGAGCTTTTACCTCAGGGCAACGGTAATAGAGGATGATGAGGGGGATGAGGGGAGTAGTGGTTGTTCTTACCCCTCCGGTGAGATGCTGATGGTGCTGAGGCCCTCCGGGCACTGGTGAGAAGAATGACAGGGACCAGTTCAACTCCAACTCCACTTTACTGGTACTGGCAGATGTTAAGGTGAAACACGGTACAATCTGGTTTAACCGTGAATGTTGCCGTTCCGGTTTCCCTATGGCAGTGATGGCGAACTCCAGGCCTCGAGTGCCACACACAGTCCAGGTTTTCAGATTTCCATTGCATTTGACAGTTGCAATCAAATTACCAACTGTCAAACTCTAAGGAAATCCTGAAACCTGCACTGTGTGCGGCACTCGAGGCCTGGAGTTCGCCATCACTGCCCTATGGAGTCTCTAGATCTTCCCTTCTTTAGTCATTTCGGGGTCTATTCTGTCCTTTTCTCTCCTTACCACCCTCGCAGAGCTCTCCCGCCAGTCCCCTGTTCTGTAGCTAGTAGGTAACTTTTGTTCCTTACCGGTACGGACAGGAGTTCACCTGTTCTTCTCCTGCCACTGGAATTCAACTCGTTACCTCTAGAGTCCTAAACCTGTTTCAGTACTGAGTGGCGCTAATAGCAACCCGGTGATTATGGGCCCGCAGCTCGTCGGTTTGCGGCCAGAGATAAACTGCTGACTGCCTCGGCTTCCCGTGTTGCCAGTGTTCCCCAAACGTTACCAGCCGGCTCCATCCGATTCTGGTCCGTTTCTTTCTGTCCTGGGCCCCCTCTTAAAGATGGGGATCCCTCCTGTCAGCAGCCTGCCAGGCACGTCCTATCTCGCTGCCTTCCCGGCACCGTCTGACTAACTGTCACTCTACTCTTTCTGCTCTAACCTAGGCTCCACCTCCTTTTGGACCTACTGAATAATCAGTCCCTTTTCTGTAAAGTGGCCTAGTGTTGTGCGTAAACTGAGACTCCACAAGTTAACCCCGAACCCACAACTTACAGAGATACCACACATATTTACTAAATGCAATACCTCTCTGTGGCGCCTAGCCAGAGGGGTGCCACATCTTCCTCAGTACTGCTCCATACTGCACTGCCTAACTCCGCCCAAGGCCTGAATTTATAGGGGACCTTGCCTGAAGTCGGCAAGTAGAGCTCCCCCTTCAGATCTGGGGTGGAAGGTATTAAGTGAAAGTTTACCTGATGTGGAAATCCCTCCCCGCACCAGGTGTTCCTGTGGCAACCGGACCGTAGGTGTGCCACATGTACAGTCATATGAAAAAGTTTGGGCACCCCTCTTAATCTTACTCTTTTTTTTTTTGTTTAAAATTGTTTTTTTGCAACAGCTATTTCAGTGTGTGATCTATGTAATAACTGATGGACACAGTAATATTTCAGGATTGAAATGAGGTTTATTGCACTTACCAAAAATGTGAAATATGCATTATTTCAAAATTTGACAGGTGCCGCCCCGGCTATAGAGTACTCCCTCAGCCCTTGCGGCTTGTTGCAGGTCCATGTGATGTCCGTTTTTTTCTTGCACCAATACACTTGCATTGGTGAGTCTTCTCTGATATTCGTGGTCACTTGCAGCATGTTGCCATTTTTTTCCTCTGGCCGAATACAGCTGAGGAAAAGCCTCACAGATAAACACTGACTTATTGAATAACATTGGTTCGAGTGCAATCTGACTTTTCCTCGCATTGCACTCATCTGTTTAATATGCAAGTGTGAGCGAACCCCGAGTGTTACAAAACCAATGTCTTGTGCATCTGAAATTTGCCCCTGTTGACTAATAGCGCCATATATACAAAATTTCCTTACAGCATAGCAGTATTACTTGCTCTCAGTGTGGCACTTTTATATTAAAGGGAACCTTCCCTGTGTAAAAATGCTATTAACCTGTAGTTATGGCGTTAATCTGTAGGATAATAGCATTTGAAATCTGTCCAGCGCCTTCTTCTTGAAGCCTGCTGCCAGGGGGAAAACAACTTTAATCCTCCCGGCAGTGTACTGGCTTCAGTCATGGGGGCGGCGCCCACGCGGGTTCAGTCACCGCTCTGTGTATGGAGAGTGCCGGCCATAACCGCCCTCTTCACTGACTCATGGAGGTTAATGATGAGCAGCTGTCAGTCAATTAGGGGGGCGGATACAGCTGCCACTCTCCATACACAGAGCGGTGACTGATCTTGCGCCGGCGCCGCCCAATGACTGAAGCCGGTACACTGCCGGGAGGATTAAGGCTCTTTTCCTCCCGGCAGCAGGGCTTAATATGCAGGTGCCAGACAGGCTTTAAACAAATGCAGATTAACCCCATATCTGCAGGTTAATGGCGTATTTACACATGACAGATTCCCTTTAACTGCAGTGGGGGAATTAAGTATTTGATCCCTTTCTGATTTTGCAGTTTGCCCACGGACGAAGACATGAACAGTCTATAATGTTAAGGGTAAGTTAGTTTTAATAGTGAGAGACTATCAAAAATAAAATCCAGAAGATCACATTGTCTAAATGATATAAATGTATCTGCATTTTGCAGAGGGAAATAAGTATTCGATCCCCTACCAACTATTAGGAGTTCTGGCTCCTACAGACAAGTTAGACGCTCCTAATCACTCATTACCTGCATTACAGACAGCTTTCTTACATTGTCACCTGTATAAAAGACTCCTGTCCGCACACTCTTCACTAACGTAATTTTAATGTATGTGATTTAATATGGGTTTACCATTGGTTCTGCAAAATATGTCCATTATTTTTTTTTATTAAAATGTCCAGAAAGATTTTACCAATATATGTAAACTGCTATGGAATTAATAGTGCTATATAAATGAATAAATGCAAAGAAAACGAAAAATTGGCGACTTTGTCCTGCTTGCAGTTCTGTCATATGAACAGCGGTGGCAGCATTGTGCTGGTTATCATCTACATATTGGCACAATGGCGGCGGTTCATTTCACCATTGTGACCTATAAAAGATGAGTTTTGTACCTATTTTTCTCTTTTTTTTTTCTCCAATTTGTGCTCAGGGAAACAAAATAAGTAATGTGTCGCCGTTAAAAACAAATAAAGGCAGCGATGCTAAAAGGCGGATGAAAAAAAGAAACAGTTGAAATTATGTCGGTTTAATGGCGGCGATTTATGGACTTTATAAAGCTGTCGCTTCACTTACATTTCCTAATCAGAAGGTCACAAAGACCCGAGTCTGCAGATAGGAGCAGACATTGTTAAGAGAAATATGACCTCATATAACGTCTGGGAATAATAGAGGTGCAAGAGAAATGAAAATGCATATCACTCCGGATAAGAAGCAACATAAAGGGTTAAAGGTCTTATTGTACCTTCATCTGATATTGGATCCTTTATATTATTTTTGCACTAATGATCTGACCCCTTTTATGCTTCTTTCAGTAAAGGATGGTTAATGATTTTAATTTTTTTTTCTATTGTAATGAATGGGGATGAGGTTTTTTTTCTTTAGACTTTTTATTCTGATCAGACACAGACAGAAAGGGGCCCCTGTGCAGGAACAGTATAAGGGCCCTTTACAGCCAAGGAGCTCATCAAAATGCACAATTCACCTGCTTCGGAGGTAGCAATGGGCCCCTGTGCCCTACACAGGCTGCACTGATGATATGTCCGCCCCCGGGTCAGATGAAGATTTCAGTGTTATTACAACCCCTGGCAAAAATTATGGAATCACCCTGTAAATTTTCATTCCCAAAACTAACACCTGCATCAAATTAGATCTGCTCGTTAGTCTGCATCTAAAAAGGAGTGATCACACCTTGGAGAGCTGCTGCACCAAGTGGACTGACATGAATCATGGCTCCAACACCAGAGATGTCAATGGAAACAAATGAGAGGATTATCAAACTCTAAAAGAGGGTAAATCATCACGCAATGTTGCAAAAGATGTTGGTTGTTCACAGTTAGGTGTGTCTAAAATCTGGTCCGAATACAAACAACATGGGAAGGTTGTTAAAGGGAAACATACTTGTAGACCAAGGAAGACATCAAAGCGTCAAGACCGGAAACTTAAAGCAATATGTCTCCAAAACAGCAAATGCTCAACAAAACAAATGAGGAATGAATGGGAGGAGACTGGAGTCAATGTCTGTAATCGAACTGTAAGAAACTGCCTAAAGGAAATGGGATTTACATACCGAAAAGCTAAATATAAGTATTCGTTAACACCTAAACAGAAAAAAGACGAGGTTACAATGGGCTAAGGAAAAGCAATGGTGGACTGTGGATGACTGGATGAAAGTCATATTCAGTGATGAATCACAAATCTGCATTGGGCAAGGTGATGATGCTGGAACTTTTGTTTGGTGCCATTCTAATGAGATTTACAAAGATGACTGCATGAAGAGAACATGCACATTTCCACAGTCATTGAGGATATGGGGCTGCAGTCAGGTAAAGGCACTGGGGGGACCGCTGTCTTTACATCTTCAATAAATGCCCAAGTTTACATTGATATTTTGGACACTTTTCTTATCCCATCAATTGAAAGGATGTTTGGGGATGATGAAATCATTTATCAAGATGATAATGTATCCTGCCATAGAGCAAAAACTGTGAAAACATTCCTTGATAGAAGACACATACAGTCAATATCATGGCCTGCAAATAGTACGGATCTTAAACCAATTGAAAATCTTTGGTGGAAGTTGAAGAAAATGGTCCATGACAAGGCTCCAACCTGCAAAGCTGATCTGACAACAGCAATCAGAGAAAGTTGGAGCCAGATTGATGCGTACTGTTTGTCACTCATTAAGTTCATGCCTCAGAGGCTGCAAGCTGTTATAACAGCCAGAGGTGGTGCAACAACATACTAGTGATGTATTGGAGTGTTGTTTTGTTTGTCATGATTCCATAATTTTTTCCTCAGAATTGAGTGATTCCATAATTTTTCCCCCTGCTTGGTCTACAAAAGTAAACGTTACTGGCTAGCACTTTTTTTTTTCAAGATTTCTTTTAGTGTTTCTTCAAGGCAGAGAGTTGCTATATGAAATGACTTTAGTTTTTTGCCATGTCTGTGATCTGCTTTTTTTCTACATAATTAAACAACAGAATGGACATCCTAGCTGTAGAGCCCGGCGTTGCCCGGGCATAATGTCCATATATGGTAGTAATGCTCACATATGGTAATATCCCCCTTATATGGCAAAATCGCCCGTATATGGTTATGCATGTGTGTGTATCTGTCATACCCTTGCTGCCTCCCAGTAGCCTCACCCATTTATAGCTCTGCCCTAACACATAGCCTTCTTCATAACTTCACCTCTCCCAGTAGCCCCACCTCCTTCAAAGCTCTGCCCCTATGTATAGCCCAGCCCCTTCCTGGGCATAATGCCCATATGTGGTCTTAATGCTCATATATGATAATATCGCCAATATATGGCAATATCATCCATATATGGTAAGGTATTTATGTATGTGTGTATGTATCATAGCCCCTCCCAGTAGCCCTACCCCTTCATAGCTCTGCCCCTACACATAACCCCATCTTTCCCAGTAGCCCAGCCTTTTTCATAGTGGCGCCCCTATTTATAGCCTTGCCCCTTCATAGCTCCACCCCTCCACATAGTCCCAGGGGTGGGGCTATGTGAAGGAGGTATGGCTATGTGGAGCATGCAGAGCTATGCAAATACATTCTGCTTTGAAGAGTGGGCGGGGGCTATGTGGAGTAGGCATGGCTATGTGGAGTGGGCTGGGCCTGATACATACACACTAAGCTTTGTGGAGTGGGTGGGGCTTGATACATACACTCAGCTTTGTGGAGTGGGTGGGTTTATGTGGAGTGGGCGGGCTTATGCGACATACACACATACACACACTATGAAAAACAAAATGGACCTAGGTTTGACCATGTTAAGGGCAGACTACTCAAAATACATTATAGAAAAACAAAGAGAACAAGAGTTCTGAAGCCCAAATGACGTTACCACGTATTTACTGTTCACACCAGTGTATATTGCAAATATAAAAACTTTATTAGATGCAATGGATACAATAAATAAACGTGTCACCAATAAAATATGACAAGAATTCAAGGCAAAAGAGGGAGACAAATGACAAGTGGGCAAGAGATATTATATATATATATATTTTAACCTGATGTGTCCAATTGATCTACCTTTTTCTGGCCGCTTGTTTGGAGCCTGAACCTCTGTTATACAGAAAGACAGACAGGACTGCACAAAATTCACCTAACGTCTTGTATAGAGGCCACTTCCTCTAGATAAATAAACAAAGACCCGCGATTATACTTCCTATAAAGTGAAAAAGGCCCGCCCCACTTCTTGTAGAGAGAAAGACCTACCCCTTCTTTTTATAGAGACAAAGATCCGCCCACATTGCTGAGACAAATACCCGCCCCCACTTCCTATACATAAAGACCCACCCCTACTTCCTATAAATAGAGAAAGATCCACCCCTACTTCCTATAAATAGAGAAAGATCCACCCCTACTTCCTATAAATAGGTAAAGACCCACCCCTACTTCCTGTAGAGACAAAAAGGCCTGCCTTCATTTTTTATAAAGAGAAAAATGATCACCCCCACTTCCTGTAGAAAAGATCAGGCCAAATTTCTTGTACAAAAAGGCTCAGCCTCACTTCTTATAAAGAGATTAACCCGACCCGACTTCCTATAAAAAGATAAAGACCCACCCCCACTTCCTTTAGAGACACAAAGGCCCACCCCCACTTTATGTAGAGACCCCCCCCTCTTCCAGAAGACAAAGAGCCACGCCCACTTTCTATAAAGGGATAAAGACCCACTCCTGCTTTCTGTAGAGACACAAAGGCCCACCCCACTTTGTATATAGGGAGACCCTCCTACTTCCTGTGGACAAAGACCCACCCCTACTTCCTGTAGACAGACAAAGGCCCGCTCCTACTTTTTAGAAACAAAAAGGATCATCAATCACTTACTGTATACAAAGAACAGCCCAAACGTTTTGTAGGAAAAAGCACCCCCCACTTCTTATAAAGAGATTGACTCAACCCCACTTCTTGTAGAAATACAAAGGCCACCCTCACTTCTTATAGAGAGAAAGAGGGTCGCTCCCACTCCGTGTAGACAAAGACCCACTTCCATTTAATATTAAGAGATAAGGATCGACCTTCACTTTCTGTAGAGAGAGAAAGGCCCACCCCCAGTTTTGTAGAGAGAAAAGGGATCACCCGCACTTTCAGTAGACAAAGACCAGCCCCCACTTCCTGTAGATATAGACCCACCCCCACTTCCTATAGATATAAACTAACCCGCACTTCCTCTAGATATAGACCCGCCCCACTTCCTGTAGATATAGACCCACCCCCACTTCCTATAGATATAGACTAACCCGCACTTCCTCTAGATATAGACCCGCCCCCACTTCCTGTAGATATAGACCCACCCCCACTTCCTATAGATATAGACTAACCCGCACTTCCTCTAGATATAGACCCGCCCCCACTTCCTGTAGATATAGACCCACCCCACTTCCTATAGATATAGACTAACCCGCACTTCCTCTAGATATAGACCCGCCCCCACTTCCTGTAGATATAGACCCACCCCCACTTCCTATAGATATAGACTAACCCCGCACTTCCTCTAGATATAGACCCGCCCCACTTCCTGTAGATATAGACCCACCCCCACTTCCTGTAGATATAGACCCTCCCTCACTTCCTGTACAGAGACAAAGGATGGCCCCCACTTCCTATAAAGAGACCCACCCCCACTTCCTATATAGACCCGCCCCACTTTCTATAGATATAGACCTGCCCCCACTTGCAATACATATAGACTCGCCCCCACTTGCTATAGATACAGACCCGCCCCCACTTCCTGTAGATATAGACCCACCCCCACTTCCTATAGATATAGACTAACCCGCACTTCCTCTAGATATAGACCCACCCCCACTTCCTCTAGATATAGACCCACCCCCACTTCCTCTAGATATAGACCCACCCCCACTTCCTCTAGATATAGACCCACCCCACTTCCTCTAGATATAGACCCGCCCCCACTTCCTCTAGATATAGACCCACCCCCACTTCCTATAGATATAGACCACCCCCACTTCCTCTAGATATAGACCCACCCCCACTTCCTGTACAGACACAAAGGACTGCCCCCACTTTCTATAAAGAGAAGAGAGCCTGCCCCACCATTCTGTAGTGTCAGGGACCTGAACAACAAATCTCATATCTTATCTTTTTCACTCCAGAAATTCTTTTTGAGTAATCAAACACTTAAATGAACATATAAAAGGGAACTAGTCATTGGAAAAGTATTAATTGTCTAAATTGAGTTTTTATGTTAAAAGCAGGTTTTAACATTTTTGGTGTTTTTTACTTTTCCATATCACTATCATATAAATTTTTTATCGCAAAATTATACACTTTTTCTTCTTAACCTTACACTTTGTATACACTTCCTGTTTTGTACTTAAGACTTTTAGGCAGTCTCAGTATCATTGCAGACAGGATTGAAATTAAAGACAATACCTCTGTATTCAGCAGATAACACAATAGGTGATATCACAGCTCACCTCCTCCTCCTGTACAATGACTGATAACACCTCTATATACAGTATATAACACAAGATCCACCATTCACAATAGGTGATATCACAGCTCACCTCCTCCTGTACAATGTCTAATAACACCTCTATATACAGTAGATAACACAGGATCCACCATTCACAATAGGTGATATCACAGCTCACCTCCTCCTCTACAATGACTGATAACACCTCTATATACAGTAGATAACACAGGATCCATCATTCACAATAGGTGATATCACAGCTCACCTCCTCCTCCTGTATAATGACTGATAACACCTCTATATACAGTAGATAACACAGGATCCACCATTCACAATAGGTGATATCACAGCTCACCTCCTCCTGTACAATGTCTGATAACACCTCTATATACAGTAGATAACACAGGATCCACCATTCACAATAGGTGATATCACAGCTCACCTCCACCTCCTGTACAATGACCGATAACACCTCTATATACAGTAGATAACACAGGATCCACCATTCACAATAGGTGATATCACAGCTCACCTCCTCCTGTACAATGTCTGATAACACCTCTATATACAGTAGATAACACAGGATCCACCATTCACAATAGGTGATGTCACAGCTCACCTCCTCCTGTACAATGACTGATAACACCTCTATATACAGTAGATAACACAGGATCCACCATTCACAATAGGTGATATCACAGCTCACCTCCACCTCCTGTACAATGACCGATAACACCTCTATATACAGTAGATAACACAGGATCCACCATTCACAATAGGTGATATCACAGCTCACCTCCACCTCCTGTACAATGACTGATAACACCTCTATATACAGTAGATAACACAGGATCCACCATTCACAATAGCTGATGTCACAGCTCACCTCCTCCTCCTGTACAATGACTGATAACACCTCTATATACAGTAGATAACACAGGATCCACCATTCACAATAGGTGATATCACAGCTCACCTCCTCCTGTACAATGACTGATAACACCTCTATATACAGTAGATAACACAGGATCCACCATTCACAATAGCTGATGTCACAGCTCACCTACTCCTCCTGTACAATGACTGATAACCCCTCTATATACAGTAGATAACACAGGATCCACCATTCACAATAGGTGATATCACAGCTCACCTCCTCCTCCTGTACAATGACTGATAACACCTCTATATACAGTAGATAACACAGGATCCACCATTCACAATAGGTGATATCACAGCTCACCTCCTCCTCCTGTACAATGACTGATAACACCTCTATATACAGTAGATAACACAGGATCCACCATTCACAATAGGTGATATCACAGCTCACCTCCTCCTCCTGTACAATGACTGATAACACCTCTATATACAGTAGATAACACAGGATCCTCCATTCACAATAGGTGATATCACAGCTCACCTCCTCCTCCAGTACAATGACTGATAACACCTCTATATACAGTAGATAACACAGGATCAAACATTTACAATAATACAGACTACCAAAATCACATAGTGTGAATTAAAAAAAAACTGAACTGGAATGCAAGTATACAGGAGCATCTCAATGAATTAGAATATCATCAAAAAGTTAATTTATTTCAGTAATTCAATACATAAAGTGAAACACATATATTATATAGAGTCATTACACATAGTGATTTATTTTATGTTAATGTGATGATTATAGCTCACAGCCAAAGAAATTCCAAAGGTCATTATCTCAGAAAATTAAATTAGGGAATACTGCGCTGCTGTATTCCACCAGACATCAAAGAGTGAATATATAATATAGATTTATTAATCAACATGTTTCAGGGCTCCCTGGCCCCTTCCTCAGGACAAATCAATATCATATTGCCATGTTTCTGTGAACCCTGAAACCCGTTGACTAATAAATCAATATTATATTCAGCCTTTGATGTCTCATGGAATATGGCAGCGCAGTGTTTAACCTTCATCCTCCCCACTTTAATTTCTGAGATGACGAGGTTTTCATTGTCTGTAAGCCATAATCATCAACATTAACATAAATACACATGAAATAAATCCCTCTGTGTGTAATGACTCATATAATATATGTGTTTCACTTTATTTATTGAATTATTGAAAAATATTTACTTTTTGATGATATTCTAATTCACAGAGATGCAGCTGTAAGTATCCAGTATGTAGGTAAATGTTCACACAAGCCACACAAACAGTAAAAGAAACAAAAATGAGCAGATACCCTAAAATAAGTAAATAAATAAGTTGCAGTAGTGCATGAAATAAATACGTAGGTTATGAGATTGTCACCTTCACGTGGTGGGATGACTATTAGATTTTATTTAAAAAAAATAATGTTTTCAAGTACCTTATTTTTATTTTTATGCACTATTGCATGTGAATGGTCACAGTGTAATACTACATTCCTCTAAAGATCAGCTCTGCCCCCTTTGCTATCAAAATCACACCTCACCACCAACGCCCACGACTCGCTCCCATCCCACTCATTCCCAACCTCACCTCCGTCTTCATCCCAGCCCTAACTCATCTCTTCAACTTACTACCGGCACCTTCCCTTCAGCCTCAAACACGCCTTGATCGCACCCA
This sequence comes from Allobates femoralis, assembly GCA_033576535.1. Taxonomy (NCBI): domain Eukaryota; kingdom Metazoa; phylum Chordata; class Amphibia; order Anura; family Aromobatidae; genus Allobates; species Allobates femoralis. The sequence goes on from JARQOC010000006.1 coordinate 32,405,412, forward strand.
TCCTCAAAAAACCCTCCCCAACCCAGCATCTGTTGCTAACTATCGCCCCATAACTCTTCTCCCTTTCGCCTCTAAACTACTTGAACAACACGTCCATTCAGAGCTGTCCTCTCACCTCTCCTCCTGCTCCCTCTTCGACCACCTACAATCTGGTTTCCGACCCCTCCACTCCACCAAACAGCCCTAACCAAAGTCACCAACGACCTACTGACGCCAAGAATAAGCGACACTACTCTGTCCTCCTCCTCCTCGACCTTTCTGCTGCCTTCGACACTTTTGACCACTCCCTTCTACTTCAGATCCTGGAATCTCTTGGCATCACTGACCTAGCCCTCTCCTGGATCTCCTCCTACCTAATGGACCAGATTTTCAGCGTCACCCACTCCCACACTCCTCTTCGCCCTACCCCCTATCTGTCGGTGTACCCCAAGGCTCAGTTCTGGGACCACTACTCTTCTCCATCTACACTCTCGGCCTTGGGCAACTCATTGAGTCCCACGGCCTTCAGTACCATCCCTACGCCGACGACACCCAGATCTACCTGTCTGGCCCCGACATCACCTCTCTACTTTCCAAAATTCCACAATGCCTTTCCGCCATCTCATCCTTCTTCTCTGCTCGCTTCCTTAAGCAGAACATGGACAAAAATGAGTTCATCGTCTCCCCCCCCAAGCCGCTCTCCCCCTCACTACCTAACCTATCCATCCTTGTCAATGACTGCTCACTTTCCCCAGTCCCCCACGCCATGTGCCTCGGGGTAATCCTCGACTCTTCCCTTTCCTTCAGCCCCACATCCAGGCCCTCGCCACCTCCTGCTGACTCCCTTTCAAAAACATTTCCCGGATTCGCTCTTTCCTTGACCATGACACTGCTAAATCACTTATTCATGCTCTAATCATCTCCTGCTTTGACTACTGCAGCCTCCTACTTACTGGCCTCCCCGCTACCTCCCTTGCACCTCTACAATCTATCCTAAACTCCGCTGCCTGACTAATCCATCTGTCCTGCCGCCTACTCCTCTGTCTCCCCCCTCTGCCAAACCCTTCATTGGCTCCCTGCTTCCCAGAGATCCCGGTTTAAAACACTAACCATGACATACAAAGCCATTCACAACCTGTCACCTCCATACATTCCAACAAGGTCTCCCGATACCTACCCTCACGAAACCTGCGATCCTCCCAAGAACTGCTCCTTTACTCCCCACTCATCTCCTGTTCGCACAACCGCATTCAGGACTTCTCCCGTGCTTCACCCCAGACTCTGGAACTCACTGCCACAACATCAAACTTCTCCTACCCTGGGAACCTTCAAAAGAAGCCTGAAAACCCACCTCTTCCGCCAAGCCTACAACCGCCTTTGAAACCTGGTCCACCGCCCCCTCACGACCGGCACCTCCCCCTCCTACTGTATCCCCACCCGCCCCTCGTAGACTGTGAAGCCCTCGTGGACAGGATCCTCTCCCCTCCTGTATCTGTATGACTTGATTGTCCACATATATTTTACCTGTTCTCGTCTACCCTTTCCATATGTAAAGCGCCATGGAATCTAATGGCGCTATATAAATAAATAATAATACTAATAATTCCCCTGCAGTGGCGGCTGTAGAGAACTGTCAGACTTCTAGTGATTCTTAACTTTTTGCGATTGTGCTTACAAGATAACACTCAAAACTCTTTTCTATCTGTTTAAGGCATTTATCCTTGTTTTTTTTTCAATATACTTTTTAGTACTTTTACTTAATCAACGCGTGAGTTTCTTTTAATATCTCAAAAGGAAACATTACTAAGATTTCAGGACTTTTTTTTACATTTCAGGAATAGATAACGAGTTCATGGAATTTGACAAAAATATTGATACGTTCGAGCAGTAGAGGGAAAAATGTAATTTAGCAAAAAAATGTCTATTTATGTTCTTCTCCTCCATGCAGGGTCCAACATTAAGAGGAGAGGAGCCTGGAGCTCAGCTCGCAGCCGTCCTTCTCTTCACACCTTTCAAGACAACTAAAAAGAATTCTCTAAAAATAAGTCTCCGGGCTCTTGGATGTTCTCGATATTGGATTTAGCCTTTAGGTTTTATTCATCTCATTCCTTTTTGAGCCCGGTAGGAGGCAGACAGTGGCGGTTATTATTGTCTCTTTATTTCTTACCGCTATGACTTCGACACAAATACATACTTTTATTTTTAGCAAAAATATTTCAGAAATGTGAAATGTTTCGTTTTCAGAATTTTATTTAATTTTTTAAAAAATATTTTTTCCACTTCTCCATTTCTGGTTATTAAATTATTCTGGATCGATGGCGGATCATTGACAGACTTGTCTATGGAGTCATGATTTTACTTCTGTATCGAGTTTTGATTAGCAAGATCGGACCTTCAATCTGTGCGTTGCTGCGTTGCTCATTAGCGTTTTACGCAAACGCTCAACGTGTGCGTTGAAACGCAAACATGCGTTTGCAAACGCACTCAAAGGGCAACAACTTTTGGGCTGCGTTTGCAAAACCATGCTTTGCGTTTTTGCAACGAATGCGTTTGAATGCTTTTTGCATGCGTTTTCATGCGTTCCATTAATCATGGGACAAAGCTGCGTTGATGCGCTTTGGGTAAACAATAAAAACGCAATGAAGCAACGTAGCAAAGCAAGATGTGAAAGGGGCTAAGAACCGGCAGACGCAAAAAGGACCCCTGTGCAAGAACAATATATGGGCCCCTGCCCACCCAAGAGCTAATGAACATGCATACTTTCACATGCTTTGGAAAAGAAATGGGCCCCCTTACCTCTTGGGCCATTGTTCAGCTGCACAGGCTACACCAATGATATGTTTGTCCCCGGTTCAAGACACGTCTTCATTGTGGTGTGTCAGTCGCTTGGCAAATCAAAGACCTCATCAAAGGCCTTGCTTGGGTTCCCTGGAAGGTAAAAGGTTAATGAGGTCCTCCCTGCCAAGTCCTTCACTGGTTCCCCATTGCCAAAACACTCATCAAGTTCAAAGCCCTTGACTTTCAAAGCTATCTGCAACCTGTCTCTTCCATACATCTGTGACATGGTCTCCTGTCACTTCCGATCCTCACAAGATCTCCTTCTCTCCTCTCTTCCATTTACTGCTGAACTCTGCACTCCCCTAACTTCCCTATACAGTCCTTCCCCGCTGTCGTTCTTGTGCCTAGGCCCTCACTAGCTCTCGGACTCTCTCTGACTAGTTTGCAGGCCAGCGAGACACTAGTCTCACTACTACAATAAGATAATACAAGATAAGTAAGACAGACAGATGGGAAAATACACAGCAAACAACAATCTTCAGATGCTCCAGTAGGAACTTTGCTGTAGCAACCGAAACAAACTCCTCAGCTTTCCTAGAGGCAAGTTCCTTCCTAGTGGTCAGTATAAAGAATATAACTGGATGGCAGCCAGGAGAGCATGTGTATTAGTGAATGGTGGCCAAAGAGTTGCAGCTAATGAGCTACAGGTTTTCAGCCAGAAGAGAAAGAGTTCATAACTCTGTCAGCAATAAAAGAAAGTAAAAATCATACCAATACATGATAATGGTAGCAAGTAGAATCTGTGATCAATTATGTGTTGTAACCTTTTGATCTCAGATCTCCTAGAGATCCACATCAAGACTTGACATAGGCAGGTCACATTTGCGTTATGACCTGGCCTGCCGGATTCCGGTTTTATCTAAACTTTTCCAGGCCGCAAGTTACGCTGTCTGATGTTTCCTGTGCGGCGCTGTAAAGCGCACTCCGAGCCTCTGCCTGTGTGACAGGTCGTTAAGGTAAACAGCGGGTAACTAAGGCAGCGTTTTCCAGCACCGCATAGCGGTAACGCTATGCGGCGCTGGAAAAAGTTCTAAGATAAAACCGGAATCCGGCAGGCCAGGGTCATAACGCAAATGTGACCCTGGCCATTATCTCTCTTGATTTATTGTTGCATTATGGACCACATCAAAGCTTAACTTTCAACTTGTCATAGGCCCACATTGAAGATTGATTTGATTTGGAAACTGTGTATTAATCACATTATCAAGTGAGATCAATCAGTCAAAGTGCAGAAACTACTTAGGCCGGTTTTACACTGGCATTTGCAAACACAGCGCACCGAACGCAGCCAAACGCTTGCGCACTGCGTTCCTATGTTTAACATGGGAACGCATGTGCCTGCGTTTGGCTGCGTTTGCACTTGGATGTGCACAATTTGTGCACCCTCCGAGCGCACTCTGGACGCAGCATGTTGCATTTTTTGTGCGGTCCTTGATTTATCCGCAAGCGCACAAACCATGCATTGAAGTCAATGGATCCGCATGTCCTCCGCATGACAGCGCAGGAGAACGCTGCGGATCACATTGAAATCTCTCCCGGTGGCCGCCGGTGATCAGCGACGGCCAACGGGAGATCAGCTAGAGCCGCCACTGATCTCCCGCCGGTGTCGGCGGGGAGAGCGGGGAGAAACAGTGATTACAGCTGTTAAATCTCCCACGCACACAGAGGTGAGCAGCGCGGAGATTTAGAGCGATCAGTGTTTTACTCCCTGCACCGTATCACCCTATCGTGTCGGGGCAGGAGATTAACAGCTGTCAGATAGTGTATTCCCCACCCCGCGGGAGATAGCTGTGGCGGAGGAGGAGATCTCTGCTGCTGATCTCCTCCTCCAGGCCGCCCCCGAGACAGCTGATTGGCTGGCTGGGCTGCATACTAATGTGAACGCATGCAGAGATTCTCCGCTGCGCTCACAATCAGTATGGGCTGCGTTTGCATCTGCATGCCATATGCTTGCAGACACAAACGCAGTGTGAAACCAGCCTTAAAGATAATGCATAAAAAAATTGCAAAATGTTAATAAGTTCTCTCCAAGAATAATGTAAAAGTCTGAAAACATTATCATCAAGTTATAATCTCTGTATTAAGCTTCCAAACTGTCCCAGTTTTTATACTACTATATATTTTTCTTACTTGCAAAATACTGAGCGCTTGTCGTCTGCAGGGATTACACGGTGAAGAAACACCTGGAAACGTGTGATAGCAGTAAAGCACATCTATCTACACTCTACCTACAAGACGTTCTGTGGGGTCGGTCCTTAGTGAGAAAAGTAGGAATCCAATGGTGGAAAATACTGAAATTCACAGGGGTGAGGTGTGATACTGTACAGTGCGAGAGCGGATTGTGAAATATTCCACAGTACCTGCGACATCTACAGAGATCGCATCTCCACTTATTATTATGACTTTCAGAGCCCTAATTTATTCTGACTTCTAAGAGCTTAAAGAGTCAATAAACCTTTATAAATTTTATTCATATTTCAGTGCTTTTATAATTCCAAATAGAGTGTGGTGAGTGTCCGGGTCCTGAGACCACCCTTCCTTCCCAAGAAGTGCTCAGCTCAGTGGACAGGAGCACCCACTGAGCATGTGGCCCCTGTCTGAGCACCCGGCATGTTTTTGAGCATGCGCCTCCCGTCTAAACCCAATCCTCTCGTCTAAGCACATGCCTCCCGTCTAAGTGTCGGGCCCACTGGGACGGGGGTATTCGGTACCGGACCGGTTGGCTGCTGGGGAAGTCACGGGTGGTCCTGGTCCGGTCCGTGTCCCGGGCTCGGCAATTAAAGGGGAATATTTACAGGGGATGTCAGTCATGACACCACCCACTTTATGCGGCCAGTGATGGGGGCCGCGGCTGCTGCAGAACCTCCGGGGACGATGTAATGGCAGCGGAGATGGTGTAGTTCCAGTGGGTAGAACTGTGTTCCCCGGGGCAGTAAGGGTTAAGTCTATTGTGGAGTGTGTGGCACACTTACTTTGCAGACGCTGCAGGGATCTCTCCTCTCTGCTGGTGCTGACAGGCTGTATCCTGTATGGAGAGAATCACTTTCATGCAGAAACACAAGGGAAGCAGTTCCAGGGTTTTCCGTGTTTACTCTCAGTTCTTCAAGTCACTTTACAGCTCATTTACAGTTCTTACAAAGCTCAAGTACAGTTCTTAGTACACGGGCACATTCTCCCTCTCCGGGTTCCCTTTGCTCCCTGCAGCCAGGTCTCTCTCCCTGTGTGACCCCTCACACAGTCTCTCTGTCCTTTACGGGCTATAACGTTCTCAGCTTTACTTCGTGTTGTGCGACACTGGACAGTATGGCGGTGACTCGGGCCTCTGTGGGTCCTTCAGTTTGTCACTGAGCTGCCTGTCCTTTGGGGTAGTGACCCTAACGTGTTGCTGTGGTCCCCCGTTGGTATCTGGGAATGCCGGGTAAACTATGGTCCCCTCTAGAGCCGACACTCTACTTCAGCCCAGCCTCCAGCAGTCCTCAAGTGTGAGGCTCTACCAGGCTCATTTCTCTCTGTTCCTCTCGGTATAATAGGAGGGCTACTCCGCCTGCAGTCAGTAGCTTCAGCTGTGTTCCTAGGGCCCGGGTATCACCGTCCCTCTCTGCTCTCTCACACTCCTGGGGATCTGGCTCCAGATAGGCTTTCTCTCTCCTCCGGCTCACCCTGGCTCGGTACAGATTCTGCGCTCCTTATGCCCTCACTCTTCCAGGACGTGTGTGTCTTTCTCCTGCTCAGCTTAGCTTAACCTTCTGCTGTTCTCTGGCCTGTGCTCCTCAGCTTCTGGTCTTTGCAGCTCGGCACCCTGGGCCTACTGTTAGTCTTTGCTGTACAGGTCACTGTGGCCTACTGAACTCCTCCCTCCTCCCCCTTCCTATTTCTACTGTCAAGTCACCTGACTACGTGTGTGCCCAACCCACTCCTCCAAATCCACCACCCCGCAATCTCATAGAGTATCTAATCTCAGGGCTGGATGCTGCCATCTACTGCACGTGGGTTGTGTGGGCTGTGAGGGTGTTGTTGTGCAACAAGTGTCCTACCTGCCCGGCTGCAGTTCCCTTTGTGGCCTCCTGGACGCAGGGGCGCCACATAAGCTCGCACCACCTGTTTGAGCTTGCGCCTCCTGTCTGAACTCACTCCTTCCATCTGAGCATGTGCCTCACGTCTAAGCTTGCACCACCTGTCTGAGCTCGCGCCTCCCATCTGAGCATGTGTGGCACCCCTGCGGGGGATTGCCACAGGATCCACTGGTGCAAGGAGGGAATTACACCTTGGTTAGCACAGCACACCACACCTTCCACCCCAGACCTGAAGCGGGAGCTCTACTGGCTGCCTTAAGTCAGTTCCCCTTTAAAACATCCAGGCCTGAGGGGAGGAGTTAGTCAGTCCCAGAAGTGAGTCTAGAGTCTGCAGTGTGAGGGAAGAGAGAGGAGACAGAGGAGCTGGTCGCTGGGAGAGATCCAGGACCAGGGCTAGGGACCACTGACCGCTGTGCGCACCCTAAGGAAAGGGTCGGAGGCAAGTGGAGAAAGAAGGGAACTGAGAAAAGGGAACCGGTTACTACAGCCCTTTAGTACACCCGGACACCGGAGTCCGACGCCGTTAGCATTTAGTGCTACAGCAAAAGCCCGGAAGACTCAGGAGGAGTTCAGTCCCGAGGAGAACAAAGTAAGAGACGCTAAACTGATCAAGCATAGGACCAGGGACCATAGGAAGAATATGGACCCCGCAGAAGGACCTCATTGTCAGTTTAGGACAAAGCCCTGAGAGGGAGAAGAAGCGGTGGTTCAGGCTCAGGCAGGACTTACCCCACACCACAGAGCACAAAGACAGAGGAGGCCTCATAACTTTCTAAGGTGGAAGTCCCAAGTTGCATCGGAGACCTGGTTAATACTCTGGACTGTACCTGTTACACTGTCACCAGTAAAAGTTACCGAAACAACAATCCCTGTGTCTGTGTGCCTGTCTAACCGCTGCAATTCACTGCCTTGTCTGCAAAGACGCAACTACTACTCCCTTCATTCATCCCCGCTGCCCTGAGGTAAAGCTCCACCTGTGGGGAGCTGTACCACACTCTTCTGCACCAACTATCACCTCAGCGGCCAGCTGCAGCTCTGGTATACCCATTACCAGGTACCATAGGTGGCGTCACGTTAACAATCCCCTTATCCTCCACCGTTCCCCGCCATTGAGGGTCCAGGGCACGGGACCGGGGATCGACTAGCCGTGATCCCCTCCATCAAAACCGCCATCAGCCCTGGTACCCGAGTACCCCATACCCTGTCGACCGCCTCACACGCACCTCCTGTCTGAGTCCGCTTCTCCCGTCTGAGCATGAGCCTTCTACCTGAGCATGCACCTCCTGTCTGAATACGCACCTCCTGCATGGGCATGTGTCTTCTGTCTGAACATGCACCTCCTGTCTGATCACACACCTCCTGTCTGATCATGCACCTCCCGTCTGAGTACGCGTCTCCCATCTGAGCATGTGCCTCCCGTCTGAGCATGAGCCTAATACCTGAGCAAGCATCTCCAATCTAAGCACGCACCTCCTGCCTGAACATGTACCTCCTAACTGATCACGCACCTCTCGTCTGATCACGCTCCTCCCGTCTGAGCACGTGCCTCCCGTCTGAGCACGCGCCTCCCGTCTGAGCACGTGCCCCCCATGTGACAACTCACCTCCCGTCTGAGCACGCGCCTTCCATCTGAGCATGTACCTCCCATCTGAGGACGCACCTCCCACGCACCTCCCGTCTGAGCATACGCCTCCTGTCTGAGCACGCGCCTCCCGTCTGAGCACGCGTCTCACGTCTGAGCATGCACCTCCCGTCTGAGCACGCGCCTCCCGTCTGAGCACGCACCTCCTGTCTGAGCACGCACCTCCTGTCTGAACACGCGCCTCCCGTCTGAGCATGCGCCTCCTGTCTGAGCATGCGCCTCCCGTCTGAGCACGCGCAGTAACTGCAGTATGGATAATAAGCATAGCCAATGTATCCTGCTTTGTGGGCCTGCTCAGACCAAAGTGAGTGTATGGGATTTGAGTGATTGGTTGGGATCTCAGGGCCTGGACCTCATCAATCTGATTGTAATTATAAGGGCCCCGAAATATGAAAAAAAATGTAAGTTATTCTTAAATGGAAACATGTCATTAGAATGATCTATTGTTGAAATCACATTTTTGAGTTAAATGTATTCTTATAATTGTTTGTCAGTGTTCATTTCCTTGTCACTATTTTTATTAATAATACAAATGAAAAATCTTGCAATTTCATACTGACCAGTATGGCATTTTTAGATTCTGACTTCATGTTTTTTTTTTCTTGAGGAAATCCAACATGACCAGATTATGACCGTATCATTGGAATTAAAGCGTCTATTAAGTGTGCAACGGTCATCATGAAAGAAGGGGGAGAATAGTCAGGTTTGATATCAGAGGAGATGAGCTTTGCTATCATCTATTGTGAATGGTGGATCCTGTATTATCTACTGTATATAGAGGTGTTATCAGTCATTGTACAGGAGGAGTAGGTGAGCTTTGCTATCATCTATTGTGAATGGTGGATCCTGTGTTATCTACTGTATATAGAGGTGTTATCAGTCAATGTACAGGAGGAGGAGGTGAGCTGTGATATCACCTATTGTGAATGGTGGATCCTGTGTTATCTACTGTATATAGAGGTGTTATCAGTCATTGTACAGGAGGAGGTGAGCTGTGATATCACCTATTGTGAATGGTGGATCCTGTGTTATCTACTGTATATAGAGGTGTTATCAGTCATTGTACAGGAGGAGGAGGTGAGCTGTGATATCACCTATTGTGAATGGTGGATCCTGTGTTATCTACTGTATATAGAGGTGTTATCAGTCATTGTACAGGAGGAGGTGAGCTGTGATATCACCTATTGTGAATGGTGGATCCTGTGTTATCTACTGTATATAGAAGTGTTATCAGTCATTGTACAGGAGGAGGTGAGCTGTGATATCACCTATTGTGAATAGTGGATTCTGTGTTATCTATTGTATATAGAGGTGTTATCAGTCATTGTACAGGAGGAGGTGAGCTTTGACATCATCTATTGTGAATGGTGGATCCTGTGTTATCTAATGTATATAGACAAGATAAGATAAGATAAACTAAACTTTATTGATCCTGGAGGAAATTACGGTATTACAGCAGCAGAACAAAGATCAAGAACATTACACACTTTACAAAATAAGTCTATATGGACAGCAGATGTGGGTAGACTGGTACATGAACCTCACCTATTCCCCAAATACACATAGAACTTCACATAGTCTTGGGACGCTTTACACTTATACATTTGTTAAACATCCCCACAGCTGTCGGAACAAACGATTTTCTGTATCTTTCCTTTTCACACATTAGTTGGATTAGACGCTTGCTGAATGTGCTCTTCTGCTTCGCAAACAGTTCAGAGAGCGGGTGTGTATTGTTGCTCATTATAGCCTTGCATTTCTTATTAATTCTATCCTCTAATACCTCCTCGAAAGTCCTAAGTTGTAGACCCACCGCCGCACTAGCCTTCTTGATAAGTTTATTCAGCTTATTAGCGTCATCTGTGCGCACACTACTACCCCAGCATATTATTGCAGCAAAGATTGCACTCGCCACAATAGATTGGTAGAACATTTCAAGCATTTTGCTACACACATTAAACGACCTTAATTTCCTTAGGAAGTAAAGTCTACTCATCCCTTTCTTGCAAACCTTCTCCATATGGCACCTCCAATCAAGCTTGCTGTCCAGGTGAACCCCCAAATATTTGAAATTCTCCACCATCTCCACATCCTGACCATCAATAGTGATAGGTAAGCAATCCTTCCTGCACCTTCCATAACTCAACACCAACTCCCTGGTTTTCTTTACGTTGAGTTTTAAATGGTCAGCCTGGCACCAGTCAACAAAGTCCGAGACCAGGTGTTATCAGTCATTGTACAGGAGGAGGAGGTGAGCTGTGATATCACCTATTGTGAATGGTGGATCCTGTGTTATCTATTGTATATAGAGGTGTTATCAGCCATCGTGCAGGAGGAGGAGGTGAGCTGTGATATCTCCTATTGTGAATGGTGGATCCTGTGTTATCTCCTGTATATAGAGGTGTTATCAGCCATCGTGCAGGAGGAGGAGGTGAGCTGTGATATCACCTATTGTAAATGGTGGATCCTGTGTTATCTACTCTATATAGTGGTGTTATCATTGTACAGGAGGAGGAGGTGAGCTATGACATCACCTACTGTGAATGGTTGATCCTGTGTTATCTACTGTATATAAAGGTGCTATCAGTCATTGTGCAGGAGGAGGTGAGTTGTGATATCACCTATTGTGAATGGTGGGACCTGTGTTATCTACTGTATATAGAGGTGTTATCAGTCATTGTACAGCACTGCCCATAGATCTACTGTATAAGGCTTCAGGACCTCAGACAGCGGCGCACATACTATACCAATAGCAATAGTATGCGCACTGCTCTGAGGAGCCCGGCGCTTTCATTCATAAAACTTTACAACAGCTGTCAGGAGTCAGCTGCTGTACATAACAAATTACAGCAGGATAAGCCCACCTGAGTGGATGGAAGGTCTCTAGGGGGACTGGGCACCCCCTAGAGACATTAAACAAACAATTATTAAATTCACTAAACACAGAACAGTTTGCTCATCCCTGTGGCAGCAGGGATGAGCAAACTATCCGGTAACCGGATTGCTCAGGATTACACATCCTGAGCAATCCGGTTACCGGATTGCGGCTTCAGCAATCCAGTTTCCGGATTGGTGAATGTCTGAAGACAATTGCGATCACCGCATCCGGATCTGGATGCGGTAAACGCAATTCAGGTTTAAAGTGTGACCCTAGCCTTTGTACAATGGATTGTGCTGGATCCGATCTAATGGAAGATTACCGGGCAGGTGAATACAGCCTTACATCTGCACATGTTTTTCTTGTAGAATTCTGCAGGCTCTTCATTGAGAACCATAGAGTGCGACAGCTTCTGCACTATAATTGCTGACAAATGAAGAAAAACATCAGTATTCAATGACTTTTAAGAACTCCAGCATATTGATTATCAGCAGGGAGCATCTGGGATGTTGTGAAAAGAATGGGAGGTATTTAAAGGAGCGATTGTTAGAACTGTACACTGGATACAAAGAAAAGCTTCTGACAGATTGCCTTGTAAGTGCTCTTGTTAGTGTTTAGTTCCTCAATGGTGTCAAAGTGTCATAATTTTGTGTGTAAAGTGTTTTTCTCTGAAGTGTGAATGAAGCCATGGGCAGGAGGGGACATAGGAAAGCTCAAAATACATCCCATTACATGATGTCAGACTACTCAAACAATAGAGAAACTTTGTAAATACTTTATGTGACAAAGGGTGGTCTCACACTAGTGTCTTGTCTGGACCAGGGCGTAAACGCGTTCACAGCAGCATTTCTTTGCCTGATCAGGCACAGGATAAGTAGAGAGAAAGAGAGAGAGAGGGAGAAAAAAAGAGATAGGGAGAGAGAGATTGGCTAGGGTCACATTTCTTAATGAAATTGCGTTCACCGCATTTAGATCCAGATGCGGTGAACGCTATTGGCTTCCCACACATTTTGCAAGCAAAATGTGTGGCTGAAGCTGCAATCCGGTAACCGGATTGTTCCGTATGTGTAATCCGGAGCAATCCGGTTATGGTACAGTTTGCTCATCCCTGCTGCCGTAGGGATGAGCAATGTGTTAAAACTGTTAAAAAAGCTTAAATATTAATAATAATTGTGGCCATCATGTCTCTAGGGGGTGCCCACCCCCCCTAGAGACATGCTGCCCACTCAGGTGGGCATGTAATGTGTTAATAACTCATGTACAGTAAGCCGGCTCTTGGAGGCTCTGTACAATTTTCTGAATGAAGCCGCGGCTCCTCTATGAGCTGCGCGCATACTATACGTAATGTACGTATAGTATGTGCTCTGTCCGAGGCACTGTAGTCATTTACAGTAGATCTATGGGCAGCGCACCACCATAGATCTACTGTAAATGTGCACAGGACCTTGGACAGAGCACATACTATATGTACATTACGTATGTCTCTGTCTCTGTCTCCACGTGCCGATTGGCTGGCCGGGCTCCATAGTGATGTGTCCGCAGGCGGAAATTCTCCGCTGCGGACACATCATTATAAACAAAAATGACCCTGCTTTCACTGCATTTGTGTCTGCATGCCCTCTGCATGCAGACACAAACGCAAATGTGAAGGTAGCCTAACCCCATTTCTGGGGCCTGAGGTATACTGCACATGGGTAGATAGAGCCTGAGGTAGACAGCACAAGGGTAGACAGAGCCTGAGGTAGACGGCACAAGGGTAGGCAGAGCCTGAGGTATACAGCACATGGTTACACGGAGCGTGAGGTATACAGCACATGGGTACACAGAGCATGGGGTACACAGCACGTGGGTACACAGGGCCAGAGGTATATGGCACATGGGTAGACAGAGCCTGAGGTATACGGCACATGAGTACATGGAGTTTGAAGCATACGGCACACGGGTACACGGAGCACAAGGAATACGACGCATGGGTACAATGAGCGTGAGGCATACGGCACTTGGGAACACTGAGCCTGAGGTGTACGACACATGGGTACACTGAGCCTGAGGCGTACAGTACATGGGTACACTGAGACGGAGGCATATGGCACACAGGTACATGGGGCCAGAGTCATACAACTCATGGGTACACAGAACATGGATACACTGAGCCTGAGGCATATGGCACATGGGTACACAGGGCCTGAAGTATAAGACACACAGGTACACAAAGTACAAGGTACAAAAAGAGATCCAGCAACACATCCAAATGAAGGTAGATAAAAATCAATGTGGACATATATGATTTTAACATGGCTTCACATGATTTTTATCTCCCTCCCTTGGCTATGTTTCTGGATGCAGCTCCTTCTTATACTGCTGACAGTTTTCATCCCTGCACAGCCGACGATCACAGAGCAGACACTTTATTTATTTACTTATCTGACACCTTTAGATTTACTCATGGACTTCCCGAGGTGGAGGAATTGTTTATTTAAGATAAGCAGGAGGTGATTGTAATCCTCCCGGGAGCTGAGCTGGACAGTGCAGAGGCTCCTGCTTCACAGAACGCCTCACGCTGACTATGTTTCAGGTCGGAGACAATTCCGGCACACACACCGCTGCTGATTTAAAGGGACCGCGCTACAAATAAAAGCAAAGTGGCCACGGGTCGGATCAGGTAACATGGCGGGCTGGACCCGGCCCGGGGGCCGGACGTTCCCCACCACTGATGTAAATGATCAGACAAGCTCGTCTAGCTGGACACTAAAATTAGTAGGAAATTATCCTTGGTAAAAAGTACTGTAATGTAATTGCAAAGTTACTCAACTTGTCACCAGGTTGTTCCCCTTTAGGCTGCAGCCACCACCAGTAAAGGCCGGGTTACACTCAGCTACATCGCTACCGATGTCACTGCAACGTCACAGGTTTTGTGACGTTGCAGCGACCTTGCGAGTGACGTTGCTGCATGTGACATGCCGCAACGACCAACGATAAGCCCGCTGATCGCTGCGGAATGGCCGGGACCATTTTTCAATCGTTGGTCTGCCGCTGTCACGCATGTGTGACGGGGACGACGACCAGCAACACCCAGTGTGCGCCCGACACCCTGACCGATCCCAGTGACCATTGGATGTCAGCGCATTGCTGGGTGATCGCTGGTGAGATCTGCCTGTCTGGCATCTCACCAGCGATCACATAGCGATGTTCCAGCGATCCCGATTGTTGGTCTGGTCGCTGGAACATCGCTACATGTAACCCCAGCTTAAGCCCTTATATACAAGATTCTAGAACACTGTATAGAATATATAAGTCCCCAGGCCGATTTGTAAAACATAAAATAGACATTTTATTATACTCACCTTACATGGCCATCCAGTCCAATGGGCATTGCTGGTCTTGATACAACGTCTTCTCTCTACTTGTGATCGCCATTCTCCTCCTCTGCTTCTTGTGGATGACATGTCCTATATCATTTATTGCATTCCTGCGCAAGCACACTTCTCTTCACCCTGCTGTAATGTGCCGGCGTGGGGAAAGATCAAAGAACGTTCACATGGTCACGATTCTCTGGAGCCTGTTAGCGGGCACTCTAATGACCACAAGTTTGTGGTATGCACACTTCCCACCACATTCCAACTATTGTAGATGTGTGAGGCTGCTGTGACGACTGTCTGAGGCCACAGGCTCAAACGGCTATCTGGTACACAATTGGCACAAGCCACTCCAATTGGCAGAATCCCAAGAAACCCTGATACCCTTTAACTCCTATCTGGATTTTCAACGGGGTCCAGAAGATGGCTGCCTACGGATAGTTTGCCGCCAAGCAAGGTCAAATCTGGGAGGTCACGAGAAGTAGAAATCAAAAAGCCATTATAGTAGGGGAGTCAAGAGCAAGAAGGCAGCAAAGTACAAAATCGTCAGTCAGGAGAAGCGTCCAAAATAAGGCCAAGTAAATAAGAATGGAAACAATAAGGATATTACCGGTATTATGGAGGAGCGCTAAGGCAATGAAGGATTAAGGATTACTGAGCACAAACCTTTATTATCAAGATCTCAATCCCACAACATTTTTCAGCAGCCAAGTGCTGTCTTCCTCAGATCCCACCTGAGGAAGACAGCACTTGGCTGTTGAAACTTAAGGAGATCTTGATAATAAAGGTTCATGCTCACTGATCCTTAATCCTTCATTGACTTAGGGTGCCGTTACTCACAGCATTGTTCCAGCGATCCCAACAACAACCAGGATCGCTGTAACATCGCTGTGTGGTTACTGGGGAGCTGTCAAACAGGCAGGTTTCCTCAGGGACCAGGGAGCAGACCTCCACATCGCTGGGTAAGCAGAAGGACGCTGGTAACCACGATAAATAGCGGGTATCTAGGCAGCGCGCTCTGCTTAGTTATCCGGTGTTTATCATGGTTACCAGCCTGGGAGGTCACTGATCGCTGGTCTCTCGCTGTCACACGCAGCGATGCGTGCTGACCAGCGGGAGACCAAGGACCAAAATGTGGTCCTGAAGGATGTGCAGCGATCAGCGACCTCACAGCAGGGTCCCCGTCGCTGCTGCTTTTCACACACAGCGATGTCGCTGGCGAGGTCGCTGTGTGTGACGTACCCCTTAGCTCTCCTCCATAATACCGCTAACATCCTTTTTGTTTCCATTGCAATCTCCCCCTTTGGGTGAGTGTTTGGAGCAGCTTTGACCCTTTGCAATACCCCCTGACCGGCTTGAAGACCTTGTGTGACATAGCTGAGCCAGGCCTCCCGCGATCACCTGACCAGGACATAAGATCGGGACCCGGAACCACCGCTTCAGAGCTGCGAAGCAACACAGGGTCCTCCCCAGATGCTGGCGCTCACCTGCAAGCTCTCACCGTTGTTGTGCAAGTTTGCAAAACTGTCATAGGTGAGTGGCCTTACCCGGCGGTAACATTGCCCCTTCTCCCCAACGCGCTTCTTGTATTTCTTTCTTATTACATATGAAAAATAAGAAAACACCTACACTGCCAATCAAAATTAGAGAACAGTATACGATCACTTGATTTTTTTCGGACAGAATGTAATCTACAATGATGAATATTTGGCATTTTGTGTTAGGGGTGCACCAGGCCACTAGGACAGAGTTTTCCAAAGAAACCAAAGTTTATCAACTTAAAACCTTTATTTTACACAAATTGTGATGATCATAATTATAGAACAGCAATGACTGTACACAGAGAACGATTAACACTAAATGTTGTGAAGATTACAGCAGTCACCAAACATTTGGAATTGTACAGGCCAATCAATGAGAACTGTACAGGCCTTTGCTTTGTGCAGGCCGTTGTTTTGTACAGGTCTTTGCTGTGAATGACTTCAGCACATCTGCGGCCACAGGACATCACTAGTCTGTCTCTGCTCTGGGGGATTTTGCTCCACTCTTCTTCCAGACTCTTCCACAGTTCTGTGACTGTTGTGGGATTCTTAGCCATAACTTTGTCACCAAGGATTTTCCAGAGTTTTTCTATTGGGTTTAGATCAGGACTCTGGGCAGCCATTTCATTGTTTCAATGTTTTCTGTTTCAAGGAACTTCTTTACCTATTTTGCTGTGTGATAGGGGTGCATTGTCCTACATGAAAATTGCTGCTGATTCAGTGCTGAACACAAGTAAGGGACCACGTGTTGTTAAAGAAGGTTCTGATACTTGTACTCACTCCACCATGTAGCTGTATGAGAGTTCCTACCCCTGCAGCAGAAAACATTCCCCAAACCACGGCGCTTCCTCCACCACCTTCACTGACTCCTTTACACACTTTGGGTTCAGTCTTTCCACAGTTTGTTGAGGAACACCATGGTTCCCATCAGGCCCAAATAAATTAAATTTGCTTTCATCATTAAAATAAACTGTGGCCCGCTTCATACATACTCCTCACTAAAGGTGAGTCTAGCCTTTTGAGTCTTTCTGCTAATGAGAGGTTTGGTCATTGCAGAGTGGGCTTTCAGTCCAAATGCTCTTACACGTCATGACACTGTGTGACGAGACAGATGCTTACCCTGTTCAGTACTGAACTGACGAGCTATTCCAGTTGCAGTGATGAAACGATTACTCATGGAGATTCTCCACATTATTATGTCCTCTCTTGCATTTATCTTTTGAGGGTCACAGCTCTTCTTGAGGGACTCGAGCTTGTGATGGATGTATAAAGATGCAATATTTTAGAAATTACAGACTTGGAATGACCAACTTCTGTTGCTATGGCTGATCGGGTGACACCTTTGGCTTCATCTGGACAACCTGCTGCCTAAGGGTTTCAATTACTTTGTAAAGTTGGTGCAAACTGGAAAGTTAGGCTGCCAGTTAAATAGAGTTGCCAGACAATTATGGAAATTAGCACCAGGTGCCAGATTAACACCTTTAACCTTAAGGTATCTGAAAGTGTTCTCTAATATTGATTAGAGTCATGTTCATTTATCTCATTTACATTTTTATTCTGTGCTTTAGAATATATTCAATTTAAGAAATAAGCTTAAACTACGGCTGTTTTACTCCTGTTAGGATATTTTCACATAGGACAACACAATGATCTTAACATTAAGGAAATTGTACGTTGTTCTCTAATTTTGATCTCCACTGTATACAGAGCAGGAGAACAACCAGACCTAACTAGTGAAGCACAAGCTATATCTGGCAGTTTCCAGAAGTAAACTTTGTATTTAATATTGTAGTGCATTATTACTTATTAAGTTCCTTGCAGTTAGTAAGAGACAGCTGTCATTGAATCTGGATGCAACATTGATTAGTAGGGTGCCAACCTCCATGGTCAGGAAAGGTGACCTACTTAGGGAATAGTAAGCCTGTAATTGATGCCCTACAAAAAAACCTTAAAATTCCTACCTGTTGTACGTTTTGACCTATTTCACTTAGTATTTATTTATGTTACAGGTTCGGCACATCCCTTGAACCTAGTTCTAGCCACTGTCCCGGTGATTATCCACGGTTGGTAGCCACCGCTCGTGCAGAAACAATGGCCTCTGGTTTTCCAGGCTGAGGTGTGCAGCACTCTCACCAGATCGGGGCCGGTCCCCTCAGACAACCTGTTCCTTTCCCAACTCGGGTCAGATTCGAGGCACACTGGTGGATCCCCCACTTCCGTGTCCCCTAGGGTGCTCTCTGTCCTGCGTCCGCTCTTGACGCTCTCCTCTGACGTTCTCCTCTCTCTAGCTAAACCCTACTCTAGCCAGGAGATGGCACCCTCCTTAAAAAGGGTCCACCTGAACCCCCCAGCCTGGACTCAGGATGGTGTTGTGAGCAGTTTTGTGTGTCTCGGCTTTGTGACCCCTCTAACCTGGGAACGGTGACACCACACCTATGGTGTAGGTGCAGCATCACTGTGGCGACGAGTCCACAGGGGCGCCACATTCCTCCTTGGCAAAGCAAAGCACGTCCACCGGCTGCAAAACAGGGACAAGGTGTTAAGAACATACAAAATCTTTCATGTGCACATAACAATAACAACAACTATTTCTTCCCTTTATGGGAGGCAGTCTTTTAAACCTTTGCCCTATAAAAATACAAAACTTCAACAGTCCCGCAGGGCACCAAAACAGAGGTATCCATTTTTATGGTCAAAACACTTTCTTCAGTGCAAACGCCCAACCACCGTTAGGTGTCCCAGGCATGGCTACGGGGTCCTAGGCCTGGCCTATTGGCTCTTCGGCTATGCCGGTGGTTTATATTTAGCCAGGTCGGGTTTTGTCAGTGTCAGACCAGTCCAGGTAAGGTGCAATACTGTTCTCTCCTGCACCTCACTGAGTTGGCTTAAAAACCAACAAAAGGCACATTGTAAAGTGCAACTATTTACTTTAACGTCTGATTATTCATTGTCCATAATCACATTGTCCATTTACGAACTTTTCCATTGCTATTACACCAGGTCCTGGCCAGGTAACTATACGCCATTTACTTCTTACTTATATACACTCTATTCTATACATTTTTTTATTTAACACCTAGCCAGGATACTTATGAACTATGCTGAATTATGCACTACTCTCAACTATGTACATTTTCAAACCTATCCAGGTAACTTTCTAGTTCTGCTGTTTCCGGGCAACACATTGGATGCACGACAGTCTCCTTCCCGGGGAGTACTTGTAGTCACCACCATAATCATGAACCGCAGTAGGCTCTACCGTTTCCTCGTTGAGATGTCGGGTCTTTCTGTTTCTTGCAGCAGACGGGTGTGCCTCGTGGTGTGTTCTGTGCCATTGCAGAAGTCTGGATGCTGCCACAGGTTCAGGGATCACTGGTCTCGGATGGCACTTCCGCGTCATCTTTCAAACATTTAGGACATTACAACCACGTGACCTCATGTTTGGTGTACTTGACCACTTCTCCGGGTACAGGTCTCGTCCGGAGCCCCTTTGCATCCCTTCGGTGACAAATACGCATTTATCATGCGGGCTCCCAGATTAAAGCTCCACCCTTGTGTAGGTCAAAGTTCATCGCTGGAGGATATCTGGCTAGTCCTTGTTGAGACTCTTAATCGAGGCTCCATGGACTCCATTTGCATATTCAATCTCCAGGGGCAATGCACCATGGATTTCACTGTGTTGAGTGCTTTAGCGGCTGCCCGCAGTGTTTTCCTTGACTGGTCTCCCGAGATCAGTGAGAGCTTTGTGATGTTGGTCTACAGGCATTGCTCCCACCTAGCCAGAATCCTACTCCACACTGATGAGGGGCAATAACCGAAACAGCTGTCTGTGGATGGATTCTGGCTTGGTATTCCCTTGTCATATCCTTAACTCATACTGAGGGGATATTGACTAAAGGGCCACTTATATGGTGGTTATGGTGGTCCGCAGATTCCACCTGGGGCTGGGGTCCTTCCTGGGGGATACCTGACTGTCCTGTGTTTTGAGACTCTAATCGAGGCTCCACAGATTCCATTTGCATATTCAATTTCAGGGGCAATGCATCATGGATCTCACTGTGTTGAGCGCTTTAGCGGTGCCCGCAGTGTTTTCCTTCATGGTCTCCCGGATCGTGAGTGCTTGTAAACTTCATCATGAGCCTGCCTCCGCTCGAACGAGTCAATGGCCTGTTCTTGCGGACTTTACTTTTTGCTTTTAAATTTCTGTCCTCATGGCCGTAGGCTGCCTGGGCTTTTGCTCCTCAGCTTAATTCCGCAGTGCTTGCTGTTGCTGGCAATACTCGGCTCAGGGAATACCTCCAATGCATCCCTACAAGGACCTCCCTGCATGGACCTCTCTAGGAACCCATCAGTTTTTTCCCCATCTCACCCAGCGGAAGTGGACTGTTTCTGGTCGACCTTCCCCCCATCTGGGAGGTGGGGCTGCAGGGGGCTGTAATCTATTCCCTGGGGCCACAATCTATCCCATGCAAGTCTTTGTCACTGGCCAGTGTAGGGCCGGGGAGACTCACAGGCCGAACCAGGGTGGTTTCGTTACTAGGGCATTGCTGGTACCTTTAGTAGTGACTCCTGCTCCATCGTCGGTTCTCTCCGGAGTCGGGGCAGATAGTTGCAGTGCGGCAGTGGCTGAGCTCTCTTTTCCAGCAGGGCCTGGCTCACTACTGACACCACCTGTGGTACTCGGCCAGGGGTGGCCGACACTGCAGGGTATGACCGCTGGGGCAGAAGATAGTGCAGCTGGGATGGTAAAGCTCCCCACAGGTGGAGCTGGGCCCCAGGGATGGTGTGAACAGTCTATTAGGGTGCTGATGGTGAGGAAGGCCACAGGGTGAGGAAGAAGGAGGCAAATACAGTTTGCGCAGTTCGTTACCTTTACTTGATGATCGGTCAAGTTCACCCAGCCGGGTGCTGTGCTCCTCCAAAATGCAGCCAGATTAGTTCCCAGATGATTAGGGTCACTCTGCCAAGACACAATTCATAGCCTTTCCCGGATGCTTTCTCCCGCGCTGTATACGCTTCCTCCTTCCCAGCGCCTTTGTGGACAGGGTCCCAGGCTAATGGCTCCAGCCTTGTCGGGTGACTGCATCGGCACGTCTCCTAACCCTAGTTCTAGTCACTATGCTGGCGATTATCCACGGTTGGTAGCCACCGCTCGTGCAGAAACGATGACCTCCGATTTTCCTGGCTGAGGCGTGCAGCTCTCTCACCAGATCAGGGCCAGTACCTTCAGGCAAACTGTCCCTCTGCTCAACTCGGGTTGGGCCAGATTCGAGGCACACAGGTAGATCCCCCAGTCCTGTGTCCCCTTGGATGCTCTCTGTCCTGCGTCTGCTCTCGACGCTCTCCTCCCACGTTCTCCGCCTCTCTGTCCTCTCTCTAGCTAACCCCTCCTCCAGGCAGGAGATGAGCCCCTTCCTAAAAAGGGTCTGCCCGAACCCCCCTGCTTGGACTCAGGATGGTGTTGTGAGCAGTTCTGTGTGTCTCGGGTTTGCGACCCCTCTCACCTGGGAACGGCGACACCACACCTATGGAGTAGGTGCAGCATCCTGTGGCCACCGGTCTGCGGGGGCGCCAAATTTCTCTGACCTAAGGAGAAGCCTCCACAATGCTGCAGTCGTGAACAGCACCTTGTACTGCAAGACACTTTTTGCGCACACAGAACTTGTTTCTTATGTTTGTTAGCCAGTGTTTTCCTTATAATTGTTTTGCATTGTCCCATGTAGCTAATTATGCCGGTACTTTTAGTGTTTAATCACTATCCAAAACATCACGTCAGTGTTATTTATACGTACCAGAAAAATAGCATCTGTTTCATCTGAAAGCCTTTAGCAGAGAGCCAGGCATTGTGCAGACTTCTCTCAGTGGCAGCGCCTCTTGTCCGCCTCCCATTCATGCCAGCTTGGATTGAACAAGACGCCGCAGGAGAACAAACGAATTCCTTCGGATACCTATAAATGAGCCCTCTTGTGTATGTGATGCAGCTGATCTACAATACAGGGGTATTCTAAGAACATCCAACATTGTATCTGCAATCACCGCCTCGGCACCGCCGCTTTTTATGGTTGATATGTTTCCTTCCATCCAGTCGTCCTAAATTACCCAGGCACAATGAGAAGCAACGATTTCTATTCCGGCTTTGTTTGTTGGATAGCGTGATTACCGTGTTATTAAGACTGTGCCATTTCAATCCCCTGTATACTCGCCATCTGTCGTTACGAAATATCAGTTATTGTAAGTGCACCTGTTAAGAGAAACAATTACGTATCCTCCGGGCGAAAATAAAATGACGCGTGACGCCTGTCAATCGCTACTAATAGATGGAAGGAGAAGAAGAAAAGATATTTTTTTTTACAAATGCAAATATAATAAGAAATGTATCACAAAAGGGGTTTTTAGTACTATACTCTATGAATTTTGAGTATGTAGAATAGAGATACTTTTGGTAAATCCTCGTAATTGTGAACGACTGTTCTTTTTGTTACATGAAATACAAAATGATAGAGAGGGCCACTTCTGTGTGTACCTGGTGGTCTAGGGAGGATTTTAGGGACACGGGTTGGGTGATCTCTCACCTTTAGTGGTTGTGCACCCATGCACTACCATAGTGTGCGTCTCCCTTGTATAATCGCACACCACACGATCTCCAGCATTCAGACTGGACCGATCACATAAGATGTGACGTCACCGCAGGTCGTTCACTCTCAGTACCCCGGCCGACGCAGTCTGTAGCTCCTACCGCTCCCGAAGGGATTTCACAGATATACTTGGTAAGATTTGTGGTTTAATTAGAGCAAACAACTACAATATCCAAAGCACAGGCTCATAATTGATCTTCTTTAGTGTGGCTCTCACAACATGTTTCGGCGGCTCACCGCCTTCATCAGGTGTTCATCATAGGATAGATAGCGGCGTACACATGGAGCTATTTCACAATCGGAGGTGCAACTTGAGGGGATCGGATCTGAATCCCACAGTAATAGTAATAAAAATGATCAAATGGACACTCTTTGGCCAGGGTCACATTTCCGTTTTTTGTTGCAAAATCCTGATCCGGTTTTGAGCTTTAAAAAAGCTCAAAACCGGACCAGGAAACGCTCCTCATAGGAGCCTATGCAAAACACCGGATGGCTTCACAAGCCATCCGGTGGCCGGATCCGGCACTGCTGCCTGCGTTTAAAATCATGCAGGCAGCAGTTTTCGCAGCGTTTACCGGGCCGCACTGCGGTCACCGGATGGCTCAGGATGTGTAATCCTGAGCCATCCGGTAACTGCCGAGGTTGCGGATCCCGGCTATTGCCGGGATCAGCAAACCTAGTAAAGAGTTAAATTGATTGCTAAATGACTGTTTGAGGTCTGTAGGGGGGGCTTAGACCCCCCTACAGACCGGCCGCCCACTTCGGTGGCCTCCTACTACAATATCCCCGATGGCACGGGCTCATCCGAGCCCGTGCAAGTCCCCACACCCCCCAGCCCTCCGAATTACTATACCGGGGTGCCTGCACCCCTCTGGTATAGTTATTCCTGTATGTGTGGTAAATGATATATTAAAGTAATGTAGTTCATATTTACGGGTCTTCTCCTGGCTCCTGCAGTGTTGTGCTAAATCCATGGGCGGGGCTGTTTGCGGCAGCCTCCGCCCCCTCATTTCTCATGGCCGCCCCCTCTTTGCCTCATCCATTGATGTGAGGCCGGACGCGTCATGAAAGGGGCGGGGCGAATCGCGTCACACCGTGCGCCCCGCCCCTTTCATGACGCGTCCGGCCTCACATCAATGGATGAGGCAAAGAGGGGGCGGCCATGAGAAATGAGGGGGCGGAGGCTGCCGCAAACAGCCCCGCCCATGGATTTAGCACAACACTGCAGGAGCCAGGAGAAGACCCGTAAATATGAACTACATTACTTTAATATATCATTTACCACACATACAGGAATAACTATACCAGAGGGGTGCAGGCACCCCGGTATAGTAATTCGGGGGGCTGGGGGTGTTGGGGACTTGCACGGGCTCGGATGAGCCCGTGCCATCGGGGATATTGTAGTAGGAGGCCACCGAAGTGGGCGGCCGGTCTGTAGGGGGGTCTAAGCCCCCCTACAGACCTCAAACAGTCATTTAGCAATCAATTTAACTCTTTACTATGTTTGCTGATCCCGGCAATAGCCGGGATCCGCAACCTCGGCAGTTACCGGATGGCTCAGGATTACACATCCTGAGCCATCCGGTGACCGCAGTGCGGTATTCAGCACACATTTTTGTAAAAAAATGTGTGTGCTCGGCATTGCGTTCACCGCATCCGGATCCGGATGCGGTGAATGCAATTTAGGTTGCCAATGTGACCCTACCCTTTATTGAATGCAAAATAAAAGGCCATGAAGTTCATGAAGTCGCTGAATGGGGACAGTGTTCTGCAGAGGTTTTACCAATGGAGGAAACATTTTGATGATCCCACAATGAGCGCCATGTCTATCAAAAAGATCATTCACTGCACTGTTTGCAGCCATCCTGGTTCTACTAAAGAACACCAGCGGAAAGGCTGCACACTCTGTGGAAGCGAGAAATACTGCGAGCCTCATGACTACGATTACTGCTGCCCCTGTGACTGGCACAAGGCCGAACAAGAAAAGAAGAACAATTCCCTGGAGTACACCCTTAAGATCAAAGCCAAGAAACGTGAAGGATTCCCGTACCCCGAGGTTATCGAGGAATTTCTCGTAAATAAGGATAAATTGGTCAAAGTGATCAAATGGGCGAGGCCCAGTCTATTGTGCTTCCAGAATTTTGCCCTGGAATGGATGGAGTGGCCCAAACACTACTCATGTGAGAAGGTCCTGATCCTGCTGACCTATTATGATATGCAAGAAAGGAAGGCTGGCCGAACACATGAAGCCCAGCTCCAGGCTGTCCGGATTGTTAAGACACGTATCCGAAATGGGATTCCCTGCTTAGAAATCGAGTGGGTAAAGCCAGCTGGTTATGTTTTCTCTGATGATCACCCACCTGATGGCCCTTTGGTGACTATTGAGGAGGAATCGCTCTTCACAGAGGCTTATCCTTACATTGTAGACCTGTTCCAGAAGGAGAAAATAGCAGCTGAGATGCTGAAGCAGAAATTTAAGAGAAGTAAACCAAAACCTAAGGTCCTGCCGAACGTGGATGACGTGGCTTTAATCCTGTCTGAAATGAACTTAAGCCCAACTGTAGAGACAAATGCCTCTCCCCAAATCATTGAAGGACGTGAAGAACCTAAAACTACCAATTGTCTTAATGGAAGTGACTGGTCGAATGACCTACCTGGCAATGCCCTTCCTTCACTACCTATGGTCAACTTGATATCAAGTGACCTAGAAGATTCCACCACATCTTCATATGTAGACGATGATTTAGACCGGCTTGATGGTCAATGTTCTTCTCCAGCACTAAATAATAGTCCAAAGTCTTCAGAGGCTTCTCTTAATGTTTCATCCATGGTTACAGATTTACATCTGAGCAGCATTGATTGGGAAGCCACCTCATTTAGCATGTCTCCTAAAGCTGAGCCTTGTACAAACGGTGGCCAGACATCTGGTGTCCACGATGGTCCAAACATTGAAGAACAAGCAAAGACAACCAATAACGCAACGCAAGAAATCACTGGACCAGCTAAGGATCCTTTAGCAGCTAAAGCTGAATCTCCAGTCTTGGCATTAGCTGAGATTCAGAAGGCAGAAGCTGCCTTTGAGGGAGAGGATACTTTTAAAGAATGCAGGCCATTATACCTCCTCAAAACCATCCACTGTCCTTGAGAATCGCCGGCCTTTAAAGTCCATACCCCTAAGCCTCAATATGAAGGACAAAAAGTCCAGTTCCAACCATAATCTAAATTTTAAGGAAACTTTTCATCACAGCAAGTCAACCAAAGGACAAAGCTGTCAAAAAACTGAAAAGCAAATCAATGCCACCAACAAGCCTGACCCTATTTGTAGGGCATATGAACAGCCCTCCACCAAAACGTTCACTTTTGTGAAGAAGATTGATTTTGCTCCTGTGAGGCCTGCATCGGATGGAAACATTTCCGACAAAACAGCGTATGAAGTGTCAGCAAAAGTGGTTCAGAAGAAAAGTGTGTGCCTCAAGATGGCATCTTCCAGTGAGGATGAAGAGGAACGAGGAACCAATGGTGGATCTAAACCTGTCTTCAAGAAAGAGCCAACAAAAGCAGACACACCCATCACACCCCTAACCAAAATAGCTCCTGCCAAGCCAATGTCTAACATAGACCCAGATACTTTTAGTACTGGTACTTATAGTATTCTCAGTTCAGATGATGTATTTTCAAGTCCCAACGCCAAAGTCCTAGAAGGCAAGTCCCCGAATGAGTTGAGCGATGACGATGACTCTATAATATGTCCGGACAGTCCTTTGCCTTTGTCAGAAAGACTAAAACTCAGAAAATTACCGAACAGTTAATGTTTTCTAATCTTTCTTCCTATTCTATTCCTTGTCTATGTGCGTCCAGAGTTTTTAATTTTTTCATAGAAGAGAACCAAAAAAAATTCCATAAAAAGTTGCGTAAACTTGTATTTAGTTGTGTGTTTTTATTTATTAGAGGATTCTTTCATTCATTTAGAAAATTGTGTAAACATTCTGTGGGCTGGTCTTGGAAACAGTCATCACTGTATCTTCCTTCCTTGTGCGGCCGCATTTGCTGGATCCGGCAAGGCCGCAACTGCCGCAACTCCACCTGCTCTTGTGACCGATGGTGGGTCACATCATCATCTCATCCTTCTTCTCTACTCGCTTCCTTAAGCTGAACATGGACAAAACGGAGTTCATAGTCTTCCCCCCCTTCCAAGCCTCTCTCCCTCACTGCCCAACCTATCCATCCTCGTTAACGACTGCTCTCTCTCTCCAGTCCCCCACGCCAAGTGCCTCGGGGTAATCCTTGACTCTTCCCTCTCCTTCAAGCCCCACATCCAGGCCCTCGCCACCTCCTGCCGACTCCAGCTCAAAATCATTTCACGGATCTGCACTTTTCTCGACCACGACACCGCCAAAACACTTATTCACGCTGTCATTATCTCTCGCCTGGACTACTGCAACCTCCTGCTCACCAGCCTCCCTGCTACCTCCCTTGCACCTCCAATCTATCCTACACTCTGCTGCCCACCTAATCCATCTGTCTTCCCGCTACTCCCCTGTGTCCCCCCCCCCCCCCCCCCCTCTGCCAAGCCCTTCACTGGCTCCCCACTTCTCAGAGATCTTGGTTTAAAACACTAACCATGACATACAAAGCCATACACAACCTGTCCCCTCCATACATCTCCGACATGGTCTCCCGATACCTACCCTCACGCAACCTGCGATCCTCCCAAGAACAACTCCTCTACTCCCCCCTCATCTCTTCTCACAACCACATACAGAATTTCTCCTGTGCCTCTGCCATACTCTGGAACGCTCTCCCCCACCACATCAGACACTCTCCTTCCCTGGGAACCTTTAAAAGAAGTCTGAAGACTCACCTCTTCCGTCAAGCCTACAACTTGCAATGATACCCGATTCACCGCACCGCCCTACGACCGACTCAACCCCCTCCTACTGTATTCCCACCCGTCCCCCGTAGACTGTGAGCCCTCGTGGACAGGATCTTCTCCCCTCATGTACCTGTATGACCTGATCGTCCAAATTTATTGTGCTTGTCCTCGTCTGCCCCTTTCACATGTAAAGCGCCATGGAATATAATGGCACTATATAAATAAATAATAATAATAATAATTATTGTTGCAGTCCAAAGGCAACCTCTCAACAATGTGTTTCGACCAGGATTGTGGTCTTGTTCACTTTAGTTGCTAGGGATAAAACCAAAAAGCACACATTAAGTATATACAATTTTACATCATGTACATGTCCTGTGCATGTTATAAGTTCCGTGCATACATTATTTACAAAGATGAGATCACAGTAAGTGTGGGAGACCCATAATCTGATTTTAGGCATTGCATTCAGTAAATTACGTGTTACTATCACCTGATGAAGGCGGTGACTCGCCAAAACTCTGTTAGGTTAGGGTCACACTTGGAAGTGCAATTGCATTTACCACATCCACATCCAGATGTGGTAATCGCAATTGCATTCACACACAATTTTGACACATTTTGTGTCCCTAAGTCGGAATCCGGCAACTGGACTGCTCTAAATGTGCAAATCCGGTTGCCGGATTGGGTTACTGTTAATAATAGATGTGGGCAACATGTCTCTAGGGGGTGCCCCGGACAGCCCCGGACCGAATCAGCACACAGAACCGGAGGGCCAAATGTGCCCTCCGGTCCGGTGTGCAGCCGGACACAGCTGCAGCTGCTGATGAATAAGGACCGCGCCTCACAGGGAGCTAGCTACAGTCCTGAATTAACAACGGCATGCAGCCGCCGGTGTCCCCATAGGCTCCCATGTTAGGGAGCGCCTGATTGCCCCAGATCCGGAAGGATCCGGGGGAATCCGGGATACGGTAATTTGGGGAGATTTTTCTCTCCGGACACAAAAATGTTGCAAGCAACATTTTTGTGTACGGTAAGAAAAATCCGATATCTCCTAGATTCTACTGGAGAGATGGAAACCGGATGGCAGATAGCTGCCATCCGGCTCCATCCATCCGGGGCTGTCCGGTGGGGACAGCCCCGGACCGGATTCTGCCATGGTGTGAAGCCACCCTTAACGTATCAGTTAAAAAAATGGGTAAAACTTTGATGGATCTCTGACGCAAAGTCTGTCTTCCTAGCTTCATCCGCGGCTCATGGATCCTTATGAAGTTTAATGGAGGAGCCTGATCTGCAAAATCGACAATAGGACATGAGTCTCACTCACCTGAAACAAGGAGCCATAAACTGATGTGTATATGGATTAATGAAACTCCATAGGTTCTGTCCGATATAAAAACATGCACCAATATTTCCAACAGAGTGAACTCAACAACACCAGCAGTCTCACCCATGATTAATATTTTAAGCAAAGTGGCCATAATGGTGCCAGATGATTGCCCCCATAAACAACACAGAGTGACCCCCAACAACTGTGTCCTCCTCATAAAATGCATTACCAGGTGATTACTGACCCCAATAACAGCGCCTGTATACTTTTGTTTATAAGTAATACTTCCAGCATAGTGACCTTATTAATAGTGCCAGCAGACATCCCCACATGGGGAACACATTCTGCAGTGTGTACAGTTCTACTTACATAGTGACCCCAATATCAGTGCCGGAAGCCTGGACCTATAAACAATACTGTCAGCAGAGTGACCCCAATATGAATTGCAAGAAGACTCTCTCCATATGGAATATTTCCAACAGAGTGACCACAATACAGTCCCAACCTTCTTAAACAATATATCTAGTAGAGGCCCCAATACTGAAACTTGCTCATAAAAACTACTTTCAGCAGAGATTTCCTAATTCCAGTCCCATAACACTCCTGCATAAATTATAACATCAACAGATTGACCACCAATATGAGTGCAAGATAACTTTTACCTTAAACAATATTTCCAACAGAGTGACCCCAATACTGGGCCAACCCTCTTAAACAATACATCTAATAGAGACCCCAATACTGATGCTTCATCATAGAAAACTACTTTCAGCAGAGATATCCTAATAGAAGTGCCTTTATACACCTCCATTATATACCTCCATTAACTATAACATTGACAGATTGACCCCAATATAAGTGCAAGATGATTTTCCCTTTAGGTGATATTTCCGACTTAGTGACCCCAATATAGAGACAACCCTCTTGAACAATATATCTAGAAGAGACCCCAATACTGATGCTTCCTCATAAAAAACTACCGTACTTTCAGCAGAGATATTCTAACAGATGTGCCATCACACACCTCCATAAGCTATAACATCAACAGATGGACCCCAATATGAGTGTAAGATGACTTTCCCTTTAAGCAATATTTCCAATAGAGTGACCACTGTAGAGTGCCAACACTCTTAAACAATATATCTAGTAGAGACTCCAATACTGACGCTTCCTCATAGAAGACTACTTTCAGCAGAGATATCCTAATAGAAGTGCCATCACACTCCTAAACTATAATTCAGATTGACCCCAATATAAGTGCAAGTTGTCTTTCCCCTTAAACAATATTTCCAAAAGAGTAACCCTAATACAATGCTAACCACCTTAAGCAAAATGTCTAGTAGAGACCCCAATACTGACACTTCTGCATAAAAAGTACTTTCAGCAGAGATTACTAATTAGTAATATTCATACCCACTGATGTTTTGGCTCGGTGGATCCGGACAGCCTTTTTTTAAAGTCTGGGTTTGGATCTAGACTTGACCCGAACTTGAGTCCAAACCCCAAACCCGAACTTTAAATTTATGAAATGGTGCTTAAGGAGACTGGGGGCTGTAAAAACAAGCAAAACAGTAATTAAACATCAGCTCATACTTAACGGGTCTGCGCACTTGTACTTCCGGGGCCGCTCATTAACCTCCAGATAATTCATTGTACAGTAGATGATAGAATGTATGGGCAGCTTCCAGGTTAATGCACTGGCTCCCACAGCCAATCACAGATGCCCGCTTACTCTGATAGTGTCTGTGATTGGCTGTTGCGCCCCTCACCCATTTTGTCATCTGTGATTTGGTGCCATAGGTAATGAACCTGATGTTATAGTAGTGAAAAAAAAATAATTAAAAAAAATTACATGGGGCTTCGCTGTATTTTTGATTCTCAGTGCAGATAAAGTGGACAGCTACGGGCTGATTGGCTTTACTTTGGCTGGCAATGAAAATACAGGGAAGCTCAATATTTCTTTTTCATTATTTAAATACCGTATATACTCGTGTATAAGCCGAGTTTTTTAGCCCAAAATTTGGGCTGAAAAGTCCCCCCCTCGGCTTATACACGGGTCTATACGGTAGACCCGTGGTGGGGGCTGTGTGGTGGGGGCTGTGGAGGCTGGAGGAGGCGGGGGGGGGGGGCTGCTGTATGAGCGGCCCCGTCACGTGGGGCCGCTCATTATATATGCACTGCATCCCCCTGTCAATCAGCGCAGGGGGAAGCAGTGCATATGGCCCCCCCAAAGCTGGCACTGTCCCCCCTTGTAAGGGCCCCCCCCCCGGTGCTTATACATTACCCTCCCGGTGTTCTGATCGGCGCCGCTCCTCGGTGCTGCGTCGCCGTCTTCATCATCCCGTCCGCGCTCGCTGCATCCATCCGGGTTCTCCGGCGGTCGCAGCGATATGACGTCATCGCGCGACCGCTGGAGAACCCGGATGCAGCCAGCGCGGGAGGATGAAGACGGCGACGCAGCACCGAGGAGCGGCGCCGATCAGAACACCGGGAGGGTAATGTATAAGTAGCGGGAGGGGGAGGCCTTACAAGGGGGGACAGTGCCAGCTTTTGGGGGCTGTTGGTACCCCCAGGGGGCTGCTGGGTACCCCCTGGGGGCTGTTGGTCCCCCCAGGGGGCTGTTGGTACCCCCTGGGGGCTGTTGGTACCCCCAGGGGGCTATTGGTACCCCCTGGGGGCTGTTGGTACCCCCAGGGGGCTGCTGGGTACCCCCTGGGGGCTGTTGGTCCCCCCTGGGGGCTGTTGGTACCCCCTGGGGGCTGTTGGTACCCCCTGGGGGCTGCTGGTACCCCCAGGGGGCTGCTGGGTACCCCCTGGGGGCTGTTGGTCCCCCCTGGGGGCTGTTGGTCCCCCCTGGGGGCTGTTGGTACCCCCACGGGGCTGTTGGTACCCCCAGGGGGCTGCTGGGTACCCCCTGGGGGCTGCTATATGTACCCCTGGGGGCCTGCTGTATACCACTGGGGCTGCTGTATACTACCACTGGGGCTGCTGGGGCTCCTGTATACTACCACTGGGGCTGCTGGGGCTCCTGTATACTACCACTGGGGCTGCTGTATACTACCACTGGGGCTGCTGGGGCTCCTGTATACTACCACTGGGGCTGCTGGGGCTCCTGTACACTACCACTGGGGCTGCTGGGGCTCCTGTACACTACCACTGGGGCTGCTGGGGCTCCTGTATACTACCACTGGGGCTGCTGGGGCTCCTGTATACTACCACTGGGGCTGCTGTATACAACCACTGGGGCTGCTGGGGCTCCTGTATACTACCACTGGGGCTGCTGGGGAATCTGTATACTACCACTGGGGCTGCTGGGGCTCCTGTATACTACCACTGGGGCTGCTGGGGAATCTGTATACTACCACTGGGGCTGCTGGGGAATCTGTATACTACCACTGGGGCTGCTGTATACTACCACTGGGGGGCCTGTATAGCACACTGCTGGGGGCTGTATAACTGTGCTGGGGTCCACCCTCGGCTTATACACGAGTCAATAGGTTTTTCCAGATTTTTGGGGCAAAAGTAGGGGGGTCGGCTTATACACGGGTCGACTTATACACGAGTATATACAGTAAATCTTTAAAAAAGAATGTATGTGCTTTGCCCTATTTTTGATTGCCAGAACAGGTAAAACCAGGCAGCTGGGGTCTAGTAGTCTCCAACTGCTCACTCACTGTGTTCCCACACCCTAAATCTACTCTGTCCTCCAGCCAGCAGATGGGGGCTGCTCTAGATGAGTTTCTTCATCACCTGGTTTGGAGTTGGGAATGTTGTTGGGTGTAAGATGGTGTGTCTCAGTTTCCTGTCCCTGTCTTACCTGGGAGTAATAGCACCACACCTGTGGAGTAGCTACCACTGTGGTGACCAAGATGCAGGGGCGCCACAATGTCATGTGAATGATACTTTTTTTGGTGCATATTTGGTACGGGATGGGGAAGATGCAAATATTTGTCCTGTGTTTGTGATTTCATGTTAGTGACACCTCAGAAACATGGCTTGTACCCTATTTTAATGGGTGTAAATGTGATTACATTTTTTTGTGAACATGTACAGAATGTGTGGGGACCTGGTGATGAGCTGCATGATTGTTTAAAAAATAACTACTTTATTATAATGACTGTTTGAAGTCCCATCGGCTTTTGCAGCCAGAGCGGGGACTTCTCTGCTTCTACTACACAATTTGCGTAGGAGCGCAAGCTACACCTATTCTGAGAGTTCTCTACACACTGAACTGTAGATATCTACGCTGCTTTTGACAGTTCAGTGCGTTAAGAACATTCAGATTAGGCCTAGCTTGCGTTCCTATGCAAATTGCGTAGCAGTAGCAGAGAAGTCCCCGCTGGGACTTCAAACAGTGACCCCGAAACGCAGCATCTGCAGTTTGGGGTTCTGATCTGGCACAAATCCTGAGTCATATTAAAAGGCTTGTTAAAGAGTCAATTATGACTTAGATTATTGCTACCTAAAGGTGGTGCTAGAGTTCGTCCACTTCCTCACTGAAGTGACAATTTGCTATAATAAAGTAGCTGTTTTTTAAACAATCATGCAGCCCCTCGCCAGGTCCCCAAAATTTATATACTTACCCCCAATTAATCTTAATCAAATGTACACACATTAACATAGGGCACAAGCCTTTTTGTGTGTGTGTGGGGTGAAAAGTCTCACCCTGGGCAAGATAGAGGCATGGAATTTGTGTATTTAGTGTGGGAAAACCTGCAGCAAAAATTGACATGCTGCAGATTTTCCCATGCTAAAAAAGGGCACCATTCAGATAGAAATGAGTAAAACCCATAGACTTTGCTGGGAAATCACGCTGCTGCATATTTGGTGCATATCTGTTGCTTAAACGTACCAAATATGCAGCAAAATGTTCATCATGCGAATGGGCCCTGAAGAATAGCAGCCAGCAGCCACCGCAGATATTGGCGCGTTCATTAGAAGCACCAATTCCTGGCGCTTTACCCGACTCTTCCTGATACCCTGGTTAGATGGTATCTGAGTGGTAAAAGGGGTTATTTACAGCTGAGTATTCACAGCTTGCCATTAATCCCGGATTGATAATGTCAGGCATCTATAATACTCGCCCATTATCAATCCTGTGAGAAAATTGTTAAAAAATCACAGACACAGAGCAAAATCCTTTATTTGAAATAAATTACACAGACAACCCTCATTTTCCCATTTATTAACCCTAAACATACCATCCGATGAAAAGTTGCAAAAGGAATTCAAGACAAAGATGAAGATAATTGTTTATTTTGTGCAGAACTCATGGATCACATCAATTATTTTGAAGAATCAGGTGCAAAAACATCAATGAAGAACAAGAAAATATTTTAAATTATGAATTGGGTTTTTTCTTCTTTCATATATCCTGACAATATATAGCAAATACTAAGAGGAGGGCCCCGAATCTAGGTGTTTGCTACCAGCACCCTGGATTTCTTCTTGATCACAAATGTGCTTGATGTTACACTGACGCCCGTTTATAGATGATGTATGAACAGTTTTTCTACTTTTGATTACAGAGGATAAATCAAAAGTCAGGAACCACTCCAGTATGTATAAACCACTGAATTAGACTGATTGATTGAACCTCTTCTGACAGCTTAAAATTTCAATGGAAAAAAGAGGCCATGTGATGTGCGGCTTCTGATTTACCATGTCTGCGCTGGTAATGATGCTACTGAGATGTGCAGCTTCCTAAAATATCACAGAAGCTACTAATGACATTGAAAAGTGCTCCAGGCTTATAAAATGTTAAAAGACCATTTCAAAAGCAGAGGAGCTACAGAGGATTGGTGCTCGGAGTCCTATAATGCTATTATACTGTCATGTCTACTGCAGGGCCTGAGGGAGCAAAGCATGACACAGGGATGCAAAGAATAGGAAAGAGAGAATCCCCATGTTTAATACCACCACCTCCAACCCTGGAGACCTGCTGACTTGTGTTATATCTACTAAGGATTGTCGCGGTCTACAGGGATCAACCTCGTGTCACAGATGAATGCTGTCGACAGAAGGACGAAAGGTCACACACACCAGCAGTCTATAGTATGACCGAAATTCTCCATTTATTGCTGGGGGTAGATACTTCTTGTACTCACCTTTACGCAACCTGCGATCCTCTCACAATCTCCTCCTCTACTCCCTTCTTATCTCTTCTTGACAAAACCGCATACAAGACTTCTCCTGTGCTTCCCCCATACTCTGGAACTCTCTGCCCCAACACATCAGACTCTCGCCCACCGTGGAACCCTTCAAAAGAAACCTGAAGACTCATCTCTTCCAACAAGCCTACACCCTGCAGTAAGCCACAGTCCACAATATTGCTGCATAACTAGCCCTACCCACTCCTAGTTTATCCTCACTCAATGAGAGGGAGTGGAAAGGGGGTTTGGCAGAAAGACAAGGCCACAGGGGAGGAATCTAATATATAAAGCTAAATCTGTGTGTGTGTATGTATGTATGTATGTGTGTATGTCCGGGATTGGCATCTGCACCGTCGCAGCCACAGCCACAAAATTTTGCACAGTCACACGTCTGGACCCCTAGAGTGTCATAGGCTATGTTGTGAGGTGAAATTTTAACCCCGCGCGTTCCAATTCACCAAACAATTTTGCCCCTATCTACATAACGGGGAAAAAGTGAAAGGAAAAGTGTTGGAGGCAAATTGACAGCTGCCAGATGTGAACAAGGGGGACTTAAAGAATGAGAGCGATGGCGCCAAAGAGTATATACCATACAGTTGCTAAAGTTGGAACCCAACATAGGACACTCACCACACACGGGGATATGTACACACACACAAAATGAGCCACACACTACCACGTGCATGAACACATAATCCACCCTCAGCACACATTTCACCACACATACACCAACCTCGCCACATAATCGCCCTAAAACACACACAAGTCTGGTATTATCCTTCAAAAATATAAATCTGATTAATACGCAGCAAAACTACAAGAACAACAAATGTACCATATAGGAAATACAGCAGCTGTCAGTCACATGACCTGTCTATTATGTGTATGTGTGAGCTAATATATACTGTCGGGGAGGGCTTTCTGTTGCCTGTGGATTTATCAGGCTGCCAATACCAACCAATCACAGCTCGGCTTCTATTTTGCTACAGTCACTTAATCTGAGCTCTGATTGGTTAACGTTTCTCAGTATAACAAAGCTTGTGTGAGGTAATAGGATGTCAGTTAGGGTGTGTTGGTGGAAGGGCTGATGTCAGTCACATTACCTCTTTGTGAGAGGATATAGAAACTGCTAGTTACAGACTATTTTTACCACAATAATGCCTCATGAGAAAAGGAGTTCCTTGGCACGAATGTCAGCTGATGCGAAAAGAAAAGATGCATTACGGGCCAATGAAAAATGTGAAGACCGAGAAACAAGGCTGACACCCATGAGAACAGCAGCTACTTCCTCAAGAGCCAATGAACTTTCTGAGGAGAGGGAAGGAGGCTTGAGAAGAAAACAAGAGTGCTTCCTCAAGAGCCAATAACTTCTGAGGAGAGGAAGGAGCTTGCAACATGAAAACAAGAGCTGCTTCCTCAAGAGCCAATGAACTTTCTGAGGAGAGGGAAGTGAGGCTTGCAGAACATGAAACAAGAGCTGCTTCCTCAAGGGCCAATGAACTTTCTGAGGAGAGGGAAGTGAGGCTTGTCAGACATAAAACAAGAGCTGCTTCCTCAAGGCCAATGAACTTTCTGAGGAGAGGGAAGTGAGGCTTGTAGACATGAAAAC